>JAHDVE020006741.1:0-315795 GCA_022606495.2 Halesus radiatus
GATCTATGATTGATTAAAGACTCGACAGAATTCAGATCAAAACTCAAAACTCATCTCTTCGGACAGTTATATCCATGAATGGTTCAGTTACCTAATAAACAAATAATTTTATTATTCGTAAATGTAAATAATTATTATCAAAAAAAAATCTCAAATAAAATCATGTTTCAAATAAGCACCTACTCTTCTTTTGTCAATAACCTTCTAATATATATAATATCAATGACAAATAGGATTTAAACAGTAACTTCAATGTCATGCAATGTTCAGTGTTTTCTAATATATGTGTCCTGTGCGATCAGCCATCATTAGTCAAGTCATACCATCTCAGCCCAAAACATTGTAATTTAACTAAGTTTTAATCTGGAGTGCCCTACCAGGTAAGCATGTTTTCTGTATATGTACATAATAAGATAAACCCCAGCAAGTAGTATTTGTACAGCGCCCTTGAGGTGATTTTTCACAAAAACGGCTCAATATAAATCGTCCAAGTATTATTATTATTATTATTGATAGATGTATACTATTTTCGTAAACATATACGTATTATCTGGTAAGACGGCACAATTTACAAAAAAAAAATATTTTGCTAGAAACTAGCAAGTTCTTACAAAAGTACATAAAGGCAAGCCAAGCGCAAATTTACCCTCGTCACACTATGGAAGTATTATATCGCGGGCGCTCGGCTTTCCAAAGGTTAATCCAAAGTGTGGTAAATCAATATTCATGTTCAGGGTTCCTTTGCGTATTCTGAGGTATGTGATATTCGTTTAGGAGTTTATTACTTTCAAAAGCTTTTATGGTTTTTTAGGATAAACAATTGTTGTTTTACGATGGGTTAACTTTAACTAAGCTGTACTCGAATATGCGTTGTCAGATCGTGTTCTTATTAGCTGCACATAGACTATTGGTGGCCGTCTTTGGTAAATATGTAAAATTTAACAAATGATTAACATCTGTTCAACTTTAAGGACAACTGCTGTCAAATTTACGCTTTTTGTAGGTTTGACGATCAATTCCACTCTTTGTTTTTTTTTTTTAATTTTTCGTAGCTTAGTTGAATGCCGCTTTTTGTCAACTTTGTTACTTCGAACATCGTTTGTACGACATTGTATTTAACCACATAATAAAAAAGAACGCAAGAAATTCGATGTGGGCGTGTTTCGTGGTCCAAAAGTCTGGCCATTCGGGCCTTAAATTTATAATACAAAAAATATTTAATTTCGATCAATTGGAATGGCAATATATAATGCATGCACTGTAAGAGACACTGTATTGTATTTGGTTCTCTTGGGGCTAGAACCAAAAGGCACTAAGTTAGAGGGTACATCGATTTCCATTCAAATCTACATGGAAAGCATTTCTAGTGTTCTTCTTTATTCTATGCATTTAACCCTTGGTACGTACATTTTTCTTGTTATATTAGCATTTTTATCGGTAGATTTGTAGTGTCAAGGATGGTTTCATATTCCTTTTTTTATATGAATACCACACAAGAGTCCCAACTGCTCCCAACCGTCTGGAGCCAGTAAGACTATGGCATCCCCAATTGGGGAATGTTGTGTGGGTGAAAATACCTGGCTATTCAGATCTGGTCACCAAACACGGCTATAAGCCATTTCAAGCAACGTTTCAATTCTGAATGGTGGTCTTTCACCAGGGCGTTACTGAGAGTATCTTCCTGTTCTTCATAACCAGACTCTTTATCGAAATGTCGTTCAATTTAGAAATTTTTTATTTTTCCGTTACACATGCATAAAAATCTATAAATTTAAATCAAACCTATTACAATCAAAGACATTTGTTTAATAGAGCAGTTATTGAGCCCCTGCACCTGCCTTGCGTTAAAAAGTGGTTCCTTGGCTGCACCCCTTCTCATTGCGTGAGGTCCCCGGAGGTGGTGAGACGGGGCAGAGCCTCCTCGTCGAGTGCCGGCCCAGAGTGTGCCTTTTCAGCTTACTTCATCACTACGCAGAATCTGCTGGGTCCGATAACGAATATTAATGGGCGATGAAGTCAAACCTGTGTATTATTGATCCAAGCACGAGATGAAAGCACAATCTGGTTCAGTGGTTTATCAATAATTTGCGCGAAGTAGAACATCGCGGACTAAATTGCTATTATTTAATATATAACATTTTTATTATTTATTGTTTCTTTACATGTGACATTTATTATTTACAATTCCATTTTGAACCTCACCCCTACTACATATTAATAATAAAGTGGTGAATACAAGTAAATTTTTAAATTCATTTATTTATAAATTAGTTAGAAAACATTTGTATAAATTATTCGATGTCGCTTTTTGTATTCGGACATCGATAGATCATTATTGTTGCAAAAGTGTTTCATACAGATGCGGCTCGAAGGTATGAGAAATCATTATAACACCGTTTTGCCCGTTAAATTCGTAATTTAATGCTCACGATTTATTTTCTTCATTATTCCTTAATTCAAATCATACTTTGACACATACGATTAAATATATAATTTGACACCTACGACTAAATGTATTCGTAATCACCGTTTGTTCTATATATAGCTATTTTACATTCATGATACATTCTTTATGAAGTAAATGAGTTGGATACCAAAAATTTTGTTTGAAAATAACATGTCCTTATTACTATTTACATAATTTTATTTACTTATTACTATTTACCTATTTTTTTTATTATGTACTTATTACTATTTACTTATTAATATTTAATGAGTATTATTAATTTGTAAAGTCGTTCATCTCAACACAGGATTGTCCTAGTGAGATGTTTTTGTTTTCATAATTAAATTTAAGAATAAATAAATAAATCAATTTTTAATCATTATTAAGTGGTTCCATATTGGTATTTGGCAAGATGCCCAACACACTATATTATAAGAAAGCAGATATTGAATTATTGAAAAATAAACCTTTTTAAATTTGTATTTGTCCAGTATATGTCTGAGTTCTTCTTTTATCGACGTGCTACTGCTAAGGGGCCTGGCGTATGTAAACTCTATTACAGGAGACCGCTCCGTGCGGTGCGTTGCTGAGATACCGTCTTTGTAAAGCAATCTTACCACAATTATATTTAATAAATCTCTATAGGTTAGTTAGTTACTTACTATTTAAATGCCCCAAGAGTAAATGTAACGGAAAATCACACTTACCAAACCTACTACTAATTAGTGAGTTACTCATCCACGAAAGTTTGCCGACCGAGTACCTGAAAAAACGTGCTACACTTTGTTTCCACTCTCAAATTAACCGTCTGGCCCAATTACACATCTCAACAAACAAAATAATAGAGCTATTATGATTCATTTTATTCTGGTGTGAAGATCAATTTTTCCTTCTGAATCGATTCATTGTAACAGTAAATTAGTACTGTGTGTCGTTTCTATTGATTTATAAGAAATATAACGCATCATTTTTACTCTTTGGACGAGCATGCCGAGTTACATAAAAAAAAAAGAATCATTCATATTTGAATACGACTAGCACTACGAAACAACCCTTCTCTCAAAACAATTCCAGAACTTTTCAATATGGTTTATCATTTCATTTTGTCTTGCCCATTGAAAGAATGCAAATCTAAAACTCGTTCAAATATTATTATTCCATCTTTCGTTGAATCTGGCACTACTGGCAGAGGCAGGACAGTCGAGCGATGTCAACCGACGGCCGGCAGATGCCAGCAGCAGCGGCCTGGACCACGACTCGAGGATGTGGGTCGCAGTGGAAATGAGTGATATTAATCCTGCCCCTATTGTACGTCGTGGATACGCTATGGCTCCATCACAATTCACTGTGGGCTGGGGCGGAAAATAGCCCAGCCTTCGAGGGAGATATTCCAATGGAGCCTCCAAAAGAGTGCGGCTTATCTGTAATATGGATTTTTATTAACAGATGAGAGCTTATTGGGAAATAGGTGAAACCTCATCTTAATTGTTTTCTTACAACAAAAAATACAACGAAAAAATATTTTTTTAAACGTCCATTATTTTGGAGTGTTTTCAAGTGATACATTATTTAGAAACTAATTAAAACAGCTTGGCAGCAGTCTAATAGTGGATAGATGGTGGGTAGTTGTGATATTATGTCTATGCTAAGTAAATAATGTTTTACATTTTACTTACCTACAATTTCTTCGCTTCGGTGAATGTCTGACCTCTTGGAACAGCTTTTTCAATCAATAGATCCAAGTCATTCATTGTTCAAACTATTTGCGCAATGGTATTTTTCATAATAATTGTATATATGACTAGGAACCTGAAAATTACGCATTTTTGGGAAAAATTTTGTGTTATTAAGTCGCGTTATGTTCCCCTTTTCGCATTTTGCTACAAAAGTGGTATATATATTTTAATTTTGTTTTGTTTTTAACTTTTAATATTTAATTTTTTTATTAGTATTATTATTATTTTATTTTTTTGAAAATGAATAAAAGAATTATAGTACACGCAGCGCTTTCGACGTGAAGTTAACTGTATTCCATGTTATGGTTATTCAAGCTTGTCACAACCATATACAAAGAAATATTTAGAACGTATAATTCGTGAAAAATACTAAAATTTCCGCTATTTTCCCGAAAATTGAGAATTTCGCGTGAAACGAAATTCGCCCTTTTTGCGTTAAAATGATGACATTTTCAGGTATATGTGACTCTAAAACAACTTGCCTTCACTTTTTGTATAGTTAGGATTATGTTTGAATCGTATTTTGTTTTATTAAATAATAGTCCGAAGATTGTGTGATCTCCCCACCTCAAAAAGCTGACATCGCAACGCTGTAACTCTGTACTCCAGTTCTTGCGTATCCAGACTGACACACAACTTTTCCGTCATACGAGCGAGAAACACGAACAAGTAGAAAATATCTGTTCTTGCTTTGTTACAAATAATAAAGAAACACGTAATTTATTATTACTGATAATTTCATTATCATTATCCAACGAAGCAAGTTACAGCGATTGTGCGAACGCTATTGTGACAACTGGGGAAGCGCGTGCATAGTTAATGATTACGCAGACTTCAACAATGCATTTCAATGGCTGATTCACGCGTGTGCTTTACAAAAAACGAACAGTTGTTTAATGAGATTTTCAACATTGCAATAATGATCCACCTTCAGTGTTTTATGCCCGTATTTTTCCGTTAATTGCGGGTTCTATGTTTTTTATGGTGAACATTATAACACACCGCGATAATTTTTCTATTCCACCACTTACTAATAATATTTTTTTTAAAGAAAATGAATAGATCATTGCTACTAAGCAGTATTTGTGCACCAACACTTCTACACTATAAATATATGTAACATTGATCCAGCTTCACCACAATCTGGCTGTCTAAAAGTTAGGTTACATTGGGAAAGATTAATTTCTTCCGGTACGGAAATAGCAAAGAACACTCGCATTGAGTAATTATTACAACGCGAACCCAATCTTCGGTTCGCCATAAATATTGTTTTCAGTGGGAACGGCGTTCAATTCTGCTCCATTGTGTTTGATACATGTCTAGAGTGAATGATACGCAAAAACATTGATACAATAATAAAATAATCTTCTTGCACAATTACGTGACTCCATGACATCACGTCTATGATGTAATGAAGCTTCCTGTTAAAACTAATTGATTGTGCAAATATATGATTTTATTATGAACACTTTTTTAATTTTTTTTAATAATTGAAGATAATATTAACAACTCTCAAAATGAAACATAAAACCGAAAAGACACAGAAAAGAAAAAGGTAACGGTAGTAGCTGGGTCTACGCGGGACCTTGCGCTCTAATCCACTGAGCTATGGCTACCACAATCCGTCCCGTCATTTTTAACGGTATCATACTTCGATTCCTAAGAACTCTCAATATCATCTTCAATTAATTCCTATATATTTTGGCTGCTATCTTTTCATTGAATTAAATAGGACGAACTACATAATAAATTTTGGTTGATTGATTGTCGTTTCTTCGACTCGTTCTTGAGTTGAACACCTCGTCTTTGGAATGGTTTGGAATATTAGGGTGTGGTTGTTAGTTAGTGTGAACCTTTACAAAACTGCGCTATGGAATATTATTATTAAATTAATAAGAATTACTTTGTTTACACCACTGTTTTTAATATATAAATATCAACGTCGAAAGCGAAGCTTTCCTCATCAGGATACACAGTATACAGTACATTCGCTATTACTTTCGCTTTCGAAACATGTTGGTATTTATATATTAAAAACTGTGGTATTAACGAAGCAATTCTTATTAATTTATTAATACTGACGCCACAAAATAACTACAAATCTATTGAAGAAATTTTTATATTATTTGCCGGCCTCTGTGATTCCCCCCTCCTACAACGTGGGTCTCTTCAAGACCCATGTTCACTTCTTGATTTCCTCAAAAAGACCCTCCATACATCTTCCTCAAAGATGACATTGGCCTAGAGGAAAATTATTTTCCTCAGGGCCTCGTGTCACTCGTGTGTGAAGTAAATGCAAAAAAAAATTATATACTTTATTTTTAATAATTGAACTATCAAATAACCCACTGGAATATGACTAGATACATTATTTCTGAATTTTTTGTTATTATGACTTTCATCTTGCAAAGGAATTAAACCCATCGAAAATTGAAATAAATACAGTATTGTGGTTTAAAATTTAGCATTTTGTTTCATGTTGTCTAATTATGTATTACTTCTTTTTACGAACATAATATATGAATATTTGTCATTGTCTCTTGATTTGTTTCAACCCAGCTACGTTGGTAGTTCTTATTTACTTCGGAATGCAGCGGGGGGAGGTGATAATTTTATATTGCACTTAAACCTTCCGGTCAACAGCCCTGCGGAGCTTGGGAAGATTACTTCCTGTGCAGATGTACATGTATTCCTATTTCCCACAGCCGCGGGGTAATTAAATGCACCGAGCTTATTTTGGTCCGGAACAGCTTCCCGTCTCACAATCCCAGCTCCCAGTTACCAGTCCACTTTCGTCGGAAGACAGGTTTTGCCAATCTGGAGCGAAGTAGATCTGTCAAATGCGGAAAAAAACTACAAGTAAATGTTGACGAGAGATACATAAATATAATGAAAACCGTTTTCCATCGATATAATATGACAATATTGGATATTGCCTTATCTAAATTGACTTCGTATCGACCAGACTAGTTTTTATGATATCGAGACTATCGAGTCATCTTCCGATTAATGATGAATAAATCACTGTAACATTTTAACTTTATTTTGTGCCGTTTTGTTTTATTTAAACCCAAGTGGATCGATCGATAGATTCGATATCAGAGCAATAGGAAAAATAATCTTATTAGTTGTAATTATTAATATAAATTTTAATAATAATAACTGTTATTTTATTTTTTATGCGTTCTTCATTTTATTTATAATAATAATAAAAATAATTTCATTTTTATAATTTCTAATACAATTTTTATTTTTTATTTAATATTTTATAACAATTTTTTATTTATACATCAATAATTATGTTTACATTTTTAATTAATTACTTGCCTACTTTCATTATTTATTTTTAATTTTTGTTTTTGTTTTCAATTTGTTCTATTTTCTTATTATTTGTCTACTTGTCATTGTTTTTAATAGGTAAATTGTTTATCCTAAAGAACGGAGCCTAGCTCCTAAAACATGTAGATATTTACGTATTAAATTCAGTGATTTTAAACAAAGTAATTATTATTAATTTAATAAATAATAATCATTATTTTTATATAAGGATTTCTCACTTTTACATACAATGTTTTTCTATTGTTGTCTTCCTCTAATATTTTGTTTTGTCTCTCTTTTGTAATATATCTATTTCATTCTATTGTATTTTGTACCTATATATAACCGATAACTCTGTATTAGAATTTGGTTATTATATTTACCCTGATGAAGCTTGAGTTAAGCGAAACCGGTTGGTGAAAATAAAATATATTCGTAGTTTATAACAACGTGTTTCATTTACTTAATACAATGTCAAACCACAAAGTGATTGCTTATAATGAAAATATAATATTATCTATTATAATAGATTTATTTATTGCTTATATTCCGCCATTTCTGTTATTTACTACACCCTCTCGATTTCAAGTACAAAATACTGGATCTGATAAAACTATCAAGTAGAAATCTGATTGAATGAAGCGGTAAAAAATCTCGAATGGGGGAATCTGATGTCTTTAAATTAGCATTTTTGTTTCAATAATTCAATTCGAGAGTGTGCTAAAATTCGGGCGAAGCCGGGTAGTATCTACTAACGCATTATGCACATACATATTATTTACACAATTGGCTGGATCCGAATAGAACCGGTTATGTTGATCAAATGTAACCATTGTCGAAGGGATCAGAAATTGCTATAATATGGAGGTACTTATTAGATATAAAAGTTGAACGAATCTAGTCTGAGATGTAAAATAACTCCAATGTAAATATTTTGTGTGTACCTAAACGTTTCATTAATAAATAATTATAAAATAAATAACGTACTAATTGATCAAGCAGATTTTTATTATTAAAAACAATGCGTGAGAATCTAGTAGTATTTCCATATCGAAGAGCTGTTCTAATGTTTTCCATGCCAATGATTCTTTCATATTCCTCTGACATATTCTTTATCAAAAGGCTTTATTGAGTTGCGGGAAAGCTAAATAAATGGTGACTGTTTTTCTCCAAAAATATTTTCTCGTTTACGTCGACATATTTCTCTCGAAATATATTCAATTTTTCGTTTGACTAAGCCTCTCCCCGAGACTGTGATTTCTCTCATTTTTCTGGCGCTCCAAGATAACACGAATCCCTCCATTCCCGAACGTGTTGCCTTGTCAAATGTTTGACAATAATTCCGCCCCTAAAGAGTTTCGCTCCCGATACTCTGAATTATTTTTTTCTCACTCGTAATATATATTATAAAAATTGAATGTTTTATTTTTAGAATCGCAACTGTCAATAAATTCTCTATTAACTTACAATAAAAAAACACATAAATTTGTTGTAGACCACTTTTATTTTATTAACACTACCGGTTTCGGAAGCACCCCTCCTTCGTCAGGAGAATATTATAACTAACTTATGATATAGAATATTGACAATACATATTCATTTTAGGTGTTGGAGTGGGGGGTAAGCAAATGGGTAGGGGTGCAGTTAAGGACTTGGTTATTCGCAATAATGCCAAACTTATTTCCTTTGATGTAATTAATTTGTTCCCAAATGTCCCAACTACTGATTGCAAATAAATAATTGTAGGTATCCTAAACTCCTCTAATTTAGATATCGATATGATTAATTACCTGTCCCGCTTATTCAATATGTGCATAAACCAAAATTGTTTCCAATACAACAACCGTATCTACCAGCAGAATCAAGGGCTTCCGATGGGCGCGCCGACGAGTCCACTGTAAGCAGATATTTTTATGAATAACTGAGAAAATAAGATTTTTAATTGTTATTCATCACTTTTGAATAATGTTCTTGCATGGAAAAGATACGTAGACGATATCTTTTGTATCTGGACAGAAACAGATCGGCAACTGACTAAATTCCTTCTTCTTATAAATTCATTCCACAAAAGCATCCAATTCACTTTAGAGATAGGCAGTAATGCATCGATTAATTTTTTAGATTTAACACTAACTTCAATAAATAACAGAATTGAATTCAACATTTTTCGTAAACCGACGTACACAGATATAACAATACATAACATGTCAAACCATCCGGTTTCACAATTCTGCTTATCATTCAATGGTACACCGGCTAGTAAAAATCCCACTATCATCTGTTAATTTCACGATTGAACTTTCAAAAATTAAACAAATTGCTCTAAATAATGGTTATTCCACAAATTTTATTAATAAAATCCTCAATAAGAAACTTAAACTCATTTCAACAAATACATTTTTATTTAATACACCTGAAAATAATAATAAAATAATAAATCCCGTTCAGTGGCGCAGAATCTTATATATATCCAACTTCTCCTCACTTAGTACAAAAAAAATTCCTTCCCACATTAAACCGGCGTTCTATTAGGTAAGTTACTAAAAAGTTCTAAAGACAGAGAACATAAATTAAGCCACTCAGGCATTTACCAACTATGTTGTAATGATTGTCCATCGTTCTACATAGGTAAAACAACTAGAAATATAAATATTAGAGTCACAGAACATTTAAGATGCATAAATAATTATAACTTCTCAGAATTTGCCAATCATCTAATTTCCAAAGATCACATTTTTAACAAGGACACAGGGGTTAAAATTCTTCACCGTAACAATAAAAGCAAAAAATTGGATAACTTAGAAGCACTCGAAATTAGAAAATTCCTGAATAATAATGCTAGTATTTTAAATAACCAGATTAACTTATCTTTTAGTCCCATTCTTAATATTTTTCCAATAAACCGCTCTGTTCTTCCCGGAAATCCTGCAATTACCCCTACCCATTTGCTTACCCCCCACTCCAAAACCTAAAATTTATATGTCTTGTCAATATTCTATATCATAAGTTAGTTATAATATTCTCCTGATGAAGAAAGGGTGCTTCCGAAACCGGTAGTGTTATTAAAATAAAAGTGGTCTACAACACATTTATGTGTTTTTTATTGTAAATTATGGCGAGCCACAAAGTTAATGCTTTTTACAAATATCTCTATTAACTATTTTATTACTCAGAATATTTATTTGGCATTTTAAGATTGTGGCCATTTTTTGTAATCATCTAAAAACTCTTTATTGTGCAAAAAAAATTATTATATTTAAAAATTATTTTTTTTTAGCTGGTAAATTTTTTAATACATATGTAATATTTATTTATTGTGTTCTATTTTAATTTGTAGAACTTTGTTTTATATAGAGTAAAATATTTCTTATTATAACTATTATTATTTACTTCTTCACTTAAGGTAAAATCAGTTCGTGGCATCATTTTTAATTAAATTAATATGAATTATTTTGTATGAACATCTATTTGATAAATAAATATCTACACGTTTCGAACCCAATGTTTCCCTCATCGGGATAAATAGTATACTGAAAAATAATAACGTAAGAATACACAAATTATAAACAAAACAAATAAAATACTTCTCATGCGCACTATATATTTACTAAACCTTTAATTTAAAAAATATGTGTCATTCAGTTTGGATGGGTATTTTAGCCTCAAATCCAAAATTAAGTTATGTATGACACGGGCAGCGCAGCCGTTCCTCTTAACTCATTTTCGGATTTTTCGTGACATATACCTATATACCTCTCGACCTAAATGCCAAGGATTTATACACGCTACGACTGATAATAATAATTGGATGATTTGTATAGCGCCGTTTTTGTGAAAAATCACCTCAAGGTCGCTATTGTGTGCTGTCACTGAATACATATATAAATTATTTGATAGAAATGTGTTGTGGGCGTGTCTGTGTGCTCGTAGTAACCTCATTTTTTCCTTACTTTTGCTGAAATATCGAAATTATTTATTGAGCATATAAACAATTTCAGTGGCCAGTCTCGAGTTGAAAGGTCTGATCCAAATTCGTTTTCTTTCGAATCAGTATTGATCACACGTCTAGGGATTTACTGTTAAGTGTGTCCTGCCTATTGCTATTTGGCCATTACGATGTTTCTGCCCTTTTAGCGTATTCAATAATGCCGGTTGACTTCGTATGTTTCTTTGTAATATAATGCCACATTCTTTACGGTATCTTTGCCATAAGAATTGATTACCGGATTCAATATATTATCTTTATTGCCATTCTGTGAGCTTCTTTAATATTACAAAGTCATGTTTCTTTAGCTATTTACTTTCAAAGCATAACATTGGAATATACCTACCATGTTTTTAAATACAAACACATAAAATTAAATAACCGTATTTTGTCTACTATAAATATATGTTAACACGTGAACAAAGAAAATAAAAATTCTTAATGTTAATTTGTGCGTGCTGTCAAAATATACTGTTAATTGTTGCGGTAAAGCAAAGCCCTTTAAAAAATATACAGACTTAGATCCCTGAATAACAAGAGAGAGTGAGAGTGAGAGTGGTGATAATAATACCTCGACTTAACAATCAACGTTTCCGTATCTAGTAAAGCTAAAGTATTTTAATAATACTCGCTTTTCATCTTCACATTGTCCTTCGTTTTCACCCATAGATGGTGTTTTATTTCGCTGCCTTCTTTTCGTATTGTGTGTATTGATTTATCTTCCGCAAATAATTATAAACATCCCTAAGTAATAATGGAGACAGAACTGCGTCCACGGTGATTCCGAGTATAGATTAATATCGATGCTTTGACGGAGTCTGTACGTCACTAAAAATTATACCAAATAAGTAATACAGAATCGATTAACATAATATTTTACATTCATATAATATTGTGTTTCTTTGTTGAAAACACAAGCCGATTTCGCCCTAGCGACTGGATAAATTGTAAAGTACAATGATAAATGCGAACGGCGCACAGTGGGTTCGAATCGCCAAGCCAAGATATTTTTTTATATACATTTATAATGATTATACGCAGAAGAACTAACTCTCGGAGATATTCTAATCAGGAGAAAAAATAACAATTTTTGAAATACCTTTTTTTCTAATTATTTATTTTATCAAGTTTTGTCTGGATTAATCGCGAATTAGCGATTTCTTTATAGACATAAAATATTGTGACAGTGAGGAGTCATATCGAGTACAATTCCACAGTTTGGTCTCCAAATTGTGATGTGCATTCACACACGATTGAAAGAATCCAATATAAATACTTAAGATATGTAAATTTTAGAATAGTTATTCCTGGTGAATGTTTATATTACAATTACTTACTTTATTAATTAAACTTAGTAAAATGTTCAGGGGGCCAAGTCTGGATCTTTTGCGTTAGCTAACGCAAGTTACGGCCACGGACCATTTTTACAGTTTTCATAAACGCAGCGTCGTCTCTTCCGTTTGCGTTACGGATTTGTCTCTTAACGTAAACACAAGGTTAACTAGTTAACGCGATACGGACTACCAAACTGTCAAAGGGTGCTGCTTATTGCCAATTTAATTTGCGTTAGCTGACGCAAAAGATACAGACTTAGCCCCCTGAACGTGGAATTATTTGCGATTTAACGCGTTTGTTTAAAATTATTCATTCAATGTTTTATATCCCTGAATATTTCATTTATTTTTATGTTCCTGGTAGGACAGTTTTATAAGACAGTGCCTACCATATTATTGTAACAATTGTACTTCAGCGTCGCAATACTATACTCGTGTGCGACCGATTCAATATCCGGTGAACAAATACTTGGATGTTGGTGATATATTTATTACATCAATATTACAATATAAGCATACTTTAGTAGGTTTTGTTTTCATCTATAATGGCACAACCGAGTGAATCAAATACTTGAGTCGGGCATGTCAATAGTCAAAATAATATTGTGTGGCGGTCTATCCTCTCTGCCTACTCCTCCGGGGTAAAGGCATGATGGTTAGTTAGTTAGTTAATTAATTAGTTAGTACATATAAAAGGAAACTGATGCATTTCATCATAGTGAAGGTGATTATTCACAAAAGCGGTGCCATGCAAATCATTCAGATATTATTATTAAAAATTCTGATTACGTTGATATATGACCTTTTGGCTCTGAACTATAAATCTACCCTTAACTTAAATTATTTCGTGTTTTATAAATAGATGTGCAAGTACCGTACCCACTATTTTCGTGAAACAGGCGCCCATTTTTACCAATTGATTTGATTAAATTTTATAAGATTTCCCGTGATTTTCCACTGGCAAGCTCTTTTATAAATAAATTACCAACATCCCTTGAAAAATAACAAGCTTTTGCCCGACATGGCCCAGGTAAAATAGATTATATCTCATTAAGTCCAATTTTGACTTGGGTCCAAGTCGATAATAAAGTAGCTGTCGTATTTTTTTTGTCGTTTGTACTGATCTATTAATGGCCATGTGCTTTTTCTTACGCCACTCGTGTGACACGCGCGATTGTAGTCGAGTGATTTTCTTCGAAGCCTTTATTTATTTTATTTCCTCAGTGGCCGTGATTCCCGTGTATTGCGATCGAAACTATAATTTACCTAAAAATCCTACAATTTTTATCTGCTTTCCTGCACACATTCCTTGTATTTCTATTTATAATTCGATCGCCAACTTTATGAACGGCTTATTGAAGCCGATAATGGCGCATTGTTTCAATAATACAATAAAAACCCCCAAAGTAGTTGACTGAGCAAAATCAGCAAGATAAGTCACCATTTATAAAATTATATTTCACATACAAATGGATAGGTGTCGCAACCATAGTTTAGTCGACCACACTACTCACACAGATGCATACAGCAGGTTTCAAACTTGTTATTGTGCTTGGAAAAAGATTTTTTTTCGAATAAATGAATAACGATTTCGAATAACAGTAAAAAGTTTTTGAATAATTGTAAAAACTTTTCGAATAACTGTAAAAACTTTTCGAATAACTGTAAAAACTTTTCTAATAACTGTAAAAACTTTTCGAATAACTGTAAAAACTTTTCGAATAACTGTAAAAACTTTTCTAATAATTATAAAATGTTTCATAAATTAATTTCAAGTTTTCATAAATAAATTTCATTAAATAATTTTAATTTTTTTTCGAATAAGTGTAAAAATTTTCCGAATAAGTGTAAAAACTTTTCGAATAACTGTAAAAACTTTATGAATAACTGTAAAAACTTTTCGAATATTAAATTCTATTATCGTTTACACTACTTGCTGTCCTTATCCCGTTAATAATGACAAGTAGGCGTAAGCAAGACAAAATAATATTTCTCAGTGACGTTTGGGAGGTGTATTTGCCACTGTGGGAAGGGTACATATCCAACAATACACACAATTTTAAGTATGTGTTGTTCGCATCAACTCGAATTGCGTGACCTATAAGTAGTCATATTTCACGTGCAAAAATGTAATTTTACTGACGCGACGCAATAATCTCTATTATTCACTGTGGAAATGCGACACACTTCGATAATTTATTAGTTGATTAAATTATATTTTATTGTCATATCTGTCAAGGCACGGTATTTACCGACGTCAAATTGGAAACGCACCATCAATCAATAAAATGAATACCCAATCACACAATCCTAGGAACGCATTTCCACCACTTCTTATTTGGTGACTAAATTCATTTTCTATAAAATATCCGGAGAAATGATTTGGTGTAGTGAAATTGATTAAGCGTATCGCATATTAAAAAGTCAAAATCACTATTAGAAATGGAAGTCCACGCGGACCTCTCTGCCTTCGTGACATTTATCGAATTATTAACGGTTTATGTTCTTACTTCTATTTTCAATAATGATTAGTCCACTTTTAATTATTTTTTCTTGCGTAGTTTGGCATTGCCCATTTTGAGCACTTTCCAATCTTCTTGTCCAACATCCAACAATTTGACGGCATCCATGGTCGAGGGGTAAGGCTCTCGACTACGAATCCGAATCAAATCCCGGCGTGTGCAAGTAAATTTTATTTAATTAATTTGTGCTGTTTCACAATGAATTAATTTTAAAATAATATATAGTATATTTGCGCACGTTCCAGTACTCTCAGTATCGCCCTGGTGAAAGACCACCATTCACAATTGAAACGTTGCTTGAAATGGCTTTTAGCCGTGTTTGGTAACCAGATCTGAATAGCCACTTATTTCCCTACCTTCCTCTCCCCCTTTTCCTTCCCCTCCCCAACTGATTTTAGTATTAGCGTTATTATTAACACATCAAGATGTGTTAATATTATCTTCTTCAATGATTAAATATTACAATGAGGTTTACAAACTTCAACAAGTTATAAAAAATAAATTGAATAATAAATAATAACTCTCCGACGTCCCTCTCCCCGTTAATGCTAAGGATAGAATCAATAATAGAAACATTTAAATCTGGATGTTTGTTGGCTTTCACTTCATGATATTATATACTTCATATTTATAATAAAATCCTCTGCTTCCATCCCTTTTGCCTACTTTCAACTCAACTGTTGCTTGTATCTCCCTTGCACGTGATCTAATCACATTTTGATTATATTCGTATGTTATACTGCATATTATATTTTATTTACATTTGCCCCGACAAAGGCACGCTTATATTGAATCCGGGTGATTTGTCGGTATAAAATAAAGTGATGTACACAAAGTTACAGCGTTACTTTAAAAAAATTCTATTGTATATATGATTAGCCGTGTTTGGTGACTAGATCTGTAATAGCCAAGTATTCCCTAACCTTCCTCTTCCCCACACCCTTCACTCACAACATACTCCGATTCCATAGTGCACTTGACTCCGGACAGTCTGAAGCAGTTATGACAATTGTGCGGTATTTACAAAAAAAAATTGTGGTAGTTGAAAATGGAAAGGCATTCGAGAATTATTTATATTTAATTTACCAACATAATTTAAATTCC
Source organism: Halesus radiatus (assembly GCA_022606495.2). Taxonomy (NCBI): domain Eukaryota; kingdom Metazoa; phylum Arthropoda; class Insecta; order Trichoptera; family Limnephilidae; genus Halesus; species Halesus radiatus. Next base: position 16,446 of record JAHDVE020006741.1, read on the forward strand.
GATAGTGAATGTATAATTTTTGTTATTTTCAGTCTCACGGCGACGGCTCAGCGAGTACATCTCGCACTACGAGCCGCTGCGCTACGAGCCGCAGGCGGTACGCGAGGCTCACACGCGCGCCCGCCGCTCCGCGCTCGAGGCCGCCCCGCTGACGCCTCCCGTGCACGTGCGATTCCGCGCGCACGGCCAGCACTTCCACTTGCGCCTCAAGAGGGACATCTCCACCTTCAGCGAGGACATCAAGGTATGGAAGATGCGCAAAATAATACGAATGTGGATTTTTGCCATATGGCAATTTCTGCCAACTATCGGACACAAATCCTTAGTAGGAAAAAATACTAGCAATCTCCACGTTCAGCGATAACATCAAGTCCATGGACATGGCATGGAAGATTTGTATAGAGTATGATGGCGAGATTATTACCAAATGGAAATTTTGTCTAACCATACAAATTTGACATGGGTAGGTATGAAAAAAATAGGTTGCGTTTTCAGCATAGTGTATATGCACGTAAATGAATATGTGTAAATGAAATAGTAAGTTTAAAAAGAAATTGCAGTACTAAATAAATATTTTGACTCACGGGAAAGGGTAACGATAGGTTTATACCCGGGTGGAAATTTATTATTTATTTATAAAATCAATAAGAAGTACTTCGTTTACATCACTGTCAATCAAACATGTTGATATTTATATATTATCGATGATACAGATGAGGGAATATCCTGATGAAGGAAGCTTCGCTTCCGAAACATGTTGATATTTATATATTAAACAGTGCAGTGGTGTAAACAAAGTACTTCTTATTAATTTTATTAATAATTACGCCTCAAAATAAGTATACTTCTCTTGAAGAAATTATTTATTTATTTGATTATACGCCTATCTGGGCATTTACATGAATTTTTAAAATAGTATATAATGAGCTATTACATAGAGATTTTAATAATGTTTGTAAAATAAATTATTAGTAAGAATATTTATATTATGTTACTTTTGGATATTATTTCTCATTTCATTTCTCTTCGCTATGGTTTAGTATTCTAATTTTGGATAGCCAAAATTGCAGATATTGGTTTGGGTAAGCCCCCAGACGCCAAATGATGTAAACTGCTACAATACAACAAGGATATTGACCATTGCGTTATCAAACTGCATAGATTGTTTGAACACTGGGGAATCGTGCAGATCCCAAAATAAATACGAAAACATACTGCACAAGTCTGTTTGTGGCAAGTGTATTTGAAATGAATTCCTAAACCTTAGTATTGCTTGTGCGTAGCCAGATTCCCCCATTTACATCTGACACGCAGGAAACCTAGATGAAATATTCCGGCATTAGGGGTCCTGTATCAGGGCGCATAAAAATAGCAAGAACAGTTTCACGTTATAAATCTTGCCGCGGGATTTATGTGTTTTATAAATATGTCATATCAGTACACGAGCCCGTGGTTGGGAGAGAATGAGTAGTAGTACAGGAGAAATCCCAACTTTCACGGGGTTCTGTGTGTGCCGGATTTAACGCAATAATATAATGTAATATGTGCGGTTTCCATTGCAGGTGGAGGGGTCCGCGGGGGAGATGCAGGATGTGGACACCTCGCACATATATCACGGGGAGCTGCTGGGTGAGTGAACAGCCTTGTATTTATTAAAAACTCCCCCCATAGCACTAGTTCGAGGGGGTGCAACTCGCTACCTCGCGGAACGCCCGATGAAAGATGTTTTTAAACTTGTTTGTTTTCGTTTGCGTTGTTTCGCCTACCCCCATTTGCCCTAATGTCATGATTTGTATTATCATTTGTACGGTCCAAGCTTTCGGGGCAGTTGCTAAAACAAAAATGATCATATTTTAAACTGTTAATTCCCATTGTAACATTTTATTTTAGAAATTTTATAAATTCGATCTACATATTTATTTGGTACCGAACCGGCTTCACTTCACCACTGATAAATACGGTCTGATTTATGTTGGTCTGATTTTTTTTCCTTTTTTTTAATCCCTAGGTGTGTTTTTTTAATAAACATTTTGAAAGGGGTGATTTTTTTTTCTATTAACACATACTATGGTTTCTATCGTATTTTTCTACATTAATAAAAATGCTCTTAAAATTGTATTTTGTAATTTGGTTATATTAAATCAATTTTAGCTATTGATACCTTGAGCTTTCCGGGGTTTAAGTTTGCTATGCTAAAAAGCACATAAATAGACCAACCTGTGTATAAGCCATTATCACTGTACGGAATTTACATGTTTAAATATTCATAAATACAAAAGGTTTCACAATTTGCAGTGTCGTGTTTCAATAAATACCGTTTTTTCTCGTATAAAATGCTCCGAGAACCCTGGAACCGCGTGAGATACGCCGGCATAGTATAAATAACTCGTAAAATAGAATGTTTTAAAGCACGCACATCGCACATTGTGCACACAGACTACAGAGGCTCCTTTGCATCCTATCGCCGGGGTTTCCAGTTGCGGCAATAATTATATGTGGTGAGCCTAAATATTGTCACATAACTCCACTTCTAAGGGATCGCCTTCATTGGCTTCGATACCCTGAAATAATAGAATTCAAGATTTGCTTAACAACCTTCAAAGCACTTCAGGGGAAGGCACCAGCCTATATATTTGAACTATGTGTCCGACAAAACCCAGGTGACAGACAACTTTCTTTGAGGTGAGCAGATTTGAATGCTGCTAACCGATTAGTTGAACCCTCTCGGTCAAATAAACCCTTGTACTATGATCGCGCTTTTCGTATATCGGGCCCGGTCATCTTGAGTAAGCTTCCCCCAAATATTGCGTACGTACAGAATTTAGCAGACTTCAAACGGGTATTAAAAACAAAATTATTCAAAAAATCCTATCCGACAAAAAACATAAATTCATGTACGTAGAAACAGAATTTCAGGGCATTTTTCTTTTAATCCTCCATAGCTTATTTAGTTGTGGTTTTCTCCCCCTGTTATTTAATTCCCTTAGTATTCAGTGAAAAACCGTGTATATAATGTCATATAATTTTCTCTTGCTCTGTTGTTATTTGTACCTACTTGATATTTGATTATTTACACCCTTAGTTTCTAAATTGTTATATTATACCTGCTCATGTATATTTTATGACTTACTTTTAATTTGCATATAATAATAATAATATTTATTTGAAACACACATTATTTTACAGAAATATTTAAGAAGGCTTTGACTGTCCAACTAGGAAAAAAATCCCGTTTTAGGACAGCCAAATTGACAAGTTTAGTTCATATTAATATACGTATACATGAGATAATATAAAAGAATCCATAAAGTATATTAAGGAAAAAAAATTGTGTTTTTTTTTTGTTATGTTTTTTGTTTTTGTTTTTAAGGTATGTTGCACTTTTTTTTTTAAAATTTATTGTACTGTATTGTAGAGTAATAATGAATTACATATGAGATATAAAAGTTTAATGTATGATATGCATTTTTTAATTTAGTGTAGAGTATTAATGAATTACGTATGAGATGTAAAAATTTAAGTATAAGGTATAGAAGTATAAGAGTTTAAAAAATTTGAAAGTATAAAAAACTAAAGTGTGATATGCATTTTTTAAATTGGTGTAGATTAATAATGAATTACATATGAGATGTAAAAGTGTAAAGTATGAAAAATAAAAGTTTAAAGTATAAGATACTAAAGTATTATATGCATTTTTTAAATTAGTGTACAGTAATAATGAATTACAATTGAGATGTACAAGTTTAAAATATAAAGTATAAAAGTTTAAAAAATAAGAGATTAAAGTATGATATATATATATTATAATTACAGATATACTATGTAGTATATCTGTTATTTTACAATTATATTTGGTTAGGTTAGTTAGCGTAAAGCGCACTTGAGGTGAACCTTCACAAAACTGCGCTATAGAAATTAACTCTTATTATTATTATTATTTGACTTCATAGATTTTCAGAGTACCAATTCAGATCACGAATTTTTCATATTGCCGCAGTGTTTGTCTTTCAAGTTTCAAGTACATAACAGTATTATTATGATAAAAACCTTTTTCCTTGTTAACGTTTGTTTGGGATCGAACCGGTTTCACCCTGTTACGGACATCTGGTACATTTTTACCCCATTGTAGGGTATTCGTATTCTGGGTCGGGGGTCAAATCCTTAATTCTGTATATATCTATCTATAAAAATGAATGTTTGTCCTTGATTTTCTCGAAAATTACTTGACTGATTTCGCTTAAAATAGCACAGTTTGTTCTTATTACTGACGGGAAGGTTTAGAGAGTAGTTTGAATGAAATCTAATATTTAAAATTGTTGCTATAACGTTTTAAAATTAGTATGAAAAACATCAAACACGCCATGCTGTACTGAGGTTAGTCCATAGATATACCACTATGGTTAGCCGCAGATTACATGTTCAAAAGAAGAAGGTTTGTTTGGGTAGAATATTTTCAAAATGGAAAACACGAGTACGCCCCTACTTAAGAACTTTTATTATTTAGATATATTTTGAAAAAAAAAAATGTTTGGAATGAAATAAAATTTTCAAATGAATGTTTCTTTGTTTAGAGATAGTAATAGTCGTCACAAGGCATTACTTTCGCTGTTAAATCAACAAGGCCGGGTACACATTAGCTAGTATATGCATAACTGGTATGGTCCTAAAATAAAACCGTGGAACAAAATTATCTAATCACAATTACCTATTGTGATGGCATTCTACCACAAATTAACTTCAATACTGTAATTATACCTAGCTGTAAGAAAGGAAAGAATGTTAGAATAGTGAAATTGCGTTTTAAAATGCGGAAATTTTGTTAGCGTGGCCGAATAACCACCCAATAGCTGTAAAATTAGCAAGTGCTCGTTGCAGGATCGAGTTTCGTCCCACGTCAACATTTAAATTTTGCTCTTATCCTACGTGAGCTTTCCTTCTTTTTGTTTTTCTTTCATCGCAATTACTCTCTCGTAAAGATTCACGGCCAGATGAATTGCGTTTTTAATATTTAGCGCTGCATAAAAGGAGGGGCTTTAATTAGAAAATAATTTTGTTTTTCCCCTGCTTCCTGGCTAGGGGTGGGACCTCTCGCCCCGAGGGTGGGTTCTCGTGCCACTCTTAATTTTCTTCCCGTTTCCTAAATTCCCGAAAATAAGTCGATTATTAGAAGGTTTTACGGCCATCGCAATGTAAACTTCTAAGCATAGCAATGAACACTCGACTTTAACGATAAAAGTATAGCGTTTTCGTTTATGCGAGAAAACCCCGTACGCTTGTACCATAAATTTTCCAGTTTAGTTTCGCCAAACCTAAACCCTTTAGCCCTATACTATTTGTAAACTATAAAGATCATAACTTGCCATTTCTTCACTGCAATGTTTTAAATGCACCGTGAAGCAAAATATCTGTCACCACTAGAACAAACATTCTCACACTGATTGAAATTCATGGTCCTGAATTTCTAGTTAATTTTGACTTTTTACCTTTTAACTATTTAACAATCTAATCATAATTTATTCCAGAAGGTTTGCAGGGGTAATTTTTTACTTGTAGTTTTCTCATCTCTGAATAAACTTTGTCTTCATTTACATAGAAAGAACTTTCTGAAACCAATTTAAAACATTATTCTTTACGATCCTTGTCCACGAATTCGAAGGACGCGGGTTAAAATCCCGGCGTGCGCAAGTAAATTTTATTTGATTAATTTGTGTTATTTCACAATTTATTCATTTAAAATATTACATAGTATATTTGCGGCACGTTCCAGAGTCGTAGATACTTATACTTACCGGCATCGCCTTGGTGAAAGAACACATTCAAAATTTCTCTACCTTCCTCTCCCCCTTCTCCTTCCCCTCCTCAATACCTTCAGCATCACAACATTCCCCAATTGGGGATGCCATAGTCTTACTGGCTGCAGACGGTTGAGAGCAGTTGGGACTCTTGTGCGGTATTCATGTAAAAAAAATAATAATCGAAACGTCGCTTGAAATGGCTTTAGTCGTGTTTGGTGACTATGTCTGAATAGCCAGGTACTTCCCCACCTTCCTTTTACCCACCTCCTTCCCTTCCCAATACCTTCAGCCTCACAACACATCCCAATTGGGGATGCCATAGTCTAACTGGCGCCAGATGGTTGGGAGCAGTAGGGACCCTTGTTCGGTGGTCACATAAGAAAATAGCAGGTTTCATTACTAACTTCTTATTTGCTTGTGATTATTTCAATAGTGGTTATTACTGGTTATACTGCCATTGGTTTATGTATACATATTTTTATGTTATTATATTAGTTTTTCTTCCTTATGTTTTATTTTTAATTTCGTATTTACATTACTGCGTTTATAACATTATACATACAATACCATTAAATAAATAAAATAAGGTAAATGCGTAAAGCCCAACTTGGGCGTAAATAAATAACTAACGAGTACACGATTTTCCTTTTAGCTGGTATTTATTTTTATTTATTTTGTTTTAAAACCAAACAGTACATACGAGTATATAAAATGAGTGGTGTACAATTTACAAGGTTTTAGAAAATTATTACTAGGATCGGTACCAATGATATATCTCTATGGAATATTTTAGCACAATATGCTAGGGCAGCTAGGGAATGACACGTGGTAAAGTAAAACTTGTCAATACTTTCAAATTTGCATTCTTACTATTCTTATTAAAAGGAACGGCTGCACGGCATGATTCATAGAAAATAGAATTTTGGATTTGAGGCTAAAATTCTCACCCCAATCGAATGATTTACTATACCTTTAATTTACAAAAAAGATCATTCGGTTTGGGTGGGTATTTTTGCCTCAAATCCAAAGTTAAGTTTCCTGTGAAACAGGCCGCGCAGCCGTTCCTCTTAAGTTAAAGCGGCTCTCACCGCAATGTGCCACTACTGACTACTACGTATACGTTTGCGCCCCCTGCCGCTGGACTTCACAAGATGAATATTCATGGGGGATATTGAAACTAAAAGCTTTTCGAGGGATAAAGGCTCGGGAATTTTTCTCTAGAACTCTCCCTAACAGAAATGTGGCGATTTATTTTAAATAAGCCATCCGAATGCAGTGCTGGAAACCGATTTGTGGAACATTCAATAAAATCCGTTAGAGCTTTTCGAATGTTGAATGTTGGAAATGCTATGTGCTTAGAGAAAACAAATATTTATAGAAAACTTTTATCATAATCCGAAATGTTCGTAAAAGCAAGTAACACGGTGGCTTACAATAATTAGCTTAAATCAAATAAATGCTTTATTTTAGCTCTTCCAGACGTTTCGGGGTCCGTTACATACACTGTAAAATAGGGTGCCGGTCAAGTCGTTGTAGCCGCTACTTGTCTGCAGCTTCCGATAGTGAGCCCGGTTCAGATAGCCGCGAGAATCCGATCAAAGATCACAATTCTAATAAATCATACGTTCTCAATCAGTAATGCACATAGTCTAGTCTACCTATAGCCCTCTAAACAATATTTTAAACATATACCGAAATAAACACGCAACATTTCCACATAATGTAGTTACGTAAAACAATGACAGATATCAAATAATGCCCCCCATTGGACGAGAATTGGTGTCAAAATAGAACACTTTATTTTTCAAATCGAATTCATATGGACATACGATCCTGTATGGAATCTACACGAATAAGGGTGTCAGCTAAAGCGAAAATTAGCTTTTAAAATAAACAGAGAGTTAAAATGAATTTGGCGATACTAAGTATACATTAATATAAACCTAAATGACCTAAATATTTGTTTCTTATACTTTTTTTATCTAGCGTATGGTTTAATTTAGCCGTGTTTACTGATTAACGTTGCGTGTTTTTTGCGAATTACGAATTTATATGAACTTGTTGTTATAAATCATTACTTCTAATCAGGGCAATGAAAAATTCGTCTTTCATTTTGTCAAAACATCGCCTTGAGTTTTCGTTTAACCAGAACTTTTTGTTATACCCAGTACCAGTACCGCGACAAAATCTCAGAAAAAAACCACAAAAAACATTCCTATGAATTGAGATTTAAAAAAATTATAAAAATAAAAGACATAATTAATATTAACTTATTAACATAATTTGAAGTTCTACGAATGCAAAAACCGCAAGTCAAATGTAGTTACAATTACACTATTTTTTCAAACATTCTAAGTTGGTTATTTGGGAGGTTTGCAATTTTATGCTCCACTGCTGCTTACTTCCCTTACCACCCCTACTTCTCACTTCCTTTGACAATTTTTTATTAGCCCCATATTAATTGAATGTCCTGTATTCGCCCTACTGTGTCACCTTATCATCCCTCCTGACTTCAGAAAAGATGATGGTGATTTATGATCCATGAACTACTTGTAATTAATGCAATTTGCGAGATGGTCCGATTGTCTAAACAGGTACTTATATCATACCGTCTCCCCAAAAGGAAAGGGGCACTTGTGCAATAATTGACTATTCATAACAACGCATTTTAATTCTTTATGGAGTGAATAATCGTGCGTATGGTATTTTTTAATATTTTGAAATGATGTTTATGTTGCCACATGTTGTGACATATTACTTAGATTGAAATATATATTTTTTTTAAATTAACAGGTGACGAACTAAACTGAATTCATAACTCCAAACCGTCAAAATCGCACAAGTGCCCTTTTGCTTTTAAAGCGACGCGACGATAATAATAATAATAATAATAATGATGATAACAATTGGATGATTTGTATATCTCCGTTTTTGTTGAAAAATCACCTCAAGGGCGCTACATAGTTACAGCGAACTATTTTTTATAATAAAGATATTACGACTGATTTTTTAAAGGAAAGGTTCTAATGAATAATGAATTTTTCTACATCTCTAAAGTCGATTACTTTCCGTGACTTATTTTGTATCGTGCTTCCTTCCCGGAGTCCATTATTTGTTTGTTGAAATTCGTAAGTCCCCTTTCCGTCCTAACTAATCCTTGAATCTTCCTAATTCCTCGGACCGGACCCAACAAAGACTTTCAACTTTTACCAGCCGCGGACCCTAAAGTCTCTTACAATAAAGCTATTTTGTAACTTAAGCATTATTTATTGTGCTCGTCTTCACAGACTCTGTGTTTCCAACGCTAAATCTTTACCGGAAAATTGTACAAATAATTTTTCGCTGGAAAAATTTGCACGTGCAAAATACGTAGCGTAATTGTGATGGCGCAAACCACTTTGAAAGCCAAATAATTGTTAGGCAATACCAATGTTCATCTCAAGTTGCTGGAAACTCCTGTATGAGATGTATTGTTGCGTTTCCTAGTAACCATAGTAATTTTAGGAATTCGTATGTGCAAATCAAGCCTACCTGATTAGATTAATTGCTAGCTTAGTATGCACACAACTATATACTCGGAAACACTGTAACATTGCGTGCACTATTCTATTTATACTAAAACGCAATTCCGTTCCGCTCATAAGGGTAGATAGTACATATTATACATACTTCAAACATAATAGGGGCTCAAGAAAAGAAAATGATTTGTGCAAGGGTCTATGGACTGCACACCTTACTCAATGAAATATAATTATTACATTATAATATAGGTGCACATAGTGATTCCGAAACCGGTTGGCATGCTCATATAAATGTAGTGATAAATATAAAGTTACTGATTTCATTTGAGAACGTTCCAAACACAATGATCCCAATTTCCAAAATACTATTTATATACACTTATACAATCACTTCTACATGTTTTATAAAACGAACAACTCGAACTTACAGTCGTTAGAGCGTGCAAGGAAAGCTTTTCCACATATTTTGGTCTTAGAATTCGAGAAGTGTTTTAGATTTCGGAACATCATCCAAAACTTGTTCTTGCCAAGTTTCAAGAGTTTTCACGTTACTTTACACGAGAATACTTATTCGGAATTTGTGATCCTGAAGCGGTATAGATTTTGAACATTTACGTTCTTTTAAATATTGTCTTCGTTAAATTCAACTCGACTACAAACTGTAAAAAAAATTGTATAGAGGTTTTGCGGGAGTTGGTGTGGATGCTCTTCATTAAATTTTACTGTCTTCTACGGTACTTAACTCGTAATTATGTGTAGCTTGCGTAAGTACAAATTGATTTGTTTTAGCAGTCGCACCGGCGGGAGTTCGAGTTACAATAATGACTTGCGTGAACACAGGAAGGAAACCGGGGAAACATTGAAATTTCCAGTATATTCTAGAGTGGAAGATACTCTCAGTATCGCCCTGGTGATAGACCACCATTCAGAATTGAAACGTTGCTTGAAATGGCTTTTAGCCGTGTTTGGTGACCAGATCTGAATGGTCAGGTATTTCACCACCTTCCTCTCCCCTTCTCTTTCCCCTCCCCAATACCTTCAGCCTCACAACATTCCCCAATTGAGGATGCCATAATCTCACTGGCTCCAGATGGTTGGGAGCAGTTGGGAGCAGTTGGGACTTTTGTGCGGTATTCATATAAAAATATTCAAAATTAATTCCCGATTAAATGTCACACGAAAAATATCGCAATCGGCTCAAACATCATTATTATCATCAGTCACTGTCTAGCCTGTGCTAAATGAAAGTTTCTCTAAACTGCTTTGCTTTACGCTGCCACATGTTTACTTTACATGCTTATCTCCCTGATTCAGTAAGTTTTAGTGGCTGCCTCGAGCTCTCTTCGTTCCCCAGACGCCACTGAATGACGATATCTGTCTTTCGGCGGTCCATCCTCTGAGCGATGTGTCGTGCTCATTGCCATTCGTTTGTTTGCGTTATGAATTATTTTGGTTACTTTTGTTTGCTTCTCTGTCCTTTCGTCTCTTTGAGTAATGCCTTTCCGTCCCGCGTTACTTTAATTTTTTTCACTTATTTTTAGTATCCATGTTGCATTTCATTTCATTGCTGACAATCCAGGCCTTTATTGGATTTTAATTTAAATACATGTTATGATATTCGGTTACATATAACTACGTAAGTTAATTTTGTGAATGTTTAATGCTGATAACAATAATGTTAACTCGTGGATCATTTTTATAACGCCATATTTGTGAAATATCTTCTCAGAGAAGCTATGCAAAGTTAGGAAAAAACTTTAAATTACATGTAAATTTCCATAAAAATATAAAGCCTTTCACACGGATGGACGAAAAGTAATTTTTCCACCTTTAAAAATATCGCTGGTTTATGAAGAGCTTGTGGGATAAACTATCACAATATACTCGTAACAGGCACTATGGGCTAGCTCCGAGGTTACAAAAGAAAAGCTCGCCCGGGGTGCAGTCCGCAGTCCATATTATTCTTTCATTACACACATTTGCCATTATCTTCAACAATAGACGGGGACAGATAAATTCTTCCAGCATCCAGATATTGACGTTTACTGCATTCCCTATACGCAGAGATGGGACGTACAGCAAGCACCCAACAAAGGAGTTGCAATTAGCGCGCCGCGCAGAAGGACTTTACGAAAAACTCTCCCCACCCCCGATCCCCGCAAATATTTTTCATTACAAACGCTTCATCTCGCATAAGTTAGTTGCAAGTTGGGAAATTGGGCTCATTTGCATTGCATCGCTTAACCAAAGTTGCGAGTACTCCTCCGCGCCCCTAGAAATAATTTTTCAAAATATTCAGCTCCGCGTTTTAATGAGTACGAATAGTTTCGCGAGCGCCCCGGACTAAAATGTTTTCGGTTTGCAGAATACACCCTCCCGGTTCTGAGAGATACTCCCTCACACAGGATGTCATAAATTGGTTTTACAAGCGGAGACCAGGTAGATTTGCATAAAACTCTGGCCTGAATATGTAGTATGACTTTTTAGGTGGGTCCCGAGATTAAAAAATACGTTTATTATTACCAGCACCGCTTGGGAATTATTTAATAACCTAAACCCGTTCAAAATCATCAAATGTTACAGTTGCATTATTTTATGCATTCCATTATGAATTTTCGTCACCGGGAATATGTAATGAGCATTCTGTATAGCCCAATGTGCTTACAATAAGGAACTTCGGTCCATTTTCATTTTTTTTATAATCAATAATGACGTTCTAACTTAAATACCAACATTGTTTTTTCTTCTAAATTTAGTTTTCATAGTCAAAACGCTCAAGATCTACGGCCGGTCGGTTTTGAGGTTAGAATGTCAGAACAAGGATGAGCTTTACGGTTCATCATTTTATATTCTATTCATTATTATTATGGTTTATTAACCATAACTAAACATGCCTAAGTAATAAAATGATGTACTCTTTTAAAAACTTAAATCAAAGAATAATAATGGTTTCTTCAATAAATGTATAATTACTTTGTGGTGTCATTATTAATAATATTTAACATTAACATTATCATAATATCTGTACTGACAATTGGTTTGCCCATGAATACTCTTATTTCTTCCATTGATAATAGTTTTTTTTTTATTGAACAATAATTATAGATTCAAATTTTTTATTTATTTTTATATGTAACTTATTGAAGTTTGTAAACCTCATTGTAATATTTAATCATTGAAGTATGATATCGGTGTAGATGGCGTAAATTGAACTGGTCTCATTAGCTAAGTTGGTTTAGCGGTTACCCCGGATAGAGGTAGAGGTCCTGGGTTCGAGTCCCAGATGTGAATGAAATCTTTTTATTTTCTGTTGTTTTTTCGGTTTCGTGGTTCATTTGGGATGTGTTAATATTATTTTCTTCAATGATTAAATTATTATAGAGCTTAAAGTCAAAGTTTAAATTTCGCCCTAACAAAAAAAAAAACAAAATCGACAACTAAAAATTTGAATACAAATCTAAAACTATAATACGCCCGGCTGAGCCCGTGACGTCAGATGTTCCGAATGCAATGTTACCCACATAACAGGGTGTTTTGATAAAATGATTTTTAACACTTTTAAATAACGATTTATAAATTCTTCGTATACTTATATATGATACAACTTGTATATTCCGAATCGGCGTTTGCTGATCTATATGAATATATATATTTTTTAAGAGCTAATATTTTTCACTGGAGTTCCTTATTGTCCATAGTAGCGATCACTCATACTTGAACATTTGTTATTTGACAATATTTGTGAAAATACAGTGGTAATCGCTGAATTTCCACTCAGACTAATGAAAAGTTTTTGATAAAAATAATTTGGCATTTGATATGTAGGATACTTACGCACATTTGAAAGCACGATTTATCGTTCTTGAATTTTTGGAAAAGCTTTCCCATTTATTAATGAATTTTATTCGTGAACTTTCATGTTTTGAATTGCCATTGGATTGGAATTAATATTATTTATAGTCATTTCTGTTTTATACAATTTTGAAATATCACGGTCAAAGCGTAACTGTATTAGCCGTTCTTATTAGAATCCTAGATTTTCCCATCTCCGTACGTACAGCTGTAAAACTATCATCAATAAAATCATTACATTTAAACCTAGTCACAATGGATCACAACGTATCCCTCCACATTTTTCTTATTAAAATGTATATTTAATTCCATGCCTTTTAAATTGTTAAATGAATTGAATTCAGTATGATTTTAAGCCATTTATTTAGCATTTCACTATAGAAACGGATCATCCCATAGTGGTAGTTAAACTAATGCTTTTGAATACCAATGTGGTTTTATAATAATAAATGAGCTATGATAATATTCTATTATGTGTGCGATAACACTTACGTATTTCGAAATGGCTACATTATATCCTAGTGTCGAACAAGAAGCAATATTGAGTTGGGTGCGATGAGAATATTTTCGTATGAATTTAAAATTTTCTTGTAAACTCAATTCCATTGAAAAGGGTCTTCGTCGCGTTGAAAAATGTAAGTACCTACCTGCGTTTCAAATTTTCCCTATAGAAACGAAATTATCTAATAGATACATTTTATCTCGGGAATATCAAAGGAATACGGCGACTAACTTTTAAAAAGGATATCTTCCCTTAATGAGGAAGTTCATTTTCGTTGTTTGTGTTAGAAAAGAACGTAAAGGAGCTTTCGTTACCTGAAAATGAGGAGGGTCGGAGGAACAACGGAATATTCTCTCCGATGAGATCGAAGCAATTTGCTTTTTTTTCATACTTTCAGTGCTACCGCTTTGATGAATGAAGCTACTAACTAGATCGTTACTATGTTTATTGGAATTTATTTCTTCCTCGATCATTAATATCTTTTATGTGTCATCGTCTCGAAGTTTGCGTTTCGTAGAATCTTTATTTTTTTTCATACATATAATGTGGCGCCGATGAAGTGAATTACCTCGCTGAAATTTAAAGTTACTCGTGCAATCAATCGTTGGCAAATGTGTGATTTATCTGGGGCGTGTAATTACGTTACAGCGCGATTTCGGGCCTCGAAACCTCATCATCTCGGAATCCAATAAATATGTAAATTTATAATGTTTTCCGCAAGATTCTCGTAAATTACCTGGGAACTCATTCCGCCAAATGCACGGGAATGTAACGCGTTACCCTTTTGCATTTCCTCGCCGTAAAGGTGGCCTCATAAGTGGTTAATAAGACTTTTCAATTTCTCGGGCAGTTAACTCCTTTTATTGAAACACTCGGGGTCTAGTACGTGACCTTGTAACTATTCCTTTTCATTCACGATTTGTCTTCAAACATTCAACTTCAACTTTATTTCGCTTTACATCAATAAAACCCCCAGAAAACAATATTTCTCAATTATTATTTTACGGAGAGGGTCTGTATAGTTCCCGAAAGCACTCAGGCCTTAGGCATAACTCCCATGTTTCACCTTATTCCTTTGACAGTAGCCCAGTCCCTTTAATAAAGTTCACCAAGTTTATCATTGGATGTTCGGCGTCTCCTGGTTCCGCAGCAACCTGTTCTTCACCCTCTTCACATTTCCTTGATTTAGACTCCCAACCCCAACAGTTGCATGTGTCTCCAGATGTGGCATTGTTCTGTTAATAGTATTGCTAGTTCTGTCGGCGTGTTTCCATAATAATAATAATAATAATAATTGGATAATTTGTATAGCTCTGTTGTTCTATCCATATTGAGTAGCGGTTTGAACATTACAATGCTTTAAAAAGTGTCGACAGATTTTTTTACTTAATATCTATAAATGGTTGGGTTATAGAAGAATCCCGCGACGTTAATAATTAATCATTTCACAAAAATAATTAGAAACGTTCTTTCCTTTGACCTTTTATAATATTGTGTTTAAGCCTTCCTTGCCACATACATCACACATAAGACAAAAAAATTAAATACATAAAAATAACGCCTTTAAGGTACTGCGGCATATAAGTTGTGAGGGGGTAATATATGTTTCTCCAGAATGTGTCGATGCTGGAGGCTGGACTGAGGCGGGCCTCCATGTTGAGGATATTCCTGGAGCTGTTTATTCTTTCCCTCGTTCCAGCCACCCTGGATCTAATAAGGGCTGCAAAACCGGAAACTCGCCCTTCCGTGAATATACTGGAAGCGCTGCAGTATCTGGGGAGGCCAAACATTATGCGGAAGGTGTTATTATACTGTACACGAAGTCATTCCATACTACTCTTTTTATAGTTTGCCTAGAGTTCGCATGTGTACAACGTTGCGTAGAAGGTAAGGAAGAGAGTCCCTTTCACAGCTGTACTACAGAGGCGAAATCTTCTACTGAGCATGTTCGATTTTACACTGAGAGCTCGTCTTTGCCTATCAATATCATCATCATCCATCAGAGTACTTGTGATTATGTGTCCTAGGTATTTGGTTGCTTCGGTCACCTTCAGGATCACACCGTTCACCGTTTTGTATGTGGCCAATGTTTTTTCCTCGTTTTCAGCACTCGTACACAATATTTTACTTATTGTACATATGTGCCTATGCACTATTAATAAAATGATAGATAAAACTAACTTAAAAACTACACAATGAATGTGTCGCTGTATACTGAGTGTTCAACACAGGAACTGGAGGGATTTTCTAGTACCGTAGGGGAAGGGTTAAAGAAAAAAAACAGGCAGGCCTTTATTCCAGGAAAGCATTAACGTTCCGACGCAATGCCACGGCGAGGTAATATATTTTTAAGCATCACGTACTACGGCACTGGGCTCTGTGAAATATTTAATAGAATATGCCATATTAAATTGGAGGAAAGTGAGGGGCCTTGTTTCAAAATGATAAAGTTATGGATAATAAACGAACAATCCACGTATCTTTTAATATTTTAGTGTACCAACCCAAACGTTTATCTATGGATACTTAATAATTAAGTAAAATTATGTGATACCTGCAATAATTAAATTAATTTTAAAAAAAAAAAAACAGAAAAGAAATCTATAAATTTATGTATGTATTATTATCAGGATAAATTGATTTTAGTAGAACTTGCAGACAAGCTGTCATGTGACCGCTTTCCAGGACTACATCTTTTATTTTCTTGTACTGTGCTTGTAATTGTTTTTGTTTTAAAATAAAACACTTTTCCCTCTGGCTAGGATTACATTTTGTAAAATCCGTAGTTGACTGCAAATATACTTTATTACCTGTGAGATTATGAATTTTATATGCATATACCCTACCTACTTACGTTCTCGAAATCTCGTGACGGCTACGACCAACGTAGATATTGATTTATTACAAATAAATAACATCATGCAGGTGAATAAAACAAAAATAACAATAATAATACAACAGTCGAGCATTTTTTATGTTTGGTTTTACGACGTTTCCTGTAAATTTATTGTCCCGTGCGAAATTTCGAGAGTGCGTTTAGTACCTTCGTGGTATTATTTATTGTGATAAATCATTGTCTACGCTGTTATGAGATTTCGAGAACGTAATTAGTCTACTGAGTAGTGGGGAATATATATATTTTTTTAATTTAATAAATCAAATTTAATAATGTTATTATTAAATTCTGCAAGTATTTTGAGTTGTTATTATTGTGACAGCTGTTTCGGCGTTTAAGGCCATTTTCAAACTGAAAGACGCCGAAACAGCTGTCACAATAATAACAACTAAAAATACTTGCAGAACTTAATAACATTATTAAATTTGATTTTCATTAAATTTAAAATACAAATTAAATGGAGTTCTACGAATTAAACACAAAAACAGTTAATAAATAAATAATTTTCCTTTATTAATTAATGTTATATTGGGATCATTCGTTCGTTTATTAATTTTCAATTGTTCAAGTAAATTTAATCTAAAACTCTTTCTTTCTATATGCAAGAGTTTAGGCTCGTTGTTGTCGAGCTGGACGTCATTATTCACTAAGAGATGTTCTGCGAATTTTCAAACGGTGCTTTTATTATTATAACATCGTATATGTTCCGTTGAGAAAGCCCTTCCTGTCTGTCCGATGAAGGTAGCGTTACAGTCGGCGTGGTCACATTTTTATTCATATATTTCACTGTTATTAAGTTTAGGATTTCTACTTTTTGCCGATTTTACCGATAATAAATCATTTTAAACACCTTCCAAATTAAAATTGGGAGTATATAAAATCATATAAGTAAGTTGTCACAATATGGCCTAACCACAGTTTGAAAATGGCATTGTACGCCGAAATAGCTGTCACAATAAAAAAATTAAATGGAGTTCAACGAATTAAATACAAAAAAAATATAGGTATATTCATATGAAATTCACGATGTCATGAAAACATTTAAATATAATAATTTGTTTACTATAATAGATTTAATAATACAGATGTATCTTAAAAGCTAATTATAAAAAGGATACATAACTACCCAACTAAATAGATAAATCGATTATCGTGTTTGAATTGGGGAGGCGAATTACATAGTAGAGTACTTAGTACTATATATGTAAAGAAAACCACATTACTTAATGTTAGCGCTTTCTTAATTCTGTAATTTCCGCATTACCGACAGGTTAGTTGGTAGCCCGCTAGATGTCACTACTGACTAAACGGCCGTGACGTTTAACGAGAGCGAAATTTTATTATTGTAGCAATATGCTTTATAATTTTTAACGAGATAAAAACACCTGAAATAGAGGCTTTAAATGTTGTTTCTTTTGTTTATTGCAGGTGAGTGAATATTTTGATAATCTTAAATTTCTTATTTTGTTATTCTTAAAATTGTAAATACCTATTATGAATAACAGTCTTTTGTTTATTGCAGAGAAACGCAATTAAGTCTTATTTGAACCAAGTGTGAAACACCATTATATATATATAACACTCGGATGCGTTTTCAATGAACAGCTTTTGCTGCGTAATTTTATTTATTTGTTAATTACTTATTTGCCAACGCCCTGATGGGCTTTTACATAGAGTCCAGTGCACGATATAGAGAAAAAATGCAACAATTTTTTAAATAGATAAATTTAGTTTTTTTATTACACATTTATATGATCATTTGTTATCGGGTGATGTATTTTTTTTTATAAATTATGATAGGGTCCAGTCTTAAAAGATCAGTTTATTTGTAATATATCGGATGTCGTTCAGATTTATTGATGTGTTTTCAATTGATATCACAAAGAAACACTCTTTAAAATTGATCTATTACAAATTTTAAACCTAAAAAATATCGCGTTAATTCAAAATAAGTGTTAAATGTATATATTTTTTTTTCTAGAAAAACATGAGCGATTTCGTGAATATTATTTCCACCCACGGATTTTTTATTTGAATTTAATTCGTAATTGTTTATAATTTGGTGAAAAAAAATCTTAAGTGTGAGTTTTAAGGTTCAAAATTTGGTATTGATTCTATTGATGATATCAAGTGAAAACATATCAATAAATTACAACGACATCTGATATATTAAAAATCAACTGATATTTTAAGCTGAAACAAATTTCTGCGCTTGCTACACTGTTTGTATATTATACATAATAAGCCGATTTTTTTTTAATTTTTAAAATTGAAAATCTGTTTTCTGAATCATCAAAATCTCTCTAACGGTGAACATTGCAATAGTAAACGATACTAATAGCATTTTGCAATTAGTATCGTATTTTATAGCTCAATGTAACTATTTTAACCTCGCAACGTCATTTCCGTCATGAGTTATAAGCTTTAAAGTATCCATTTAACTGTCATAAAATTAGACTGGACACCATTCTTATTCGTCAATTAAATATAATAATGTTATTTATTTCCAAAATATTAAATTGGGCACCTAATAACCGGTGGCGTTCATTGCTCTAACCAAAGGTAGGCTGTGTTTACTTTTTTAACTTCGGGTCAGAGTTGTGCATTGAATATTTGAAAATGGTAATTATCCGCTGATTGTTGTAGACACCCGAATAATTTTTGAGTATTCAAGAAGTTCCTTCCTTATTTAAAAACAATATTTTTTTAGTTCATTTTTCTTAGGATAGGCGTAGCTTTTCAGCCTTTATGGACTGTACGCCATTGCTAATGACAATAACAAGCGTACAATATATCTTACATTCCTAGCAGAAAAAACACTATTTTCTACAAGTTTGTGTTCCCATTTTGTGACATTTTACCTCTGCCGACCTCACGGTACACAATGCAGGGTCTATTATAGAGGAAGAGAAGGGAGAGC
The DNA here is from genome assembly GCA_022606495.2 of Halesus radiatus. Classification (NCBI taxonomy): domain Eukaryota; kingdom Metazoa; phylum Arthropoda; class Insecta; order Trichoptera; family Limnephilidae; genus Halesus; species Halesus radiatus. The sequence goes on from JAHDVE020006741.1 coordinate 35,932, forward strand.
GGGTTAGAGGAAGCGACGCTGCGACTCTGAACATAAAGGCAGCATATTATGTAATATAAAATGCTATGCACCGCCATGAAAACTCGACTTTCCACTAAGATGAGATTTTATTTATTTACAACTGATCGAGTGAATCTTGCGACAGTCATATCAAACCGACTTAAGATGTCAACTTTGATTGAGTGAGTTTTAAAATCTTTGAAGAGTTCAATATTTCTCTCAATGTTTACTTGTCTTATTCCGCCTTGTAGCATATTTATTTGGAGTCAAATTAAACCTCTCTTTCTAAAACAGTATGTTAACAATGTGCACTATTTTTATTGGATTAAACCCAGTTGAGATTAGGTACTTTACGTCTAAACTAAATAATAAAGCATCAATTATACACATCTATATATTATAATTTCTCTTCGAACCCAGTGGATATAATCTGTCAAAAGTAAAGTATCTATTTGTCAGTAGGGCCGGGACAAGGATATCGAGTAATATTGTTTCCTCAGGAGCTTACCTAATAAACAGTGTTAATCTAAAGTGACATGCCAGGTATACTCACCTGCCCTGTATAATATTTACCAGTAAGTAATATGTACATTTTTACCCAGCATCACGTTTATCGGGTGATACAGTGTACTCGTACATATAATTTTATGTTATTGTGACCGATGATCTGTAATAAAATCTCAAGCTATAATAAATTATCCATACTTAGCAGTAGGAAAAAATATTTGTGTAACGCCCTTGAGGTGATTTTTCTTAAAAACGGCGCTATAGGAATCATCCAAATATTATTATTATTACTTAATGCCTGTATACAAAATTTCAGCCTTATATAATGTAATTTTAAAAAAAAAGCAATATTAGGTATCGTAGATATTAGAAACTTTGACACTTGCCCACGATCCCAGGCGAAGTATCCTATCTTTGTATGCAATAATTGGGCGTCACAATAATCATTTAATTTTAAGCGCAAAATATTGCCGATGTTTTATCCTTGCCACAAAAGATCCTCATCACAGGGGCGCGTTTTCTGATGGGTCTATAAGGCGCCAAAGTATATATTTCTGGTTCTTTCACTAGAGATACTTCTTTTTCTTTTGACGCCCTCTCCTATCGGAGGCTGGGTATCATCGGGGCAAGCTACAGTCTGTAGGCTGCAACCAGTGGCGTGCATTGCCCTATGACCAAAGGTAGGTAGGGTGTGTAGTTATATACATGTTCGAGTATGAATTTTGCTTCACCATTTTATAAAATCACCATTTTATTATCATCTTCCGCTGATTGTTATGAGAAACTGAGTAAATGAACGTACAAGTTCCTTACTAAATTCACCGAAAAAATACTTTGTGATTAGAAATTTGTCGCCTTCTTAAATTTTCTGTTATTTTCTTATGGTTCTTTTTTCTCGGTGTAACCACAGCTTTGCAGCCTTTATGGACTGCACGCCAACGGCTGCATCCCGGAAAAACTCTGCGGAACTGCACTCGTACCAATCACATAAATTTCGAAGCCATGAAACAGTTTTTACCTAGTAGGTACTAAATGGCGTCAAAATCCATCGAACCGTTTCTGTCTCTTACTAGTTAAACCATATAAAATGTTGTTTTCTCTCATATACTGAAATACATCATTCCGGTTCTGTCACTAACCAGTGACACTAAACAGCGTTTATTTTCAGTCGTTAACCCGTCAAACTCTATAGAGATAAACTTTAATCCAGAGAAAGTACCTATTTATTTTCAGTTTTGACTCGGTAACTCATAAAAACACCGTAAATATTATCCTCCATTATGCCACAGCATCAGTGGCGGCGCGTCTGAGGCGCATCAACGGGGTGACGATGCACTTTTATTGATTCAATCGAAGGGAGTCATTAATCCAAGAATGCTTCGTACCTATAAAATTGAATAGGGATTCGATGACTCGCTTTATCTTGCGCGAACACATGGCAAACTGAAGAAGTAAACAACATTCGTTTTGAGATTCACCATAATATATTCTTTGATTTTCTTTCGCGGTTAGTAGTAGTTAGTACCACGGATAAAAAATAGGTTCAGCGCGACAGCTGGGTTATGGGTTGTAATGTATAAATGGTACATTAGATTTTCGCTTTCAGTGTAGGTACGTTCATTATAGTTTTCATTCGTTCTTATTCTTCGGTAATTATTGTCAGACACCTTCATTTTCACCCTAATACCGTTTTCGTTGAATGTGGAACTTTACATTTCGCTTAACCTTGAATTTTTTGTAGCATTTACTTCTGTCTTTTTAAAGCCATATTTTTTAAGTTAAGTTCGGATAGTAACTTTGAAAGAAAGTTATCTATGAGATTATTGCCTATCAATCGACGAAATTAAAGTACACCTTTTTGTGGAGTTTATAAACACTCAAGTTCTCTATTATACCTGTACGTAAGAATACGAGCTAATTAGGTTCAGTTTAAATAAATTTAGTTTCGATCAAATTTTCTTAGTTTTTATATTTCTTTGGGTGTTTTGACTATTTGTTAAGATAAACTTTTAACCCGTCTTTAATATATTTTATTAATTCAGATAGTTGTATGAAGCTACAATTATAATAACTAACTAACCACCACGCCGTTTCGCCGCAGGGATAGGCAGAGAGGACGAACCGCCAAACAACTCGATCTTGGCATACACTTCTTGCTTCATTCACTTTCATACAACGTCTCATACATTCTCTTTTATTTTTCCGACTTCTGACATGGCCCGACTCAAGTATTTGATTCACTTGATCGTGCTACGTCTTCCTTGGACGTCCCCGGCTTCTTCTTCCATTCACATTCGCGTCATATATTCTCCTTACACTCCTTTCTTCATTAATTCGCTCTACATGCCCAAACCATCTAAGCGTCCCTTTCTTAATCTTGCTCACTACGCTTACATCAGCCTTGCATTCTTTACGAATCTCAACATTTTCCAAACGATCATATATGGTTTTACCACACATTCATCTCAGAGATCTCATTTCTACAGCATTCAGTCTACTTTCATCCTTCCTCTGCCAGTTCCATGCCTCACTGCCATACATCAAGGTTGGTATCAGCACTCCATTATGGACTGCTAGCTTCGCTTCTTTGGACAACTTTTTGTTTGCGCCAACCGCGTTCAGTCATCTGTTAATGGAGTTTCCTGCATTCACCCTTCTTTCAATATCCCTGTCAGTCTTTCCATCTCTCGTAAACATACTTCCCAAATACACAAACTCTGTATTTGGGAAGTATGTTTGCCTAACCTTTTAACCTGCTCCAAGTATTCATCATTAACAACTATATTGCACAATGTTTTCGTACTCTCTCTCTTTCAAACACCATGATTTTAGACTTACTTACATTCATCATTAGCTCATTCTTCATACATACTTCGTTCATCCTAGATACGAGGGACTGTAGATCTTCCATACTGTTAGTAATCAGCACCGCATCATCAGCATACAACAGGCAACATATTTGAAGACTACTCATTTTCGCGCCCAAGCCCACCTCTTTCAATTCTTGCATACAATTATCCATGTATAGATTGAATAACCACGGTGACATTACGCAGCCTTGCTTAACACCTTTTGTGATTTCAAACCACCCCGTAAAATCACCGTTTGCCCTAACACATGCAACGTTTCCCTCGTACAGAGATGCGATTGCCTGTATAAGATTTGTATTCACTCCATACTTGGACAACACCTTCCGTAACTTATTTCTGTCGACTCGGTCGTATGCTTTTTGTAGATCTACAAAAGCACAGAAAAGTTAATAATTTAAAAATATTATAAACCGTACAGTATGTAAAATCAGGATATAGCAATACTGATTAGATAAAATATTTTTTACCACCCCTGTTACCCCAGAAATTGTATTTATATACCATAGTTAAAGGAAAATTTGTACCAGTTTGAAGATGGCCGTGATAGGCTGAAACCGGTACGGTCAAAAATAAAAAGGTTTAAATTGTATTAATAAATCATTGGTAAAGCGCCTTTGTGGTGATTCTCCACTAAGCTGGCACTAGATGAATTATCAATTTAACATTACCATTATTATTTTTATGTTAGGACTTAATTCGATATCAGCTGTGCCATGTTCAGTTTCATGTTTATATCAAAAGTCCGAATGTCAAGTACTAAATCCGGCCAAATTTTATGTTTTTATTTGCGCAAATAGCCTTCTTTACTGAGTAGTGGTACCTAGAAAGCTATAGTACCTACTTATTAATAATGATTATAGTGTGTAGGTGGCTACAGACTAGCGTTTTCATCCGTACTAGGTGAAGCAACCACTTCAAAAGACTCAGACGTTCAACCGTCCTTTCCCTCATTGTTCCAATCCCTTACCACACGTTTTCTTCAAAACGTTGCTACGGAAAGAATTAATTACCGTATCAATTAATTATTTTTGTAACCAAACGTACTAATTAAGTTAAATATGAATTCTAGACTCTCTTTTACCTAACGCAGTTATTAGCCGCACAGAAATATCAATGTTCCGGCGGTCGCCTTCCGGTCACTTTTCGGACAGAAACCAACGGGGACATGATGTCTGCCTGATATATCTGGAGGCTTTTTTAGGATGTATTTTTTAGGATTTATCGATTATGACCTTTTTGGACTTTCTCGCATTTGCCTAGTGATAGAGGGAAAATGCGTATCTATGTTAGAATTATGTGTTTGTTAGGTATTGTATTTTTGTGTTTTGAATAAGAATATAGTAATTTTGTTAAATTACTAATGAATGTAATGTTGTTGTTTAGGTGACCGCAGTAGCACGGTGTTCGGGTCCATCACCGACGGCATCTTCGAGGGCAAGATTATGGCCCGCCACGGCCATTACTACGTGGAGAAGGCCAAGCACTACTTCCCGCACAACCACACGGACGCCTTCCACTCGGTCATCTACCGGGAGCAGGACGTCAACGATCCCTACGAGCACATACGTGAAGGTAGGAACAATAAATTACACTTACTAGTGATTCTACGAGAGCTAACTCGACAAAATATGTCATTTTTTCTTCCAGTATCTTCTTCACACGTGCTCCGCTACATTATGTGAACGAGATTATAAATGATTATTTGACTTCCACCCTTCTCCTATTTAGTTGAGATACCAAAAGCCACCACATAATATTATTATGTTTTTATGTGACACCTCACAAGAGAGACCCGCCTGGTCAACTTTTTGAGGCGAGTCAAGAGCAAGGAAGGGGATGTAGGAAAGGATTTGTTAATGTGCTTAAAACTGGCGTCATGAAGCAAATCGTAAAGGTGAATGTTTTTGGATTGAGCACGGTTTGTCACTATTATTAAATAAAGTGTGAATTTTCCCTAACACCATCTAGCGTCGATTTATTTTGTTTTGATTCCATCGAATAAAGATGGATGTGTAACTCTTGCGTAGGTATAGAAGTTGAATCAAAGTTATGAATTTCACAACGCCATATATTATGCGGTAGAGAAATACGGCAGGCCTGAGAGTTGCTGCGATAACTCAGTTTTTAAACAGACGCCCAGATAGTGATAAGTTCCGGGTTCAAGTTCTCTTGAACGTGCGCTTTTCTAATGCATAATATTGGACGAGAGTCAGAATAACAGAAGAGTATGTATGAGACGATATATGAATGTGAACGAAGCAATGATTGTGTGCCGAGACAAAGTTGTGCGGCGGTCTATTCTATTTGCCCACCTTTGCGGGATGGTTAGTTAATTCGATTATGTTTTAATATTTAATAACCAATTTTTTTATTCAGGACATTCAGCCTGGCAGAACTCGATTTCTGTCCGGTAAAATCTGGCATGAAAATTCGACGAAACGAACAAAATGGTATTCTTTTGTGTTTCCCTGGGAGAGATGTGCATGCATTTGTAATTTTATGTTTCGACTCTCGTCTTTGATGGTCCCCCAAGACCGAGGATTTCGACCTCTTTATATCGGAGAAGTCTTTTGGGGAAACGGAGTTTTCGAAACGTTTCAGTTTCTACATATAAGAGTTGTCGAGAGCAACTGTGTACAATGTAAATATCTTAGAAGTTGTGATAAGTTATGCAATACAGTTCTCCTAGCATAATATTATAGCCACCAGGGGTTAGGTTAGGTCCTAAGTCATGTCAGCGCCAGAAAGTTAAACAATTATTTCAAAAATACGAAATTTGACGCTTCGACCGATGTATCGTAACAGTATTGTTTCAAATAATGGTCCTACAAAGAAAGCGTCAACACAAAGGAGAGTTTTCTCGGAATTCAGTTAAGAATCAAAAGGATGGGTATTAATTTATTTCGTAGTTAAGGAGAAATTAACCCTTTAATGTAATGTATCAATTTTGTAATACTTTGAGCCATTGTCACTGAGATGTTGCTAAGATAAACAAACTACAATATTTGTTGTTAGTTACTTGCTGGCATGACGGGCAGATTGGAAGATTCAACGGAACAGAGCACAATGGGTTCCAGGGTGTCCCTCGTTTCCAATTTATGAAGACAAAATGCTTGCTATGTGAACTGGAATTTTATTTGAGATCATTCATCCAAGTTTCTTTTCCCATGCAACTTTAAATTGTGTATTCTGGCATACAACAAAAGTACAGTAGGTACATGATTATTATTTTCACCCTTTACCAGTTTACTGGAGGCACATCTGTGGTAAATCAAGTGACTTTCGATGCCGTCGACTGGCTGAATAACCTCAGATTCCCAATTTCACCTCCACCGACTCTCCTCCACCATACGAAGAAGAAGAATAATTATTATTATGAGTACTTACGTACTACGTATAAAATTACATATTCCAACCATTTTACTTGTAAGTCGTCCAAACAAATAAGATTTTTACGTTAGTATTACGAAGCTAAATGTAGCGTCCGTCAGTTAATAACGATATCGCGATGAAAACTTCTTCACAACGGGTTCGAACTTCGCTAGATTCATTAAGTGTCTTTGTCTCCGACTCTTTCGGCGTTCGTTAGACGATAGTTGAGCTCGGTGTACTAATTTGCAGATTGGACTTCACCGCCCAACAAAAGTTTAAATTGAATGGATAATCCGACGACAGAAGAAACCAAACGACGAGCGAGCTTTCTCTTCCGACTACTGCGTTCGGACCAGCGAAAGCCATTTAAAATGGCGGCGACCGAACTCTTAAAAGCTTATTTAAACGAGTTGTCCATAATCCGCACGGTCTTATTAAATTGTTTTTCGCGGAGCACTTCGCGACTAAACTGAGAAAGGGTTTATGGGAATTAGCCTACCCAGATTTGAAGTCATCCAAAACCATAAGTAGCTCAAACCGAGCTTTGCTCAATACATACGTAACCTTAGCTACGCCAGGGATTGCAATACCGGTATTATGTTTATTCATTTAGTATTAAGTGTAGCTGTGTATATCATTAATAATACATATATATCTATTACAGAATATTTTTTAGGCTTTGAATTAATATTTTTTTCAGGTAAACAATTCAAAAACGCGTTTCAACAATTTCAACTATCTGGTACGGGACTCCAAATAATACATCAAAAACTTCTTACAAATCTCCCCTGTCTTTTCTATAAAATCATGTTTTCTATTACAATATCACATAATTTAGTATTTCTCGTAATGTGTCATAGAACTTGAGGGCTTTCCAGTAGTAAATGTAAAATATTAAATAAAACAAACACCTTGTTTTCAACCACGAATTTATTTTTAAATCATCACTTACCGGTTTCGCTTATCCCACGCTTCGTCATTTAAATTCAAAACTAAACTAAACATCAATTTAAAACTCAACAAAAATACGTTTTATTTAATAAATATGTCAAATCACAAAGTAATTGCTTTCTAAGAAAACATAAATATGAAATAAATAATATTAAAAATACGAATTGATGGTTCGAACAAATTCATTATTTTTTGCAATTCCTACATCGCACGAGTTAACGAAGTGGCGCTTTTGGTGCAATGAAAGCTTTTATAAATAATTAAGAACTCGCACATTTTATTTTGAGTACTTCCGTCATCGTGTTGAGATGTCTTACGGTTTTATTTATCTGTTATCTCGCGGAGAGTGGTCCATGAAGATGGGGAATGGCTAGGTACAATATTTATTTATCCTGCCCCTCTGTGCCGAGCCCTTACTCGTTGAGCCTAATAAATGTTAAGTGTTTCTCTACTAAATTTAGGACCTGTTAAGCTATCCAAGGTCTTCTTTCCTAGGATTATTTACCCAAACTTACCATGGTAACGCACTAAATATCAATGTTAAATTTGCAGAACTCATTTTTTATTTTGTTTTTTTTTTCAACTGATTCACTTTATGGAGTGCCGATAATTGCCGTTTATTGGGAATATTTATAGTTTTTCTCGATAGGTAAAGTGTAATCTATTCTCTCTTAAATGAAAATGAAATATACCTATAGTTGTTAAATTAATAAAATTGTGTAGTTATTATCAATTGTTATTAGTATCCCTTATATTATCCGGTCAGTGGCTGAGTTGGCATCGCTTCTGGGTCCCAGTCACCTTGAGTTCCTCGGCTGGTTAAGTCCTCCATCACGACACAAGCAACATCTTCCTCTTAGTGTAATGCTAGTAGGAGATTTTCAAATATTGTAAGGTTATTCTTAACCCGGGAATCTTTGCCTTTCTTTTAATTTTTTTATTTTTTTTATGTGATTTTTATAAAGATTTTTTTTCATATTATTTCACAAGGCAGTATTGTTCGAGAGTTTGATGTAATCATTGGGCTGTCACGCGAAATAATTAAAAAATCTACAGAACTCAATAATAACAGCAATGAAATATGTAAAACTAAATTATGAAAAAAATACAACGAAATATAATTATATTGTAGCGATGGGTTATGACTCATTTTATTGAGAGCGGGTGTCACGGTACCAACTCAATATTTTCGTACGACTCAATTGGACGACACCTCATTTAAGAGCCGACTCCCAGCTCATGAGCTCATACCACAGTACATACGACTCCCAGCTCCTACGGCTCCCAGCTCTCAGCAGTAGGTACAAAACGTCCAGATGCCAGACTCTCAGATGCCGTTCATGCACTGTGCAGTGCCTACACACGTGTAAATACGGTAATTATTCTTATCTCTACACACGAATGTGCGAACCCTTGAAAACAACTACTATAAGATGCGTCATGGCGCCAAATATTAATTACAAGTACCACGGTCGTGGCCATAATTTAGCCTTGTAGAAATTAGACTCGTATACGATGATTTTATATTAACAAACTAGAAAAAAATGATCTTTTTAAAGTCCGTCATCGTAGAAATGGGCAAGAATACTGTCGAACATCTGAGATATGTTTATCTTTTTAGAAAAAATATATAATCTTTCTTAAGTGGTTCCGAGGTTTGTCAAAAAGAGTCACAGTTCAATTGAGCCGTGTTACGGTTTGCCAGGAGTCGTACGCTCACGGCTCATCAAAATGAGCCGGCACAAATGAACTGATCGTTCATGAACGACTCATCGCTATTCTATTGTCTCCCCTCTAATCGCTTGGAGCTGTTCAGATCTCTTCTCGTTTATTTAAAAAAACTAAAAAAGAAAATTTTATTAAATTCAAGGGTGTTTTTTTCAGCTTATTCATTCCTAACTCTTCGTCTATGTTTATTTAAAACGACATTTCGCCTAACCTTCATCGCCTTTCAAACGAAAAACTTTCTTGATTTCTGAGTAATCTAACATAGACGTAATAAATTGTATTTCCGAATAGGTCACCGATTGTGCGATTCAAGCATGCATAATAAATGGGTTTTATCGTGAAACTATGATTTTATTCAGAATGTTCGGAAAAGTAATATTCGTATGATTGCTTTCGACCTATTAAATTGAAGTATTTATTCACACATGGATCGTGAAATTTTTCGGTCTGCTAACCTCGATGTAACACGCGGCCTTTGTAAATGATGATATAACGAGGTATCTTCTATGTGGCACACTTTTTTATCACAGTAGGCATCGGATACCTACAATAAATTTTAATAACGCGATCCTATATGGTTTATGCGGATGATCAAAGGGATATGAAAAAATATGTGATCATATCAAATTTTTCAAGAGTTACTGTGTATTCTACTCTATAATATTACTTTTACGTTGTTTTACGTGCGAATACCGGATATAGCGTGGGAGCCAAGGGATTATTGGTTGGCTGTATCACACCCCCTATTGTGAAATGTTATGAAATTCAATGATAGGAATGAGAAAGGGGTTGGTCAAGAAGTACCCGGCTGTTCAGATTAAGTAACTTTTTTTCTGTGTGAGACCTTACAAAAGGTTTAACTGTCCGGAACCAATGGCATTGTGGCATTCCCATATGGGAAATGATGTGAGACTAAGGGTGGTGGTGGAGAAGAAGAGGGTGAAGGTTAGGACCAGAGGAAGTACCTGGCTATTCAGTTCTGGTCAATATACTACACAAATAACCATTTCAAGCAACGTTTCGATTCTAAATTAGGAACTCCAATGTAAAATATAATGGCAAAAAAAAAATCATATAGATCAACAACCGAGAATTCTGAATACATAAGTTTTATTATGTATATATATATTTTAATAAAATACCATCTTATAAAAACGCCCTGTTTGGTAATCATCATTGAACTGACATCACGCGGTGGTTCTCGCGTGCTGTGAGTCCAATTTCTTCTGTGTACGTTCATTCCGTGTGACTTGTGTGACTACACGCACCTCCACCCGCTTCCTACCGCTCGGAATCCGCCGTTTTCTCCGGTTTAAAAAAATTCTCACTTAATTTAGTCCGATTTAAAAAATAATTATAATTAACGGGTTTTCCTTATTGTGGCCTCTCAGCAGCAGTGGCGTTTATTGCTCTATGACCAAAGGTAGGCTGTGTGTATGTTTTCAAGTTCTATTATAAATTTTTTGAATTTTTTGAAAATTGCCATTTTATTAGCATTTTCTGCTAATTGTTTTGGCCAACTGAATAACCCCAGTTCTCACCTATCGTAGAAACTTGATGCATTTAAAAAAAAACTATTATCTTTTAAATTCTCTTTGATGTTTCGTCGTTTTTTTTATGGCAGACGCACCTTTTCAGCCTTTATGGATTGCACGATCACTACCCAGCAGACGATACTGAGTATCTACCACTCTGGAACACAATGTATATCATTTTTCTGTACACGAACATAAGATTCGTAAAAAAATATCGAACATGCAACCGTCCGACTCAAATATCAAACGCGTAGAACGCTGACCACTTGGCTACCTTCCAATTGACCCCTTGCCCAGATTATTACATACCCCTATATATTGTACACCCTTCTATACACTTTTACTAAACAATCCAACCATGCAAAAAACAACTTTATTTTTATTTTCACGCCGCCGAGCATATCGAGTCTTTGGGAGAGATTGTCTATGTGAGACGCCTCGGCTCGTGATCGCTCTTGACAAAGATGAACGCCTTTGTGAACGTATTATCATAGGCCGCAGCATCTATCCACTTGTGCTGGTCCTTTGTCCTCTGCTTGATACTCACTGACTCGATGAGCCACTCTGGATCTGGTATGACCTAACACAATGAGTATGATGTATGTTACTATGTGGCATGTAAATTCCTCTTACAGTAACTACTATTAAACTATCCTCTATAGCTATTTCCACAATGACAAAAAACATCACGTGAGTAATCATCCAATAAAATTCGTTTTTGGGTGGAAATGAAGGTACCTTACAATGATCATTGTATTTGATATTTAAAGTAGATTTAATTTAATAATGTTATTAAGACTTGCTAGTATTTTTATTATTTTTTATTATTGTGCCTGCTGTTTCGGCGTTCAAAGCCATTTTCAAACTGTGGTTAGGCCACGTTAAGACGACTAAGGCTGCTCTCTGACGGTCCGGTGTGGAACCAACATTTCACTCGTTACTGCGGACACTCCATAGAAAAGTTAAGTTTGCTAAAGTAAGGTAACGGTTTGCAACGCAGTTCATTGTGGGACTTTTCTGCGCAGTGTCTCCAGTAGCGAGTGAAAAGTTCGTTCCTCACCGGACCGTCAAAGAGCAGCCTTACTTATATGATTTACTTGCCACTACCCAATTTTTATTTTGATGGTGTTTGAAATGATTTATTCATATTTTCGGTAAAAACCGATTTACTTTAATTAAAATCGTTTATTCTGTGAGGTACTTACATTTGAAATCTGTTTTCCTCCGCTTTTAATGATGGCAGGCCTTTGTTAATTGTTTTATAATGACGTGAATGCCATTTAATTTAATGAATTTAATTTAAATATGTGGTAAATCCCTGAATTATTTTAAGGAATTATATTGTTTAGGTTTTGCGAAAATACTAAGTGGAGAATAAATAATATATTTCAACGAAATAACTACAATAGCAACTACTAATGATCATTGTGATCCTTTCAGTTTTTAGTCTAGCTTTCTCTTGGATTATTATATTTCTGTGAGGGTGTAGTACCCACCTTTTAATGTTTTAAATACAAGTGAATGGCGATGAGACATGTAACTGGCAGGGAAGGGCCAAAGTTGGCTGAAAACAGTAGAAAATAAATTCCGTTGTGTACAGCGCCGGATCTGCCATACGTTAATACTGTGCAAAAAACATTTCGAAATCTCTGAAGGGCTCCGTGAAAATGAAGATCGTATTTGAATTTACTTAAAATATTCCCTAAATCCTTCTGGGGATCCGACGAAACTTGTTGTGAAATTCAAGAGCTTTCGAGCGATTTTACTCCAGTCTATCAACGTTTTTTTATTAATCAAAATATGTAATTATATTCAATATTGATTAAAATTTGTCTGCAGTGCACGACAGAGAGGATCATAATTCGATTCGTTTTACAGGCGATTAAGCCGAGGATACTTTGTGGCGCGACCAAAGGACGTCCCTTTGACCAACGTGCGATGATTCAGGCAGTGAACCTCGTTTGCGATTACCCTGTGTGCGGATAATGACATAGAAGATGTAGAAGATGATTCGGTTGACGGAGGCAGCCCGGCAAATGGATCCCCGCACAAAGTGACAACATTTACACATTTAAACATCAACTTTTTACGGCAAAATCCTCTTTTTATACTAGTAATGTAGCTTTTTTTTGCTTAAAGGGAGTAGTAATCTTTACTGTATAGTAGCAAAAACTCTCAAACGGTGAGCTTCATAAACTTTGCACAGGTTTTTCTGCTTGGAATTTCCAGTAAAACGTAAATATTTTCAGTTCTCAAGGTTATTTTCATCATAACTTGAAGCTTTGAAATATCAATTTAAGGATAAAAAATAAGACAAGACGCCATATTGTTTTATATGTACTTTTCAAATTTTCAATATTAAATAATCGGTAAACTTCCCGAGCCGGGTAGTAAAACTAATCTATAATGTACTATGAAAAGAAAAAAGGAACGGCAATAATTTGTGTGCGCTAGGAATCCTTTGATCAGCCCAAGTTTGTAATGCTCGGACTTTATGGATAGATTGAGTTGTGTTGAGAAGTTCTTGACGCGATGGAGTATTGTTACTTCTCTCATTGTATCAGTTTGTGCTGAATAATACAATGTTCTGGCAAGACGGTAAGTTAATGAAGACCGTTGTTTACTGAGAATTTGGTGATAAAAGAAGGACGAATAATGCAGTTGATGCACTTTGTCATTTGAAAGGTATTAATTGGTGTGCGTTCAAAATGAGTAAATTCTAACATAAATGTGCAATCACATACTAAATTGAAATACAAATGGTTAAAACAAAGCGTAACATTAGAATAAATAATTCTGATATTCCAATAATATGATCTTACTATCAGAACTGAATAATAATTATGATTCTTATTGTTGTCTTGAGGCCTCTAGCCGAAAAAAACCTCAAATCTTATAGTATGAGTCCTATGTCAATCGCCGTGTAGACGAAAATATTAGAAATGGTAGTTTTCCTTCATACACAAAAGAGTCTCCAGTTCAATTCGTACCACGATGAACAGACTGTTTCCTTTTTACGTGTGTTTTATCAGCTCAGAGGTGTGCAATGTCATTCAAAATGTGTTGGGAGATCACTCCTGGCGTAATGGTTGCCGCGATAGCTTAGTGGTTTGGAGCAAAGATGCCCATTTAGCGGAAAATCCTAGCATTGAAATCCTGGTCACGGTAATAACCCTTTTCTTTGTGAGATTTTCTAATACGTATAATTCGATTGTTTCAATATCTAACATGTAAGTGATATCTTATTATATCTCCTCAAATAACTATATAGTAATATGTACGCGATATTGTCAGTATGTAGAATGATAACGTTTGCCTTCCATTATTAAAACGTCTCTCGAAATAACCCTATTCACATTTTCCCTGGCACACATTCTCTTTTATCTCAAATATTCCTCTCGTCACCCAACACTGTCCTTGTGGGGTGTATTCATTAAAATCGGCCTTGCAATGGATTACCCTACTTTTATTTAACATTTTAAAATAAGGGTAGGTACGTACCCCTGTTATTAAACCGTCAAAGGAATTCGCCGTATGGTACCAACGCAATAAATAACATAAATAAATTGTTCAAATAGCAGGAGAACTAATTTTTTTTTTGTAACTCGCCCTTATTTTGAAAGGGTGTTATTTATTACCTTGGATTTATATATATGTTATTATAAGCTACAATGAATATAGCGGATACATGTTTCAATTTATCTGCTGGTACGCGATGATGGTTACGTTTTTTAAACCCTCGATTTTTTTTGTGTTTATATGTATGTTCAACTTCATGATTATACGCAATCGCTGGACGTATATTCCTGCCTCTGAGAGCTCCCTTGCAATATTTATTTATGTTCCATGCGCCGTTTATAAGAATAAGGAAGTGTTACAGTGGAACTATCGGTGGTATGCCTCTAACAGATTTGTAGATATGTCTGTAATGAACAAAACTCGAATAGAAACAAATAATTTTTTAAGTTTGACATTAAGCCAATATCTAAAGGCCGTTCCTCCCAACTTTTCCAATGATCAATCTGAGGTACCGATCAGGTAAGTGTTTTGTTGAGCATTCGCTCTGTGTGCCTGTTTCCAATAAAACAAATCCTAAATTGTCTATGGAGGTGCCCGCCCACTTTCGATGACTATAATATAGTGCCCGCCCACTTTCATAGAAAATAAAATGGTGTCCGCCCACTTTCATTGACGTATATTTGATATTTGGCGTTTCTCTTTCGTGAAAAACAAGACATAACTTAACTTATAATAAGTAAAATAAGTTATGTTCTCTTCAGATTTATTTAAAACTAATTAAATACATGTTTTGACATTCAAAAACGGAAACAAATCTTTGTCATTCAATATTTGAATCGCCATAAATAGTTCGTGAACCAATAATGACGTTTGACATATTTTCACCGTATTGGCACTTTTTATAACAAGTCCTATGTTTAGCGGAACTTAATCCACAAAAATCGATATTCTAAATTGATGGTAAATTTGCTCGAGAATTTTATTGGGAAGAGCGTATTTGTGAATTTAAACAATGTTGAGGCAAAATTTCGACCCAAGAGTTGCTCAGTAGGGTTTGGGAAGATCGGCCGTAAATTTCAAAATATTCTACGCACCTTTCTGCCAGAATTGCCAAAATTGCAGTCGCGCTTTTGTCCAGATAGATTCACATGCGAGTACTTGACTAAATACATCTTTATTGAAAAAGCTATAAAGAGAAAAAATTAAACAGACTTCCATTAATCTTAGCTTGTACTCCCTATATCAATGAGAAAAATAAACACTACAGTAATAATATCATTAAAACTTATCCTATTTTAATTTAATCAAATTTATTTTTCAGATTCACTGTCTTACCATTATTAAGATATCATCCGAGATTGAAAAAATGACAAAAACAGATGTTATAATTTATTTTTATCGCATTTTTTTATACCAAAGACTACCGTTATATAATAAAATTTCTCAGGAGGACAGTTAATTATAATTCAATAGTGTGGTCACCATAATATCTCATTCATATAAAAAAAATATTGTTCGCGTGCAGCGCAAATTTTTACTTTTAATTAAATTCAAACTACACATACCGATACAACACATAACCTATACATTCTTGCTAAATACACTCAAAATATATACTCTAGAAAACAGAAGAAAAATAACAGACTTAACTTTTTTATTTAAAATTATTTATTCCGTATACTGTTGTGAACTCCTCCAACTAATCAACTTCAAAGTACCTCATCGACAAACTCGGCAAAATATTTAATTCTGTAACAATAATTCTGGGACTAACTACCAAATGCATGCACCCATTTCTCGTCTACATATACTTGGAAATAAATTCACCTCTGCTATTGATATATATTTAATATAAGTTTACCCATGTTTAAAAGATTTTTATGTTGCAACAATTATTGGAGCATCTCACAAGAGCTATTGTTTAATTATTTTTTATTTAATTTTTTTTTATATAATAATAATAATAATAATCGGATGATTTTTATAGCGCCGCTTTTGTGAGAAATCACCTCAGGGGCGCTGTACAAATATTATTTCCTATTCTTATATTATTCTTATATTACGTCTATTCTACGAATTTATTATTATTTTTTTTTTAAATTGAAAAAAAAGAAGCTAACTGTATTTATTCCTTACGATATATTGCAAGACGCTAATACAAATGATAGAGTGATTGTTTCCATTATATTCAAGAATGTATTTAATTTTGCAAGACGCTAATACAAATGATAGAGTGATTGTTTCCATTATATTCAAGAATGTATTTAATATTGCAAGACGCTAATACAAATGATAGAGTGACTGTTTTCATTATATTCAAGAATGTATTTAAGCTAAGACAAAGAATTATTATCCATATTTTTAGGATAAATAACACAGAACACTCTTAAAAGGGTGGAGCGGCGGGGGAGGATGGTGGCCGGTGGGACTTATCCAGAGCCCTCAAAATCTTCTTTGTCTTGGTTACGCCCCTGGTGGCGTGACGGGTCGGATTGGTGTTGGTCTGCACGTACGCCAGGCGCTTGTCAGCCGGCTTCAGGATCCGGAAGGAGCACTTCATCGTGTCGTCCACTGACATCATTGCTCCTGCACTATCGAATTCCCTGCAGTACCAGTTGCTTCTTGGCAAAGAACTCATACCCGTCCTCTACCACCTGATGCACCCGGCAGATCAGGTCAAAGTCGTGCTTGTTGAGGTACTTGGCCACTATCTCAATGACGTAGGTAAAGGCTCGTTCTCGCCCCAGCTGGTGTTCTTGTTGGGGTCCCAGCAGCCCACTTCCCGGTTGTATACAATATTTTTTACAACCACTGCACTTCACTAATACACGTGTTAATGGCCTTCGACCGACCGCCGCCAGATGTGACCGATGTCTAATGCGTTAATTCGGAAGAACGAAGCAGATTTCATCTCAAAATATTTGGCTTTTTATTATAAACTTGATTTAAGCTCGAAACGACAGCACTAAAATTATGTAATTTTTATAAATGTAACCCAAAAATTATTGCGGTTATTTTATGCTATTTTTACACCGGGAAAATTAATAACTTCCCGATACTTCCAAGGTAAATCGGGAGCGACTACAAAACGCAGCCGGCTGCCACGATAATATATATTATCTTTATACTTATCTACAATCTAAAAACTTGTTCCTCTTTTTTCTTTCTATGTATCATATACTATATTATGTATTATTCAATTTCATACATTTTTACGTCATCCGAAATATAAAAACACATAGATTTTTTTTCACAATGTCATGCACTCATATTATATTATATTATGCACTTGTGTATTATGTATCATGTAGATCAGGCTATTACTATTTTTATTTAAAAAAGAAAAACAAAAAGAGTAGTACCTACAAATTAAAAACCTTTCCCTTTATAACTTCTCTGTGTAATGCACTTATACATTATTATACATACTCGTACATATATATTGTAACCGACGTGATCGTAATTATCATGATTCTTAGGATTCCAATTTGGCAACATTATGTTTATCAATGTACTTCGTGATTTGTATTGTACTATTGCCACCATCTTGTGTAAGATTTATTTTATCTCGAAGTGTTATCGACGTGATTGGAGCACACGGTAATTTCCATAATAGATTGACTCCGCGGGAGCCCAGTACCGTGTGGCAGACTTTCCTATCACGTCGATAACACATCCGACCCCGCGACAGCACGATACCGTGTTGCGGGTTTTCGACAATGCAACTAACCCCGTGGCAGCACAGTACCGTGCACGGACCCCCCATTTACATGTCTGCCTCAGCAGCGCCCCTAGTGTAGAAAACTTGAATCACTTTGTAATGATATAAAAGGGAAAATTTCTGAAAATAAAGTCAGTCACACTCGGACGAGCAATCGTGACTCGTACCCAGTCACATCTTGTAACCATAGAAAGTCTTTCACTTCTCCTGCCTCCCACCTGAAGGATTCCTGAACCTGCCTCAAGGACAGTCGGCCCCGTACCCCCAGAAGCATAGAAAGTGGCTTAATCCAGCACCTACATGTTTACAGTCTTGTAACGACAATGGTCGCTTACATATATTATAAATATGTTACACCTCTATACCAACTATGTATCATGTTATTTTTTTTGTCAACTTTTTTTTTCTTCTTTCTGTACACGTAATCATTTTAATGTTAAAATATGTAAAAGCCCTCTGGGGCGTTAATAAATAAACAAATAATTGTCTTTAAATCGTTAAATAATAGTTTTTATTATTGTGATTCGGCGTTCAAAGTCATTATCAAAATAATACGTTTTACTGGTTTATTTTCTTTTGTGGACTATAAGAAAGAGATGCATTTGTTATTTCAATACGTGATAACTTAAATAAAAGTAGCACTGTTGCACTTAATGTATACTATAGTCCCCTTGCCACGTAGGCACTGTGATTGCTTGTTACAGATTTCGAGGAACTGGTGATAAAACTACAACGACGAAACGTACCAAACTCATCGCGAATGCTTCACTTTGTATATACCAAGGAATAATACGATGTCGTCATCTCCTATAATCTACGAAGATATCATGATAAATATACTATTTTATTTGAGCAAGTCTGGTTGGGTTTTACCTTAATAGTCAATTTTGAATGTAAATTTTCGTGACTTTGCGGAGGTCACCCAAAAATATATCCTAAGGTTAAGCAACCAATTAAGTAAGCGAAGCTTGCTAATTTAATAGACCTTCAAAGGGGGGTGGGTTCCTCCTCCCTCTCCAAATATGTCTAAATCATTATTAGAGACATCAAACGCTCGATTGCAAATATCATTATTTTTCCTGTAAGGTGTGAATATATTTTTATTAATTTTATAATAAATAACAAAGTTTAAAGAATATTCGAGAATGCTGTTTTTTTTACTAACTTAATAAGTTTTTTTTACATTAACCTCTCGGCGAGTATGGTCGTAATATTACCGCTAGAACAAAATATTTTCTAAGAAGTAAGGATGTAATTTTACGTGTCTTGTCTATTATTCGAGCCCCAAGTGATGCATTAATTAAATGTGGATTGTACTGCCATCTATGGACAATTACTAATACAATACAATAATAGGACATTCGTGTTTCGAAAATGTTCATATTTACTTTAAATACAAAATACTCACTCTTGGGATACAGTTTTGTTCGAAAAAGGTCACTTTTCGAGAAGTTAATTCCACACGGGAGTCTATGTCATCTTTGAGAATGCTGTATGGAGGATCGTTCCACAGCCAAGGAATATATGTTCATATTTACTCTAAATACAAAATACTCACTCTTGGGATACAGTTTTGTTCGAAAAAGCTCACTTTTCGAGAAGTTAATTCCACACAGGAGTCTATGTCATCTTTGAGAATGCTGTATGGAGGATCGTTCCACAGCCAAGGAATATATGTTCCATATCAATAAATAAATATATATATATATACAGAGCAATAAAATCTTTTTTTTATTGAAACAGCAGAAAACCTCCAACGGTGAACTTTGGCGTCATGAAACTTCTACCGACTTTTTTGTCAGGAATTTGTAGGTCAACGCAACTATTTGAGCTCGTAATGAGGCTAATAAGCTTTGGTATGTTCATTTAACTGTCTAAAATAAGACGTTGTTCTGGTTTTTTCAATTGTTCAATAAGAAAACATAATTGGAAAAGGGAGTGTTGAAACTCAAGGAAGCAGGACAACCACAGGACAAGCAGATAACTATTATACGACAAGCAGACAACTATTATACGACAAGCAGACAACTATTATACGACAAGCAGACAACTATAGGACAAGCAGACAACTATTATACGACAAACAGACAGCTACACGACAAGCAGACAACTAAAGGGAAGCAGAAACTACAGGAAGCTAGTTATTTATGAAACATGATATTCTTCATTATTTACTTATAATAATATTCTTCCACGTGTTTTAAAGTAATAGAGAGATCTTTTCAAATAAGGGGCATGCGGGAAATTTCATCAGGTACCGTCTTTCCGTATAAAACACTGTTTCTCTTTTCTCTTTTTCATTTTATTAACCTACTAATGAAGAGTGAAAACCATAATTGTTGCCCATCTCCATCAATTCTTTTGCTCGTAAAATTCCCGTCTAAATTGTTTGAAATGTTTATAAGGGTACATCCATAATTCTGTACCGTTTTTTGGTTTCCAAGGCAACAAACAGTACCTACCCTAGAAGTTCTCTTTGACATGTTAATATCATGTTAATGCCATTGTATTGTTTTATGGAAAATGTCCTGAATTTTTCAATTCGTAAAGTGGACTGTCAATTACGGAAAACCGAACACTTCAGAGATAGACCTTTGTTTGAGTTTAACCATTTTGTGCAATTTACGGGACGAACTCCATCGCACTGCTAACATTACAAAAACGGCTGAGTGCGCTCGTTGGGTTGGGAGGTTATTCCACATCCGCCCTATTCTATTGATCTTACAGATCCGATTTTCATACTTTTCGCTCTCTCTTCAATAATCTGTGAGGAATCTCCATCAATAACGACGCTGATCTTCACAATTGGCTTCACGACTTTTTAATTTACAGACCATCGCATTTCTTCAGAAGTAGAATCAAAATACTATCATAACGTATATAATTAAGAAAATATGTAACTTATTCTTTATAAATAGTTCGGTCATGTGAAAATAATTAAGCTAAGTATTTATTTTGTATGTTCGCAATATATACGCAATTTTCGTGAATAGTTACATAAAGAAACAATACTTGCTAAAAGGTTTAATTATTGTGAAAAGTGTGGGTACATCATATTATATTACAAAGAGTTGTCTATTGATACTTTGAAGTGATTTGTAAATACCATATTTTCAGAAAAAAACATGAGATCACTTTTCATCTCCTTATTTAGGAGGCAAATTTATTACTTATTTATTAAATATGAAGCCTGCGCTTCCCTAATTCTACTCCGTCAAACCTTTCCCGGAAACCCTCATTTGCGTCAACGTAGTGCTAGCTTTTCTATGGCTCAATTCTTAATAAATATAGAAGAAATAGTGATGGGCATAATAATCATTTTGAAATGATCAATTATTTCAGCATTCGAAACAATCATATTGAAATATGTACTCGTACTATAATATCGTCGGGCCAATTCCAAAGTCGCAAATCTGCAAAAGCATAATTAGTGAAATATATGGGTACATACATTGTAATAATATAGTTAATGTTTTATATAACAAAATTTAATACTACTCTTCCGTTAAAAGCATTTGTTTGTGAATGGAAATTAAAAATAAAATCGAGATACTGATGTTTGAGTTACTCGAGAGTAACTCTAATATCTAATCTCGAACTATCAGAAAACGATTTATGTTAACTTGGTTTCCTAACAATATTCATCGATTTTTGATGCCAGTTTAGAGACTTCAAACCTCAATATCTCGAATGTATGTTTTTGCAGATTCATAATTCTGGCATTGGACCGATGATTCGTTGCGATTTCATACAAATCGGTTGGATTTCATTCCAAACATTTTGGTTATAGAATAAATTTTAAAACTCGTTGTTTCCTTTATAGGTGTTGTTTTATTGTCCGAACGTTTGATTTTAAACTTCATTTGAATATATCGGAATGTTTCGAATATCGTAATATTTCGATTATGTTAATAAATCATCGTTAATAAATTCAAGAAATTTCGCCACTACCAGCTGGAAGTTCTGAGCTTAACTGTATAAACTTGTATTTATTAACTTTGTAAAATAAAATCAAAAAGGTAATCATGACCTGTTCCGACCTGTCTTTCTTAAATATTTTATGTTGAATTTTGGTTTATATTTAGGTAGGTACTTAAAAGCGTTTTCAAAATCTAATTCCGAAACTGAAAATAATATTTTCAGAACCAATTAATTGACGCAATTCTGAATGCACACATTATAATAGATAATATCTTAATTGTTGTTGTGTTTAATTCGTACAACTCCATTTAATATATTTTTTTTAATTTAATGAAAATAAAATTTAATAATTTTAAATAAAATTTAATAATTTTAAATAAAATTTAATAATTTTAAATAAAATTTAATAATTTTAAATAAAATTTAATAATTTTAAATAACATTTAATAATTTTAAATAAAATTTAATAATTTTAAATAAAATTTAATAATTTTTAATAAAATTTAATAATTTTTAATAAAATTTAATAATTTTTTAATTAAGTTCTGCAAGTATTTTTTAGTTTTTATTATTGTGACAGCTGTTTCGGTGTTCAAGACCAT
Source organism: Halesus radiatus (assembly GCA_022606495.2). Taxonomy (NCBI): domain Eukaryota; kingdom Metazoa; phylum Arthropoda; class Insecta; order Trichoptera; family Limnephilidae; genus Halesus; species Halesus radiatus. The sequence goes on from JAHDVE020006741.1 coordinate 58,658, forward strand.
TTTCAAACTTTTCAAAACATTTTCAAAATCCATTTTTGCCCAAATGAAAAAAAAAACCGGCTGGATGTGCTTAGAATATCAACGAGATAGCCGGGTTTGAATATCGCGATAATTTTATTCTATATTTTAAGCGGATTGATTATTTGAATTTCTGTTTGAAAATGGCCTTGAACGCCGAAACAGCTGTCACAATAATAAAAACTAAAAATACCTGCAGAACTTAATAAAAACATTATTAAATTTGATTTACATTAAATTTAAAAAAAAAGAAAAGATAATAGGCAATAGCACCTGGGAATATCAAATTTGATATTTTGGATTATTAAAAAAAATATATATTTTGCAATCTTTATTTGCATAAAAAACTGTTACTTAATTTTGATGTTAAAATATTTTACTTTGCCCTTCACCAAAATTTTGTATTATGATAGTCGTAATATTAACCAAAAACCGTAACCCTGGTACATATTTTATTTATATTATAAAATATAGTTTTTCTATAAATTTGTATTTTGTACGTCACGATCGTTCTACCATTGATAAATTGTTTCTATATGACAAATTTACACCCTTTAGTAAGATAATAAATTGGCAATTTTCAAATATTCAATTCACAATTTATATACGAACTTGAAAAACTACACACACACACTCGACTACCTATGGTCATAGATCAATGCACGCCACTGCTTCCGCCGTACTGCTATTTTTGCATATATCCATTTTCCATTTTGTCTTTCGCGGCTATAATCCGGCTTATCCTTGAGCGTCTTCCCCAATCGGGTTTAAACCGCAACTCTTCCACGGCGCGGCTCCGCTGAATATTTTAAATACATTCGCTTTAAGGTGAACTATTCTATCCTCGTCTCCATTTTCAATAAACCTCCCTCGGGGTTGGGGCGGTTGCTAGGGTGGTGGGGAGAAAATGCGCCGAGAGTTGAAACGACTCTACCCGCGGGCGATACACATTCATGAAACTCTGCGGAGATATTTGTATTCTCGCCCGAGTTAAGGCTGATGCCCAATTTGCAAACTTTTTGCAACAAGGCTCTGGCATTAAAGAGCAAATTCAAAAAGAATGACGCATCTATAACCAAAGCCGTTACTCTTTTTCTCTCAGTTATCTCATTTTTCCCTTTAAAATTTTTCGTTCAGTTTTGTTGTCGCTATCGATTTTCTTCTACTATGGCTTTATTATTACTATTATTATTGTTTTTTTTTACTATACCAAAAAAGTAGTAAAATACCCTGTGTTGAGACAGGCTAGTTTACCAATATATTTTTTTTATTTACGAGTAATACTAGAATCTGTATGAAACACTAGTAGTTGCGTACTACGCCTTTGCCGGAGTTTCAACACGTCTTTTTCGCTTTTTTCCATATCTTTTCTCTCATGAACAATAAAAAAATATGGTTTAAACAATATTATAGCGTCTTGTCTTATTTTTCAGTGAAATAGATATTTTTATTCCAAATAGTTCAGATTAGTAAGAAAAGGCCCTACTTATTTCACGACGCAAGTGCTCAACAGATTTTACGTTCTATAATTAAGATATTTCATACTCAATTTTTACTCAAATATTTCTTTCACAAATATCTTATATTTATATAATATTTTTGTTTCACGCTTTGTTCCAGAACTGCATAGTGCATACATGCACAAAGGAAAATTGCATTAAAAACTTTCCGTTCCGGTTATGAGATGAAATGTTTTTTCCTCTTTGCGTCAAATCAAAAATGTGAAACTCAATTAACCAAAGTCACCATGAAAATCATTCGATTTAACGCACCCCGTGATATTTGCCATTTTTTTTCAAACAAACTAATAAAGAAATCAAAATAGCAACTGTTGAAAATCCCGGCGAAAGTTGGACAGTTTCGTTAGCTGAGTAATTCGACGAACCGAAGTTTTGTATCTCATTTTTGTTAGCGTAAGTCCCATGAGGTAGGTTGATACATTAGTTATTTCTGTCTTTCTATTTGGATTATTCTGTTCATTCATTATTTTTTTATGCGACTTACAATATAACTTTCGCCATAAAATGATTTTATTAATCAGATTACTACAATTAGGTTATTATAATGCTGTTTTATCAGTTTTTATACTTTTTTGTAATGTTAAATCGATCTGAAGTTATGAGCTGGAAATAAATTTAGCTTTCCTGGAGTTTTTATCTCCGTGCTTGTTTAACATTTGTAATTATAGTTAGTTAATATTATCCACCCCTGAGTACACTTACAAGTAAAACCTTTTTTTATTACAATACTTGCTGAAGTACCCGGCGTTCCCCTGGATTATTTATTTATTTATTTATTGTATTATATTAGCTCTATATGGGCTTTGACATATAAAGTTAGTTAACAGGTGCAAAACACATCACAGTAGGTTCAAAGATGATATATCGAACAAATACAGGAATAACATAGTGGAACAAATACAGGAATAACATTATGAATGGTTTCGAGTTTTAAAGTTTTGAGGTTGTGATGTGTTACCTCTACCCACTAATTTTCCTCTTATTTTGAACGTGAAGTGTGCAAAATTTCATCAAGCTCGGAATAAAACTGTTGATTTGTATAAAATCATACCCACCCACAGGCACTCTTCTTTGTATATGTGTATAGAAGATAACTCTATTACCTATTTACGTTAATGTTTTTATCGAAATACATCAATTTGATGCCGTTAAAACATTTGATTGGTTTTTCATCCATAAAATTTAAATTTGTGTTATTGTATAAAAAGACAACAAAATTGTGCAAGCTTTCTCGAAATTAAATTGTACGTTGTTAGTTTTGAACGCAATGAAATTCGTATAGGAAAAATGTGGGGTAGCAGCATTCAATTTTGCTGAAAGACCAAACATATGGTTTTGTTTCTAAACAGATATAAATTTTGTCAAAAATGTCTTGGTTCGATTCGTGTAAAAGCTTTAGGGTATAAAATAAAACAGTTTATTTTTCACACACCGCCAACACGAGAGCAAACAGACCCCTAAATCTGATTCCAGCAATTCTCTTAAAAGGTGTTGTAGATGGCGCTTGCATAGCTCACTTTATTACCAAACTCCGGTCCCAGTCGACCGGCCAACTGCGAGGCCCCTGTACCAACAAAGATTACCAACGCCGCGCGGTGCGGTGACAAATGTGCACTGGGATTTGTAATCTCGTGCTCCCGACTTTCAGCTCCCCGATTCTCAACACACCGAGGTCCAAATCGCAAATTTTGCTAGCCAAAAATATTTGTAAAAATCAACTGAGATACATCGTCATCATCATCTTCTTCGCCTTATCCTGTTCGGGTCGGGGACCCATTGCTTCGACAAGGTGTCTTCAGACGTCCCTGACCTATGCTACTTTAGCTGCCCCCGTCTATTGCAGGCCCAGCCTCCTGGGATAATGGAGATTTTTACGTTTTAATATGTTTTATTGTGTAAATTTTTTTATGGTGATATCACCACATTTATAGCAACAACCTTGAAAATTATCTACCACAACAGTTAAATTGTATTTTAAAAAAATTGAATTAACCTCTCAAAATGAGTAAATAAAAATATTTTTTTATCAAGAACATAACTTAAACACAGTAAAAGGCCACATCACCTAAATCGAACCAATTACGCGAGCTGTGGATTTAGATGCATCAACGGCCAGTTCTTGCAAGTCGCAGATGAAGTGTTGCATTTGCGGTGCTGCCATTTCTGTTTACGTACTGTTTTATTTTTCAAATATACGTATTTGTACTATCATTTTATCAAGATATAATGATTTTGAAAAGATTTGACAATCATCCAAATCGTATTTTTGACCAATCAGTGTTGAGACTCGGACCTATGTGCAACGTCCCGACTCGAGCCGTGTTCCAGATCCCCCGAACGGGGTCGCGCAGAACTACTCTCTCTTTGATTTAAAACTTTCTTTGTTTATTGTTTAGCCTTCACCTTAGAGAAAAACTTCGCAACGAACAACTTTTTTTAACTTCTTATTTCGTTGAACAATAATAATTGCGGTAGTTTTTAATTAATCGCTCGTGCAAAATCCTCGTGCTGCTTCCTTGCCGAAGTTTTATATTTTATGGGAAATATAAAATTTGTTTTATGAATGTTTAATTGAGTTGTTAAAGCACGTAAAAAATCTTTTTAGCCAGCCATTTCGCTCGGGGGAGATTTTATCGAATCCTATTTATCTTTTCGTAAAAACGGCTCGAGTTAAGTATTTTTAAACGATAATATGGATGGCTGAATCTGTGTTGTACTACTTTAATTTTTCGGGTTTTTGGGGGATGGAAAATGGTTGATAAAAAATGGACCAAGCTCCTTAGATTCACGCTTTTACATCTCGGGTAGGATATTCCCGTGCTCCTGAGCGCAGTCAGATGGTTATAATGTTTGAATTGAAATGGTTCTTCTAACTCACCGGGAATATTTATATTATGTTTCGAATTCATGCTGTTGAGATTATTATGTACAAATAATTTTTAAAAATCACAAGTATGGCGAAAAGCTGATGAAAATTAAGACGATGCATTTAATCAAATGATTTTGTAATTTTACAGTGGCCACGTACCTATTGCTTGCGCTGGCCGTAATAAGGTTTAAATTTCTTCATCGCGTTGACCGCTCGTATTACTCAAAAATCCGCATTTAAAAATGCTTTCCACTCCAAATTTAAAAAGTTAATACTTCACATTAAACAATTACACCAGCTCGACACACAAATGATAATTCAACAGTCAAAGGCATTATACGATTATACCAAGAAGTGTTATTCTTCTAGTATTTTATTAAATATGGTAGAATAATTGTAGGTATTATTTGCCTCCAGTAATCCAGCTGGCCATGCAGGTGAAATGCAACTTTAGCACCGAGGCTTGTGATTGGTTCACCAAATGATTTGGTTTAGAGTTTGGTCGCTGGCAGAGAAGCTCGTGTAATTATAACTTGAGTTAACACAGCCCGCCTCGGTGCTCCCAGTGTAAACTCCATTTCCAGCCAGTTACTGCTATTGCTATAATGCTATTTACTTAACACCTTATATTATATATACACACATGCTCGGCTGTATAAAGGTAAAGTTATTGCCTGGCTGCAATTTCAACAACCAAGCAATTCAGATTCACAGTGGGAATACATTTATGAAACCGTTTTTCCACATGGTGTGAATAAAATAAAATTTAATTGTCTTCAAGTGGGGAAAGGATAGGATAATAATAAGAACAAGGGTTGATGCATTAAGCTGATTGATATAGAAAGTGCCTCTTTAATGCTGACTTGAAGGTGACGTTTGAGGGCTCCCGTATAGGGCAGGTCAGCTTCTTCCAAAGTCGCGATGTGGAAGAAAGTGTGAATTCTAGGGTTCTCACATAACTTGAGCGAACAGAGACAGGATAGGTAGCAAAACATTACCCGTAAGTGTTCAGATGTGCGGTGAGGAGATTTGACCGATTAGACGTAGCTAAAGTAAAAAAATGCGCCAAATAAACTTATTTTGTAGTTACTCTAGTTTCCTTATAAAGTCGCTGTTATCTAAATAACTCACCTCAAATATTCCCGTGCGCACGCTGATGAACATTTAGAGAACACTAAAAATTGAGGTCGCTGCGATCGTTTAAAAGGTTTTAAATGACATCACCAAGATAGGAAAATTAAAGTAAGTTTAAAAAACCACAATAGTCCAATCACATATTTTTTAGATGATTCTAGATCTTTTTGTAAGACAATTTTATATTTAAACTTTTTTTCATTATTTGACGCGTTGCAAGGAAGAGGCGATTATTTGTATTTCTGAATGTATGTATCAAAATACCCATTTATTAGATGTTAAATCGAAATGTGCGTAAATAAGCGTAATGAATAAGATTAAAAAAGGGACGCTTAGATGGTTTGGACATGTGGAGCGAATGAACGAAGAAAGGAGTGTAAGAAGAATATGTGACGCGAATGTGAATGGAAGAAGAAGCCGGGGACGCCCGAGGAAGACGTGGCATGATCAAGTGAATCAAATACTTGAGTCGGGCCATTCCAGAAGTCGGAATAATGGAAGAGAATCTATGAGACGATGTATGAATGTGAATGAAGCAAGGAGTGTATGCCAAGATCGAGTTGTTTGGCGGTCAGTCCTCTCTGCCTACCCCTGCGGGGAAACGGCGTGATGGTTAGTTAGTTAGTTAAATCGAAATAAAACAATATTTAATTCACGGATCAAAATTATAAATAATGAAAAAAGTTAATATAATCGAGTTACGTGGTTTTGAATTGATTCATTAAAACTAACTTAAAAATTAAAATGTGAAAAAAATTGCACGAGTAAAACAAATTTCAAAGACAATTTGAATAATCAAATGAAACACTCAAACTTTCTTTAAACCACATTTATTTTATACGCCTACCGGTTTCGGAACAACCGTTCCATCTTCAGGGCAAGTGTATACTGAACAATATTACAAAATTATGGAAGAACATACATAGTACATGGCACAGTGGGGGTGGGGGCGTGGCTAGGGATTAGTAAAGAGTGGGGGAAGAGATAGAGATTGAGGGAAGGGTGAAAGGAAACATATTTAGAATGGGGCTGTAAGTTAGGTTGGACAATTTGAATAGCTTAGTGATGCCATAGGAAGTAATGAAAAAAAAGTTGTTCCACTTCATTAAGTCTTCATTTTATTGCCAACTAAATTGAAACTTACTAGAATTGCGCGTAGGAATAATATATAGCTACCTAGTAATAACTTATAAGTTTTCGACTAAATAAATCTCCTTTATGTATGCCGTTAAAAAAAAATAACTATTAAAACTCTGCTTTCTCTCTTAAGTTGTTTCTAGTAGTCTTCGTCAATTTCAATGCCAGAAGGCTTTTTATTTCACAAATAATATTTATACTTTCCTCGCCTCTCAGAGTTCCTTTATTTAAACGCCATGATGTACGGCCAAAAACATTTTTCCTAAAACATACAAGGGAAATCGTCCTTTGTCCACCGAAACTTTTATTCGGGATTCCTGAGATTGTCGAAATATTTGGCTGAAAATGTATTCGAATCCGGTTGCATTCATTCGTCGATGAGTTTCGTAACTATGTTTTAAACACAGCGAGTGTAACTTCTTTTAAAGTGTATCAACTCTCAGATAGCAGGCAGTCAATGCAAATCATGTGGACTTTATTATGCAGTAAGTTTAAGTTACGTAAGATAAGTTTATTTTTACTCGTTCGCGGTCAATACGTAGACCTTCATTAACATAAAAGTATAAGGTGTACCTACTCCTGCATTTGAATTTTTCAGAGCCATGAATTATTATTTATTATCATATTATTTATTTATTTACTCCCACATTGGGCTTTACGCACATTTAACTTCCCCTTTTCCAGTACAGTGCGCAATCTACGCATATGTCATATTGTAATCCAAAAATGTAAATATAAATTCATATTAAAATACGATTGCTTCAAAGGTTGTTATTCACTTTGTGGCGTCATTATTAATAAATTAATTAAAAAATTACTTTGTATTCACCACTTTATTAATATACACAGATATCAACATATTTCGAAAGCGATGCTTTCTTCATCACGAATATATAGAATACTAAAAAATAATGATGTCAAGTATACTCGCAGACTATACTCATATCAAGTATAGCCATCGTTTTCGAAACATGTTGATATCTATGTATATTAATAAAGTGGTGAATACTATGTATTTTTTTAAATTAATTTATTCATAATAAAATGAAATTTATATATATATAAGCAATGGGATCGAAAAATTAGAAAATAATTGGAAGCAAAGAAGAAGTTATTATTTAGCGGTAATATTTTAATGATGCATTTAACGATCAACGTTAAATTCACAGAATATGTCTTAACAGTACCTTTGTAACCAATAAGTTAGGATAAAATAATAATCTAATTAACATATACACGAAATTAGTTCGAAACAGAGCAGGGCAATTTATTCAAATTTTTTTTCATATATTTATTAGACATAATTAAGAACATTGTTTACATGGTTATAACAAAAGTGTATTTAAGTACTATTTTTTTTTATTATTAATAAATTATCCTTTTAGTTTCCTTTTTTCAAATTTAATACCTCCCTAATTGAGAAATTCTCGTGTTTAGGGAGGGAGTACTAATATTTATTGTTACACATTTAATAATTTCTACAGTACACCATGAACTGTTCTGGTGTCTATACACTCATTTAAAAAATTAAATAAAATAAAAGGAAATTTTTAGAAATACAATATATCTATATAATGTATGTATATAAACATATATACATTTTTTCCAAGTGAACTTATAATATACACCTAAAATTAGTTTCTTGTAAAATGTATTTTAAATTTTTTCTTAAAAAAAATCATATTTTTTTTCATTAGACTAGTTGTTCTATTTGCCGAAAGAAATTCATACGACCGTAGATGAGTTTATGTTTCGTTATTAATGTGTTGTATGTCGACAATGCGTAATTTATTATTATCTAAATTCTGTACACGGCGAGCGGGAGTGTACAATTGTGATACCGTGTTGGAGTTGTCATAATAGTATAGTAAGGTAAATAATGCCCGATGTTGATTTACATGATAGATAGAAACAAATCAAATATAATAATAGTTCAGGGGTTTCAATCATTAAATTTATAATTTTGTATAAACGTTTTAAGTCAGTAATTATTCTACGTTCTGATAACTTTAACGGCCTTCATGGTCGAGGGGTAAGGCTCTCGACTACGAATCCGAAGGTCGCGGGTTCAAATCCCGGCATGCGCAAGTAAATTTTATTTAATTAATTTGTGCTCTTTCATAATTAATTCATTTAAAAAATAATATATAGTATATTTGCGCAGTTTCCAGACTGGAAGATACTCTCAGTATCGCCCTGGTGAAAGACCACCATTCAGAATTGAAACGTTGCTTGAAATGGCTTTTACCCGTGTTTGATGACCAGATCTGAATAGCCAGGTATTCCCCACCTTCCTCTTTCCCTTCTCCTTTCCTTCCCCAATACCTTCAGCCTCACAACATTCTCCAATTGGGAATGCCATAGTCTCACTGGATCCCGACGTTTGGGAGCAGTTGGGACTCTTTTGCGGTATTCATATAAAAAAAAAAAATTAACATGATCACAATTTATTGATACATTTCCTTATATTATAAAAGTAGATTTTTTAAGACTTTGCCGATTATATTACTCTCCTGCCGTTGAGAGCTCCAATGCAATCTTTCTTTCTGCTACGTGTGTCGTTTATGAGAAAGAGGGTGAGGTTACAACGGTGCTATCGGCGATTTTAATATAATATAGTGAAATTCTATTACATGCAATACATACCGGCGAGCGCGAGTGTGGCCACACGCCATGCGACATGCTACAAGCCGACGCATGTCAGTGGGCAGAAAAAATAAAATACCGGGCAGACAACACAACACGTCTGTGCGTGCGCATCCCAATCGTGCGAAACAATGCTGATGGCATTGTGAATTTGTCCCAATAGTTTTATTTTTGGCATGCATATGGGGCTTGTGCACTTTCAATCCTTTATTGTATTATTCACTTTTCAAGACTGATGTAAGCGTAATGAGTAAGATTAAGAAAGGGACGCTTAGATGGTTTAGGCATGTAGAGCGAATGAACGAAGAAAGGAGTGTAAGAAGAATATATGACGCGAATATGAATGGAAGTAGAAGCCGGGGACGCCCGAGGAAGACGCGGAAGATACTTGAGCCGGGCCATGTCAGAAGTCGGAATAATAGAAGAGAATGTGTGAGACGACGTATGAATGTGAATGAAACAAGAAGTGTATGCCATGATCGAGTTGTTTGGCGGTCCGTCTTTTCTGCCTACCCCTACGGGGAAACGGCGTGATGTTTAGTGAGTTAGTCACTTTTCGCCTACAAGACAATACATTGTAGGTAGTTATTACCGATCAACAAACAATATTGACCATTCGCCATCTTAATTTATTTAACTTAAAATATAACATATGTGCAGTAGTTACATCTATTCTAATATATATATATATAAAAAATTTAAAGAAAGACAAGCATTCCCATATTATGAATAACCTGATAATATGTGGAAATCTACTACCATACAGTAAGCGGATAGTGTTGCTTGTGTCGTTATGGAGGACTTAGCTAGCCGAGGAATTGAACTCACGACGCCTGGGCGAGAACCAGACGCGATGTCAACTCGGGAACTCACCCAATTATAAACGATTTAAACATAATAAATCTAAAACAAACAAAAAAATACAAATTACGACATTAAAAAATAGAATTTTGAAATTTGATCATTTCTATTATGTTTGATGTTTTGTGGTAGGTTATTGTACAAGTAGTTTTATTGTCATGTAAAGAAGTCCTCTTTGCAAGAAAGTTTTCTTTGTTTTGAGTATTATGAGGTTTTAATAGTAACCTAAGATAAATAATTATCAAAGTGGTATAAAGAATACCAATATTTTATACCGGTGCTTCTGACACATCGAGGACGTAATTAAACTCTTTCTAGCGAAGGCCACTCACTGTACTCTATCGTTCGTTTCGAAGAAAGGACTTGTTGTGGTGTGGTTGGTTCCATTGCCTTTGAAGCCTCCCTCCTTCATACATGCTTCCAGGAGTCCTTCTACTTACAACAGCTTCCCCATCCGCCATCCACCATCGGAAACAGTTCGTGACGTTGCGGACACAGCCGGCTGGAGAAACCGAAGGACACGAACACAACCTAAAATATATATACATTTGTCACGGCTATCTCTAATAGTTACGCGTTCTTTAAAAAAAACGTACATCTCAAAATGGCTATTTATGAATTATCTTATTTCTTTTTCACAAGAAGAAGTTTGTAGATGATTGTCGTCCGAAAAAATTGTTCATTTGTGAGCATGGCACCGAATTGAAATGTCATCCACTACTTATCGGACGGTATGTAAGCATGCTTTTCCCAACTGTATCTGGACGTCCCACAACCCACATAAATACCATATAGACTACGGTTAACCGATTCTAAGACATCGTCAGCACAAAGGTGATATATTATATCAATAGCATACCAAATCGGTTATTTTACAACTTCTAATGTGTTTTCTTCGGTTCCATATAATTCAACACACGCACGAATCGGCACACTTTTTAAAAGAGATATAAAGTCATTAAAAGTACGAAAAAAAAACTAACCCGAAAACCTAATATAACCTAACATAATTTATTTTTTTTAAATAAAAAATAAATATATATATATTTATATATACGAGTATATAAATAATTAATTAGGTTGGGTTAGATTAGGTTTTCGGGGTAGTTTTTTCCTTCACTTATCTGGTCACCGTTTTCTTCAATCAGACTAATTCGTGTTTAAAAAAAAAACATTTCCCTCCAATGTGAATGTTCGACTTTCTTGTTCACGTTTGCCTACATAGAACACATTACACTCGCAGCTGAATGTATTTACTGTTTACTGCTGACACTAGGTGTGGCGGGACGGGTCCCCTCGCATCCTCCGCTCTGGACCTGTAGCGAGAAGTAAACCGGATCCACTTGATTAGCTCGGAATAGTTTTGTAATAGATTTTGGCGAGATGCCTCGCTTTGCGGTCCTCGATGCCGTGTATTTGCCAGTTTAATCTGACGTAATATTGATTGAAGATATTTTTATTTCTCCCAAATTTGCATAATTTTTCCTCAAACTTTCATGTTTCCATGATTTCGTATATTTCCGTCAGATTCATTCCACATATGAGATATGATCCTATTTATTATGTTAGACTATTGAAATGTAGATATATGCATATGTGTGCACACTGCACATCCTCAAAATGCTATGCACTGATACAACAGTAACTAATTATTGATAAATGTAAAATTATGTCATTTTATAGAGCAAATAAACCAATCCTATTCGATTACAAATTAAATAGTGTTTCCCTTACCTCTCACCTTAGACTGCAGACTGCAAGCTTTCTTTTCGTGACCACATCAATAATGTCACTAATAAATCACTAAAACTTCTTGGCTTCATCAATAGAATTGCCTGTGACTTTAAGAATATAACTAACTAACTAACCATCACGCCGTTTCGCCGCAGGGGTAGGCAGAGAGGACGGATCGCCAAACAACTCGATCTTGGCATACACTTCTTGCTTCATTCACATTCATGCATCGTCTCATACATTCTCTTCTATTATTCCGACTTCTGACATAGCTCAACTCAAGTATTTGATTCACTTGATCTTGCCATGTCTTCCTCGGGCGCCCCCGGCTTTTTCTTCCATTCACATTCGCGTAATAAATTCTTCTTACACTCCTTTCTTCGTTCATTCGCTCCACATGCCCAAACCATCTAAGCGTCCCTTTCTTAATCTTACTCATTACGCTTCCATCAGTCTTGTATTCTTTACGAATTTCAATACCCTAAAAACTCTCTACTGCTCACTAGTTGTCACGTCCTCATCTTGAATATGCCAGTGTCATTTGGTCTCCTTTCTATGCTGTTTATATTCATCATATTGAATCTGTACAACATCGCTTCTTACGTGGAATTGCATGGAGATTAGGGCGAGAAAGAGGCGATTGCTCCTATATTTAAATTGAACAAACCATAAGCATTTCTACATTAGAAAAGCATAGGAAAGACTTTGATCTTATTTGCATTCTTAAAATAATTAATTGTATTATTGACTCACCTTCTTTATTGCAACTCATTCAATTCAACATTCCTTGTCGTAGACTCAGAAACAATGGATTGCTTTTCCTCAATCAACACTCTACTAATTATGGGTACCATTCTCCACTGTCCAGAATGTCAAGATTGATTAACTCAAGCCAGGGCCTTGAAATTTTTGGAACCAGTGTTAATGACTTTTGTAGAGCTTTACGAAATTAGAACTCTAAGATTATCATTTAGAATACCTAAAATCATGGACTCTACTAAAACCATGTTCAGGCTTTCACTTGAATGTTCTCTCAAATGTATGTTTGTCCTCTTTTTGTCATTGCTTCATTCTTGTATTATGTATGTGCTGTTATTTTTGTGTAGCTCTTGTTTATCTCATTTCGTGTTATGTATTTTGTGTAATTGGACATTGGTCCGTAAATAAATAAAATAATAAATAATTTAGAAGTTCTTCATCGAATAACCCAACATTTCGAAATAAGGAATTCCAGTCATTTTTTTTCTTATTAATAATGACGAAGTTAAATACCAGTATATTTAGTTTTTGTCTAAAGTGAGCTTCCATTGTTAAAATAAATTTCAATGTTTCAATTTTTCAAATTTCGCCAAAACGCTCCAAAACTATGGCCGGTCGGTTTTGATCAGTTTTGAGGTTAGAATGTCAAATGTCAAAACAAGGATGAGCTTTACCGTACATAATTTTATATTATATTCATAGTAAACCATAATTAAACATAAGCAATAACATTATGTACCCTTTTAGAAACATTAACTCAAAGAATAATAATAGTTTTGAGCAATAAAATTATCTTAATATTCGTATAATTATTGGTTTGCTCATGAATACTCTAATTTGTATCATTAATAATAGTTTTTTTTAATTGAACAACAATTAGAGAGCTTAAAATCACCCAAATTAAGTTTAAATTTCGTCAAAACTAAAAAAAATACAAAACAATATCGAAAAATAAAAATTTCCATAGTAATCCAAAAACAGAATACACACGTGACGTCAGATGTTCCAAAAGCAATGGTACCAACATAACAAGGTGTTTTGATGAGATGATTATTTATTCACTTTTAAATAACGATTTATAAATTCTACATATGTAATAAAACTGATATTTTCAGAACCGGTGTTTGCTGATCTATATGAATTAACATTTTTAAATCCATAATATTTTTCACTGGATTTGCTTATTGAACTAGAAGTAAACATAACAAAACTGCAATATCTTGGTCCATATCTCAAAGAGAAACGAATACGAGATTACACAACTGATAATCCATGAAAATATATATGGAAGACGTAATAGAAGTAGGCGGTATGTACGAGTGCAGTTATTCGGTGTTGAAGATTGTCCCAGTGATGGTTAGCCTTCGATAGATAAAGAGAGCAATCGAAAAAGAAGAATTATGTTTGTATTGGATTTGTACCTTTGGTTTTGTACTGAGAGTGACCAACATATTACAGATCACTAGTTAGAGGAGCCAGGTTGAATATAATTCGGCTGTATGTTCACACTACTACGCATATTCTCACAGTTCAAAACAAATTCCTAAGGATTATCAATTATGAGCTAAATATACGACGGCCTCCGTGGTCGAGGGGTAAGGCTCTCGACTACGAATCTGAAGGTCGCGGGTTCAAATCCCGGCGTGCGCAAGTTAATTTTATTTAATTAATTTGTGCTGTTTCACAATTAATTAATTTTAAAAATAATATATAGTATATTTGCGCACGTTCCAAAGTGGAAGATACTCTCAGTATCGCCCTGGTGAAAGGCCACCATTCGGAATTGAAACGTTGCTTGAAATGACTTTTAGCCGTATTTTTTAACCAGATCTGAATAGCCAGGTATTTCTCCACCTTCCTCTTCCCCTTCTCCTTCCCCTCCCCAATACCTTCGGCCTCACAACATTCCCCAATTGGGGATGTCATGTCTCACTGGCTCCAGACGCACAAGAGTCCCAAATGCTCCCATTTGGGACTCTTGTGCGGTATTCATAAAGAAATAAATTAAATTCAAACAAAATGCGGAGAGAACAATTAAACTACAGTTATCTGTTACGAGTAATGAATCTATGAAATTTGAGTGATAGACGAATTATTTCTTGCCTACTGTTTTTATTTAAAATCTTACATAATAAACTAGACAGCCTTGATTGATATACTTTAGCTAATAAACATTCATGTACCGGCCAGAAACACTAGATTATCATTATTATTATATGCGCATATCACAGATGTGTGGATGTATCGCTGTTACAATACAAACATGTACTCACGAACTCATTTATCTATTCAGATAAACTCACTGTGGATGTTTTTCCATAAATTTTATTATTTACTACAAAATATTATACTTTATATCTATACCTATTGTAATGATGTATGTATTTAGTAATTAAATATTTGATTTATAGAAATAGTATAAACCATTTCAATTCGAAATATTATTAACTTCATTTTATTGTGATTTTTTTTCTTTTCTTTCATCAATCTTAATTTTTATATACCTTCAATAAACGCTTATTCTTTCTTTGTTATCTCCAGATATTTAAAAAATATATATTTTTGATCACGCTCATAAGGGCTCTTTATTGCTTACATATTTTTCACATTATGGTCTGTCTTTTACTTTATGTTATACTATGCAAAAGCCGAAAGGTGTTGAAAATAAATATACAAATAAGGTTTCTATTTAATCGTAATTTTTCCAATAAGATTTTTTTTAAAAGCTCTACGTAATTTATACAGTCTTTAATATTTCAAATTATCGTGTCCTTCGTCTAGATTTTGATCAAATACCTTATCAATATTTTAATTAAAATTTCAAATTAAATACATCGTTTTCAAATACCAATTTAATAAGTATGGTGTGAGAGCCGATTGAAATATTTCAACAATGGGTATTTCCCCAGTTCATCGCAGTTTCATTATTCACATTTTTTAAATTAGTAAAATTTTCAAGGCTGGATGCTTTTACGATGATAAATATTTTAAAATTCCTACAACTTGAAATATGCGCGTGTTCGCTTCGAACGGAGCGCACGAATTCGAATTATAATAAAATGTTCTTTAAAAATATGATATTTAATACAACTTCCTTTATACCGCGATGGTTTCACGAATGAAATATTACCCCGCCCTTACATTAAGAACCATTCCGAGAAATACTCCTCCCCGAATTAAAAATGAAACCACCGCATTCAATTTTACCCTCTTTTTAAAAAAAGGTAATATTTCATTTTGTGTTTTCTGAAAATACTTTTTCGTTAACAATGCTTAATATTTATTTATTACATTACGTACATACAGTTACAAAAGCACATAATATTGCATAATCACCTATAGCTATTGAGAATATTTAAACAACTGAAAATATTTCAAATGTGTACTAAGTGCTATTGTGTCAAGTCGATATTAGTTATTTCTAATTTTTAAACTATCAATTCATGGTGGAATTTCATGTTCAAATATATTTTTTTATTAAAAAACTTTACACTTATTACTTCCCAGCTAGGCAGATTTGCTCCTCTAAGAAACCAAATGCTCCAGTTGTGCATGGTGTAATATTCTTTATTCATTCCCGTTCTTCAATATATCTGCTAAGTGCGTTATGAATAATATGTATGAATATATTTAAGTGACATTATTTAATTAATGATGTAATAATACATAGCACGACTTTCAGTTTTCATATCATAATAATTGGATGATTTTTATAGCGCCGTTTTTATGAAAAAACCACCTCAAGGGTGCTGTACAAATATTAATTCCTGTTCTTTATCTAATTATGTACAAACAGATACAGAAAAACATACTTACCTGGCAGGTCGCTTCAGATGAACACAGTTTTATCAGAAAATTTAAGTATGGAGATGAAAGTTTTACAGTTGCTATTTTATCCTCCTTTTCTATTGATGTTACATTTATTAGAAGATTGGTGGCACAAGAGTTGGTATTTATTGAAATATTTATAAAATGACCGTAAAAAGCGTAAGAAGCTTTTAATAGATATAAACATTTTTTATTTATTTTTACACTTTTAGTTATTTACAGTGTTGCGTCCTATATCATATAATATAATCTAATCTTATAATATAATTGTACATATCGTATTATCTACGTTTATTGTCATATTTTGTAAAAGTAATTCAAGTCTACACTTTTTCCCACACTTTAAAATGGTGTTTTCATTATTAACAAAATATATTGTTAAATCTATGCAAAATATTTATTATTGAGGAAAGCCATGTTCCGCATGGCAGGATTTTTTTATATTCATAAAATTTATCGTGACGCTCAGAATATTTTTCATACATTTAATACTCGTAGTAGCTTAAGATATAAGCCTCCTACCTGAAGGCTGATTGTAAATAATATCTATTCAAAAAATATTCTTTACAGCGATGTTTTTAACATTATTCAGCGAGGCTTTTTAGCAAACTTCGTGCCCATTTATTTCAGCTTTGCCTTGAGATTATTTTCAGGAGCTTATTTCTGTGTAATGGTAATAAAATTTATTATTCATAAATTCGATTTAATGTGATAACTTTCATTAACCTGCGCCTAGTTATTGTGCGTTTGGCTATACAATTCAATGAGCATTTAAATGGCCAAATTTGTAAGGGCAATATAAACGAGCACTTTGGGAGCGCCGCTTTTCAGCGATATAGTATAGTCGAAGGTTCTTGGAATTAATAAAAAAAGTTGCAAGTAATAATGAAAATGAATGTCGCTTTTCACGAAAATCTCCGACAAATAAAAAGTATTCGATTTTCGTTTCGCCATTTGGTAATAATTCGTTCGTTGTGAGTTTCGTTTTATGTTCGCACAAAAAATTGTTTTTACAGAAGTTATTCGTTTCATATTTGAATCGTAAAGGGTGTTTATTTATATGTAGAGGTACGTACACAAATCCCTCCGCACATTCTCGTTTCCATTTTTATACATCGAATATGGTAGCGAGACGGTATCCCGCCCACATGGGCCGCCCTTTGTCAATGTCGATTTCGGGAACTTAAGAAAACCAAATTTCAAGGCATTGGTCGCATTTCAAATATCCAATACAATGTATATGTATATGTATCATACCCATTCAATAGCCCTTTCTTCATTGATATTCTACATTGGCCTATTACAACCGTGTTTATGACGAGTAAAATGTATAAATGCATGAAAAGTGATTAAAAAATTCGATAACTAACTAACCATCACGCCGTTTCCCCGCAGTGGTAGGCAGAGAGGACGGACCGCCAAACAACTTGATCTTGGCATACACTTCTTGCTTCATTCACATTCATACATCGTCTCATACATTCTCTTCTATTATTCCGACTTCTGACATGGCCCGACTCAAGTATTTGATTCACTTGATCGTTCCATGTCTTCCTCGGACGTCCCCGGCTTCTTCTTCCATTCACATTCGCGTCATATAGTCTCCTTACACTCCTCTCTTCGTTCATTCGCTCTACATGCCCAAACCATCTAAGGGTCCCTTTCTTGATCTTGCTCACTGCGCTTACATCAGCCTTGCATTCTTTACGAATCTCGACATTTTTCATACGATCATACATGGTTTTACCACACATTTGTCTCAGAGATCTCATTTTTACGGCATTCAGTTTACTTTCATCCTTCTGCCAATTCCATGCCTCACTGCCATACATCAGGGTTGGTATCAGCACTCCATTGTGGACTGCTAGCTTCGCTTCTTTGGACAACTTTTTGTTAGCGCCAACCGCGCTCAGTCCTCCATTAATGGAGTTTCCTGCATTCACCCTTCTTTCAATATCCCTATCAGTCTTTCTATTTCCTGTAAACATACTTCCCAAATATACAAACTCAAATATACAAACTATACTATATAATCTATACATTTTAATACGATGAAACGATATGATTGATCTAAATGGTGTCAGTGAGTGATTGTTTTTTTATGAAATTTACTCAGTTTCTTTTTTAGAGCACGGAAGCTCACGGCAGTGCCTAAATGACAAAAAAGCTATTTAGCTGTAGGTACCCAGAATTTACAATTCAAAACAATTCAATTCAAAATGAATTGTTACAACTAACTATCTAACCATCACGCCAATTTAAAATACATATTTTTAAATTCATTGATTATATAAAAAAAATCAAAAATAAAATATATATTTAAAGTATTTTTGTGATAAAGATCGACAAATAGTTTCTGAAATATTGTTCTTATCCTAGTTTATAATAATAAATTATCAATTCTTAGCTTCTTACTTTAAAATATTTACTTATGTTCATAACATATTAAATTAAAGCGTGCGGTAAAATCCTGTGCTCACTTAAAAAGTGAAAACTGAACATTTGCATCTTGTGCTAGATTCATAATATAACAATGTTTACGTCAAATTTTAATTGCACTTTTATGTCAAAATCAAAAATGCAAGAATTCGTCCATACAATAGATTAGATTAATAATAAGAAACATTTTTATTTCATTTCTTAAATATAAATATGAACTTTATAAATCTTTCACCTCTAAGGTCGAATCTCGCAAAATACGTCAAAATAGCTTGACAATAATATTAGTTTCCTAAGCAGTGTGGTTTTTGTTATCTTTCACCAAGTAATTTGGGAAAGAAACATAAAAAAATAATTCCGATATTTAGTTTGTTAATCATAAATTTAGCTGGTAATCGGATTAATTAATTGCCGGCCGAGGCGATAATAGTGGAAGACTTTTGACCGTATTTACGAGTCGGGGTAACGCGATCCGTCCATAGTCTATCGATTCCCCGAGACGAGAGGGCGAGCTTTATATTGGCTGTTCTGTGTTATGTTGCTCGCCGCCCGCTGAGATGACTAATAAAGTAATCCCATTAATGGATTCATAAATTAATTATCTCTGCATTGTTAATCGAACCGTTAACCCCGACACATAACATATTTTGTCGAGTAAGCCTTATTTTAACCCTTTGAAAGCCAGTGTTAATTCAAATTAACACGACCTTTGTGATTTTTTCCCAGTAACTATAAAGATTTCTTAAAATGAAGCTTTCGTACAGCTTGGAATCTCTTCTGCATGGCGTCAATTTTTTTGTTACATAACAATGTTTCAATCCCTATTCTCCCGACAAATAACGCAAAACATAGTGACAGCTCCCGTATCGGCAGTCTTGCTTGCTCTGGGATCTGTTATTACTTATATTTTGTTTTATGTTTTTTTAGGCTAATAAAAAATATGAAGAATAAAAATAATTAGAAAAAAATCTTAACTATTAAAAAAATACATATACTCCAAAAATTTTCAAATACATAATTATCAAACATGAAATATTTATTTTATTATACATGAACATTTACAGAAATTATTCAAATAAAAGTACATCAAATTTTTAGTTTGTTAAAAATGTTAGTTACATCCTCTTCCACATTTTGAATTTAACAATATTAATATGGAGAATGTTGACATCGGGCGTCAGTTCATTTAAGGCTGCTCTCTGACGGTCCGGTGAGGAACGAACTTTTAACTCGCTACTGGAGACACTGCGCAGAAAAGTCCCACAACGGACTGCGTTGCAAACCGTTACCTTACTTTAGCAAACTTGACTTTTCTGTGCAGTGTCTGCAGTAGCGAGTGAAATGTTCAGAGAGTGGGCTAAGAGCATGATCATTCTTCCGAGGGACATTACCAATGGTGGATTAGTTCTGCATCTCGGAAAGGGGAAAGATTTGTGCACGCGCGATCTTGTAATATTGTCAGGGACATAATGGGCAATTTTTTCTAAAATTTCTGGATTACTGATATGACCGTTTAATATGCTTTATATATGGACACAATGATGCAGTGCTGAAAGGGTTAAGGGCTATCTGAAATCAATAATATAATACGTACCGCATTCTTACAATAGGTACGTGTAAGTCTGTTTATATAAACGAAACTTGACACGATTAACTCTGCAGTCGGTGGCGTTTGTAATCTGCAAAGGTGAGCTGATCTGTCCATGTCTAAACACCAATAAATATAGTTTATTTCATAAAGCCTCGTTCAATCTATTTACACGTGTACACCTCAGCACAGGTTCTCCTAGTAAGGTGTTTACGAAACACATAATTTTCAATTTATAGTATCTACCACCTTTTAAAACCTACCTCACACTCCACATTATAAAAAAACACTACTAAAAACAATGTTGTTGTACTAAAATTTTGTAATGATACTGTTTACTGTATACCGTATAATGTATAAATATAAATAAATAAATAAATAAATCTTAGTCATCCACCAATGTATCGACGATATTAGTAGAATAGCAAAGTATTTTTAAGGTAATTTGAATTATTTTCACAAAAATTACGCTATAAAAATGAGATATTTTTATTTATTTAATGCGTCAAAGTATACTTTACAGTTAATTCGCAATCATAAACATAATATTATCGTGCATCAAAACGCAGAAATGAAGAATTAAGGTTTCCAAATTATTGTCAAAATATAATCCAACAACCATAATTCAAACTCATGATGAAAGAGAAAGGGGCCTTTTTGGCCCGGAGCTCTGTATGCCATTATATCAAAAAGTCAAAAAGTATTATTAATCTCTCTTTGCTGTATTGTTAACATGAGTGGTAGATCCTCTCAGTATCGCCCAGGTGAAAGACCACCATTCAGAATCGAAATGTTGCTTGAAATGGCTTCAGCTGTGTTTGGGGACCAGATCTGAATAGTCAGGTACTTCCCCATCTCCTTCCTCGCCCCACTCTTTTCAGCCTCACAGCGTATCTATCGCAATTGAGGATTCTATATTCCCGTGGAGTTGAGTCCATAAACGTTGAAAAGCTGCGCACCCATAGAAAAACGTAGGCATTATCATTTGAATGTATTTTTTCCATGAATTTTGTAAGGAACTTGTACGGTCATTTATTCAGTTGACCACGACAACCAGTGGTTTTTTTGCGACAAAACTAGGTTGTTATTTGTTATTAGTTAGGCCTCGTGCTGAAAATGTTTATGTCAGCGTTACAATTATTAGTACTTTATTATCTCACATAGTTTTATTTACATCAATATTACAACATCTTCGCGCAGGAGTCCCAACTGCTCCCAATCGTCTGCAGCCAGTGAGACTATGGATTCCCAATTGGGGTGCTAAAGCTGAGGCTTCAGCTAGTAGGGATGGGAGGGAGAAGGGGGAGAGGAAGGTGGGGAAATACCTGGCTATTCAGATCTGGTCACCAAACACGGCTAAAACCCTTTTCACGCAACGTTTCAATTCTGAGAGTATCTTCCGCTCTGGAACGTGCCCAAATATACTATATATTATTTTTAGGAGTGTAAGGAGAATATATGACGCGAATATGAATGGAAGAAGCCGGGGACGTCCGAGGAAGACAGGGCACGATCTAGTGAATGAAATACTTGAGTCGGGCCATGTCAGACGTCGGAATAACAGAAGATAATGTAAAACAATACAAATTAATTCAATAAAATTTACTTGCGTACGCCGGGATTTAAATCCGCGACCTTTTGGATTCGTAGTCGAGAGCCTTACCCTCGACCACGGAGGCCGTCAATCGAAAACATTGAGCATTTTGTAGGTCGCGAATGTAAGTCAGGAAGCGCTGCACTCTTGGCGTTGACATACATTTTCACAAATGCTGACCCAATTTTGTCGCGTATTTCAAAATACCTTCGATACGATTAAACAGTTTGCAGATATTCTCAGCCTGCCTACATTCACTTTAAAACCTGACTCAACGTGATATATAATGGGTTTTTTAAGATTCGATTACCATTTTAGCTGACCACAAATTCGTAAGCAGGTGTAAGCGTTGCAATATTGAAAAAAAACCTTACGCGCAGGTGGATTCCACAAATTGGACGATCTTAAAACACTGTCTTAGTACCTACCTAATAACGATCAAGACAAGGGTATATGTGGATTGTGGAAGCAAGCAGCAAGCACAGCGAGTTACTAGTCGTAATTACGACCTAGTTTAAGATTTCAGTTTAATTAGTTTTGGATATTTGATATCATTTCCTTACATTGCTGCCAGAACACACTAACTTTATCTCGGCTTCTAATTAGGTAGGTAGGCACTTCACAAAGGAATTTCCACCAGATTTTCTTATATTATGCAGATAAGACAGTACATAATTTATCTCACAGATTTAAACCAGATATAGGGGCCGGGTAACAGAAGATCTTCATGTCAGGTGATATTACATTATTCTCGGAATATCTGATTCGTTTGATTAAAAATCGTATCAGATATCTTCCAAGCACATTTTTTTTGTGTGCTTCTGAAATTCCGCAAAAAATCATCGGTAAAAAGTATGTACCTATCTTAATATCATTAGGAGGGCGAAGCCAAATTTACATGGGCAACGGAAAAACACAAAAAACATGATTATTTACGAAATTCCAATTTGTGTTGCGAACGTTTTTAGAGGGTTTCATGTGCCCGAGGGCAAACTCGCGCCCGGCAAACAAAACAGCCCCTCTGATTTAGAATTACAGTCATACAAAGGAACACGATCTTTTTTTTTTTGACAAAGTAAAATTATCTGAGGAAAAAAAATCTTAAAAAGTGATTTTGTTGTTTATTACGATACGGAACGATATTATTGTACCACCCCAGCCAGGAGCACTCCTGTCCCGGTGAGACCGGTACACCAGGGGGCACTGATTTGTTAGGACTTGGAACACGTGCTCTGTGGATGGGATGGAGGTTAGAGTTTAATCGACCGGTATAAATGGCAACTCTGGAAGCCAATATTGGAATTTAGAATGGGTTGGAATAAAGGAATTGATTGAGCATTGGTATTTCGTTTCTCGCTTCCAGATTATTTTTGCTTTCCGCTTCTTTTCTCACTTCTTGCTTCCCGTTTCCAGCTTTCGGCTTATAAGTTTTTGTTTTTAGTTGTTTCTTCCCACTGCTTCTTGTTTCCAGCTTTTCGTTATTTTATGCTTTTCGCTACAGGTTTCCAGTTTCCCCCTGCTTCTTCCTTCCGGGTTTTCGCTGCTTCACACTTTCCGCTTCCACTGCTTCTTGCTCCCTGTTTCATGTTTCCCGCTTATTGGTTCTTCGTTTTTTTTCTTCTCGGTTCACGCTGCTTTTTGTTTTCTGCTTCCTACAGCTTCTTACTTCCCATTTCCCACTGCTTCTCGTTTCCTGCTTCTTACGGGATGAAAGTTCCAGGACTACCGTGCTAAATCGTCCCTGTCCGGCCATGTGTCCAAAGCATTTGATGTTTTCAGCCCTGGCCAACCCGCGGCCCGCGGGCCGCATGCGGCCCGCTGCGCCCATACGTGCGGCCCGCGGTCATGTATGAAGAAATATATATTTTCTTAAGTATCGGGTACTTCAGAATGTCTTTAAAATCAAAGAATTAAGTATACCATTTGTTGTGATAAAAAAAATGACATTATTTTTGTATAATGTCTGTATGAGCGGCCCTTGGAAAATTTTAGGTCGTCAATGCGGCCCGGGGTGCTTTTTGGGTTGGCCAGGGCTGTACTACTTAGTTATCATTGGTTTTGGTTTAGCTTCCCCCATCACGACACAAGCTACATCCTCCGTTTAGTGTGATGGTAACAGGAGATCTTCAAGCACTCTCAGGTCGAAACCCGGAAATGTTTGTCTCTCCGTTAAAAAAAAAGTGTCAGATATTTTTTCTTCGTGTTTTTGTTCCTTTATTTCCTATTTGTTGTTGAGGCGGTTTTATGTATTTAACTATTTTCTGTGGCTGGTAAGTGAGTTCTCTCACTTCATAGAATTACTTTTCGGTTTCTTCATCCAGTGTTCTGCCAACAGCGCTTTCGTGATATATCTAAATAAAAAAAACTAACCTGTAGTAGGTACCTGTATTTGAAACGATAGACCAATCTACGTCACTCAACACGATTCATAATATTTTTCAGAGTTTGGTGCTCCGCAACTTTTCCTAAGATAGTCAAATATGAATCCACCAGAGCCTGCCTCAATTAATGCAACAATTCTGTCTTCTGATCGATATCAATGGTTATGGAACACCGTTCTCAATATTGATAATGAGTTTGTTTTGTAAAGTTAAGCCGTAAAAAATAGACATTTATTTAATTGACAAGTGAAAAATTCTGAAATAAGGAACTCATCTTCTGCTTGAAGTGGTTTTGTCCTTCGACATTGCACTCAAGTGGCCTCACCCCTCGCTGAACTGATGTGCATGTATGCAAAGAGACGGGCCTTTGGGTGTCACTTAAAACTATTTTGTTAACTGCAATATTCGATTCTAATATTATTAGGTCACATTGCGTTAGAGGTAAATTACATTTAAAAAAAACAATAATTTCAAGATTGAAAACTGAAACTATTAATTGAAATATATATTCTGACAAATTTTTAGCCTGATTGAACATAATCTAACAAGGTTATTCACAAAAAAACCCCGAGAGGTCGACAAAACGTGTCCACTATTGCTTTTTTGGAAACCCCCCAAGTTTCGTTTGTATTCAAGGTTTTGAAAAACATTGTGTTTCAAAACCTTGAATACAAACGAAACTTGGGGGGTTTTCAATGTTTTCAATTACAGCTAAACGAAATGGCGCTAATTTAAATATTGAAATGAATTGTTTGTTGGCGTGCGCACACGGAATATGTAATGGAATAAGTTTTTACTGTAGATTTAAAGTTCAAATCCTTCAAGAAACTTATGAAAATCCAATATATTATTTTAAAACTAACATGTACAGTATTTTTATAAGTTTTTTGAAAGACTTAAGCTTTAAACTTACAGTAACAATGTATTAATAATAATAGTAATTGGATGATTTGTATAGCGCCGTTTTTGTTGAAAAATCACCTCAAGGGCGCTGTACAAATATTACTTCCTATTCTTTATCTAATTATGTACAAAAACAGATACAGAAAAACATACTTACCTGGCAGGTCGCTTCAGATGAACACAGTTTTATTAGAAAATTTAAGTATAGAGATGATACTTAATTCTATTTCATATTCCTTATGTACACCCACCAATAAACAATTCATGTCAATATTTAAAAGCAGTATTTTATCTAAAATATTTGAATTAACGCCATCTGTGAGCGCGTATCACGTTTCCTTTAACCTAACTACTTTGTTTTTGATTTACCTCATGTTTATACCACTAGACAAGATGACACAATGGTGAAGTCAAAATTTTGTTCGGATTGGGAGTGGTTTCGTGAAATAGACTGTTATTTGTTGATTTGTAAAATAATTATGATTTCTTTTCTATTATTTATAAAAAAAATTCAAGATAAAAAAAATTCAAAACCTGACTTTCGTAAATGAGAAACGCAATGAGAGCAGGCGGTGAACTCGCAATGCGAAATACAATTAGTTACCTACAGAATCTGGCTCTAAATCTATTTCAGAATTTTATATATTTTCTCTGCTCCAAAGCGATACACGTACGAGATTAAGTTGTGAATTACTTCAGTGAATTTTGGCATTGACGATAATAACATAATTTCGTGGTTCATAATTTTTTATAGACAGTTTCACGGAAATTACATTTATACCAAAAATATTATTGTTAAAAACACACAGAAATATTAAACACAAACCACTTTGCAACACGAGATGTACACTACATGTGTGCATATTTCAATATAAATAATTTTTTATAGACAGTTTCACGGAAATCACATCTATACCAAAAATATTATTGTTAAAAACACACAGAAATATTAAACACAAACCACTTTGCAACACGAGATGTACACTACATGTGTGCATATTTCAATATAAATAATTTTTTATAGACAGTTTCACGGAAATTACATCTATACCAAAAATATTATTGTTAAAAACACACAGAAATATTAAACACAATCCACTTTGCAACACGAGATGTACACTACATGTGTGCATATTTCAATATAAATAATTTTTTATAGACAGTTTCACGGAAATTACATCTATACCAAAAATATTATTGTTAAAAACACACAGAAATATTAAACACAAACCACTTTGCAACACGAGATGTACACTACATGTGTGCATATTTCAATATAAATAATTTTTTATTTAGTTGTACAATTACACATTGTATCCCGACCTTTATCTTTATCGTTCCCTTCCTCACATTCTCAAAATATATATATATGATGGCAGGTTTCAGAAGTGTTATTAATTTCAACAATTAATATTTATTTTTCTTTCTGCAGGTCACGTCGGAGGCTGTGGCATTAACGAAGACATAGTTCAGTGGATGGAGAAGATCCAGAACTCGGCCGTAGAGGAGGGGGAGTCCCCTTCGACTGTTCCCCCAAGCTCGCCGCCCCCACCCCCCCGTCCTCACAGCCCGCCCAGGTCTAACGCCATTCGGGATGATGGCAAGAGTAGTGCTTTTAACGGGTAAGTTTACTTCTTGCTCCTCTTTTATTTGCTTATTTAATTTATGTACATTGGATTATAACATTACAGATTATTATGTCTAATTTGTACACTGAAAGAAGTTCCACATTTAACATTTCCCTTCTGTCCAGGTATGAATTCGCTCCTCCTGCCGACGCCTCCATCATGGGCAGGTTCTCCAAGTACTCTTGGGAGGCCAATCAGCCCCACCTCCGGCCCAAGAGGGCCACCAGACCCAAGGAGGATAACCGGAACACCTGCTCGTTGTATATTCAGACTGATCCGCTTATTTGGAGGCACATTAGAGAGGGCTTCCCTGATGTAAGAACTATTTTTATTTTTTTTACTTTATTAAAGCAAATATTTTTGTGAGCCTGAATACATTTCTCTCTATGTCTTGATATTATTTAGCACAGTGTATGTAGTTTCTGGGAAATCAATATCGAATGCGGTGTAAAATGTGGGTAACCTACAACGTGACATGTGGATATAATTTAAGATTCTCACGGCCATAAGAGATGATTAATTTTGGATCTTAAACTGTTTTACCCTTTTTCCTCCTTTAGTCAACCTTCAGACAGTCTTGCAGTGTCAACTATCAGAGATGTGTAGATTGTGGTGAAAAGTGTGTTTATTTGTGTAGAAGCGATACCGTGTTCCCATCGTTAATCCTCTTAACACTGCAAGGCTGTCTGAAATATTGACTAAAAGAGGAGGAAGTGCAAAAGGGATTAATACCCCAAAAAATCAATCATTACAATGAGGCAGTTTCGAAATAATCGCAATAAAAGTTTTTTTTTGTGCTTGATCTAAAAAATGCAATTTAAGTAGTTTTTTTCTGTTTATTCTGACCCCACCTCTCTTGGGTCTGGCTAACATTGCAGTAATTTAACATTATATGTATTTTCTGCTCCGTGATAAATTTATTCTTCTGTGAATTCATCAAAGGAAATTTCTATAGATTACTATGCTTCCCCGTATATTACGTATTACTTTTAGTAGATGAAAATAATATAACAACTTTCAGTGTTTTAATTAAATGCATATTCAAGGTACAAATTCTTCACAAACAAATAAGTACGCAATAGGATAACTTGATTAAAGTATATATTAGAACTTGGAGCCATGCAGCTTTCTCATTTGAAGGGTGACGGGAAATAACGATCAGAGTCGCTTTTCCCTTATTTTGAACAATTCAATTTTTAAAGTTTATAGTAATTTATTTTGGGATCAAGGAAATTAAAAAATCATCTCAAATAATCAGTTGATCAGAAGGAGGATCTTTTATTGAGAAAATCTAAAGAACAAAAGTTTTACAAATTTTTGTAACTTAGAATTTTTTTTTTTGAAAAGTAGCTCGTCGCTGTCTCATTTGTCTCTTTACGTGGGTAACAAGATATTAAAATTATCCTCAAAGATCTCACGAAATGTAGTGTGTCCTACTGGGTTATTTTTGATATCTTTATACATTAAGTAGAGTTTTGCTGCATCAAGTTCCTCGGGTAAATGTATTTTAGATATATCGTACAATGAATAATAAGATATTTTCTTTTCAGAAATTTTATGAAGCTCATAATGCTTGTTTTAGCAGCACGTGGCGTGGAGGTGTTTTGGACTCTTTTCTGGCCGTCGGCGCACAGAACCTGATCCTTCACGGCATCTCATATCTTTCCCTTTCATTTTCTCTGTACAGGGATCTTTCTTCCCCAAAGCGAATCCACACTTCAATTCATTCCGTAAAAATGCATAAGATGTCACCACATACTAGTTTTCTGCTAAAAATGCACCCTGAATGTTATTTCCCGTCACCCTTCATTTATGTTCATTCGAAATTCTATTTCTCAAAATTGTTATTGTTTTGAAATTATGTTTTAATATGTGCATAAATACAATTTTAGCTTCGAAGCTTCGATGAATGTTACTTTTATAATTAATGGATTATTTCTATAGAGCCCTTTTCATTGGAGAATCACCTCAAAGACACTTTAAGCTGGAACATTATAATTTTTTAAATAACTAACTAACCATCACGCCGTTTCGCCGAAGGGGTAGGCAGAGAGGACGGACCGCCAAACAACTCGATCTTGGCATACACTTCTTGCTTCATTCACATTCATACATCGTCTCATACGTTCTCTTCTATTATTCCGACTTCTGACATGGCCCGACTCAAGTATTTGATTCGTGCCATGTCTTCCTCGGGCGTCCCCGGCTTCTTCTTCCATTAACATTCGCGTCATACATTCTTCTTACACTTCTTTCTTCGTTCATTCGCTCCACATGCCCAAACCATCTAAGCGTCCCTTTCTTAATCTTACTCATTAAGCTTACATCAGCCTTGCATTCTTTAGGAATTTCAATATTTTTCACACAATCATACATGGTTTTACCACACATTCGTCTCAGAGATCTCATTTCTACGGCATTCAGTTTACTTTCATATTTCTTCTGCCAATTCCATGCCTCACTGCCATACATCAGGGTTGATATCAGCACTCCATTGTGGACTGCTAGCTTCGCTTCTTTGGTCAACTTTTTGTTAGCGCCAACCGTGTTCAGTACTCCGTTAATGGAGTTTCCTGCATTCACCCTTCTTTCAATATCCCTATCAGTCTTTCCATCTGTCGTAATCATACTTGCCAAATATACAAACTCGTCGACCTGCTCCAAGTCTTCATCATTCACAACTATATTGCACACTGTTTTCGTACTCTCTCTTTCAAACACCACTAAATATACCACTTTATTTGAGTTTGAATCCAAATAGTTTTGGATACTACCAAGCCTTCTTCAAGACAGTATACAAAATAAATAAAAATATTAAAACTAAGTAATATTTCAAAAGATATTTTAGTTTTTTCAGCTTGTGATTTTTTTCTCATTATAATAGAACCCTTTGGTTCAAGACCTGTAAATCTTTTTGGAAGAAAGCAACATAAATTTAAGCGTGTTATTAATGATGAAATTATAAATTTCCCCAGCATCGCGATTATAACAAGAAAGCAGAGATAGACGAGAAGACGCGAGAGGAGATCCTGTCTCTGATCGCGCACCACGTGACTGCGGTCAACTACATTTATCGAGATACCAAATTCGATGGACGAATTGAGCATCGTAACATTAAATTTGAAACTACATTTATCGAGATACCAAATTCGATGGACGAATTGAGCATCGTAACATTAAATTTGAAGTTCAGAGAATTAAGGTAATAAGCTGATCACGGTTCCATGACACAACAGAACAGAGACAAAACAGAACATTGTAGAAAGTGGAGAAATGTGAATAAAAATAATAAAATACAACAAACCTAACCTATTCTTTTATTATGTTCTGTTTTATCATTGTTCTGTTTAATTCGGTTGCCCCTGAACACATAATATATTTTCGTGATGTAAAAACTAGTTCCATATAATATAATTTTTATTTTACCACTTCCTCTACAGTTCAATTTTCAACATAAATCTAATTTCCCTTACATTTTCTGATACCAAAATACAATGAAAATCTAAGGTTCCGCCCAAGCAAGCAGTAAAATTTTTCATTGGTTTCAGATTGACGATGATTCGGCATGTAATTCCCACCACTTCCCCGGTGAATCCAATCAATTCTGTTTGGAGAACATTGACGTGTCCAATTTCTTGAACCTTCATTCGCTGGGCAACCATGAGGACTTTTGCCTCGCATACGTCTTCACTTACAGAGATTTCACAGGCGGTACTTTGGGTGAGTTGGTTTTCATTATATTTACTTTCTTATAGTATTAAAGCATTATCTGATGCATCTACCTCTGCACATTCAATCCTGCACGAAAAAGGTACCGAGTTTTATGGTTTGCATTTGCAAATTGTTAAAATACATACATATATTCAATCCTTCTTAACACCGATGTTCAGATATCTAAACTATAAAGTGGAAATCTGATTGAATGAAACAGCTAAAACTCTCGAACCATGAGCTCTAGCATTTTAAAATTTTCCACAGGTTTTTCTGTGTGGTGTTAGGTCAATGTAACTATTTTCAGCTCCCAACATCAATTCAATCACGACCTATGGAGCTTTGAAATATTCATTAAACCGAAGTTGTATTGTTTGTTTCATGTTTTTCAACAATTCAGTTTTCAACATTAAAAAGACCAGATCGCTTTGAGGATAGCCTCCATAACTCATATGTATTATTTCCAGGACTTGCCTGGGTGGCGTCCGCCAGCGGCGCCTCTGGCGGCATCTGCGAGAAGTACAAGACGTATACAGAAACGATAGGGGGCATGTACCAGAGCACTAAGCGCTCCCTCAACACGGGCATCATCACCTTTGTTAACTACAATAGCCGGGTGCCGCCCAAAGTCAGCCAACTCACCTTGGCCCACGAGATTGGTCACAATTTCGGCTCTCCGGTAAGCGTGCCTTGTTTGATTCCCGCAGTATATAGTCGCTGCATATATAATATAGCTTATGTGACGTTTCGTATATTCTGAGATGATCCAATAAAAACTGTTTTAAAAAATAATTGCAAGGCTACATTTGAAAAAATATTTTTTGTAATTATTAGGCAAGCTTTCCAGCTTAACAAAGTTATATCATCTCATGCAAAGTCATACCATCTCAGCCCAAAACATTGTAATTTAACGTTTTAATCTGGAGTGCCCTTCCAGGTAAGTATGTTTTCTGTATGTGTACATAATAAGATAAACCCTAGCAAGTATTTGTACAGCGCCCTTGAGGTGATTTTTCACAAAAATGTCCAAGTATTATTATTATTATTAACAAATCTGTTCTTTTTAGCAAATCTAGTCTTTGCAATCATTTTGTAAAACAGTTTTTTTTTATTATCTCGGTATGAACGAACATCACATAAGCTATATTATACTTGTGTATGCAGCGACGGTATGTATGTTATACATAATTTCCTTTGCGAGTAGATCCGTTCATACGAGCGTGAACTTTTTAAAATTGGAACCGATGGATGTGTTGTAAAAAATTATCAAATTAAAGATGAAGTTTTTCAAATTCAGACAAATGATTAAGTATGTACCTACTTACTAGCCTATAATGTATTTAACCCTTAGACACCGAGAAGGATTTTAATGAATTGGATGCCTGGAACGGCATGAATTTCAGAAATTTTGTGTCTTTGTTTAAAAAATTATACAGCTGCACAAACTTGGTTTTCAGTTATAACATTGTCTTAATGCAATCTTAAATGTTGAATTATTATATACTTAAATCTAATACTAGGTTTTTGGTTTCTGATTATGTGTTATGTGAAATTTAAACGAAAATTTACCTTAAAAAAGAATTATTTCTTTTCACGTAAATAATGTACTTTTGGCAATCATGTTATCAAGATTTATCTGGAGGTTTATTTAGACAATGGTTACAATTATTGATTTCTTACTACACAGTCGTTTTTTTCCAGCGATCACACATACACTTACATAACTCCATATCCATATTAGATAGGGTCACCATAAGATTGTTAAGCGCGGCGGACACTTTTAATCATTAAAACTTCTGTACAGTATGATATATTTTAAAGCAGGTAACTTCACAGTGCGAACACCAATAACGTGTCTGAACTCGACGCTTTGGATTTCGCGTTGAGTGTTTGCAAACATAACACTCCCGGTAAACTGTTTTTCTCTTCGAATTTGCGGACTGTGGAACATCCAACAGAAAATGTCTGGCAGTTAGTCTTAGCAGATATTCACCAACTCGATTAACTCTTTTTGTTGAGGCGGGAATGTGATGTTTTTGAATGAGTTGCCTAATACTTCTAAATGAAAATCTGTTAGGCTTACTTCTTTTTTAGTTGTGTATTTATACATCGCGTGGGCATTTATTAAAACTACATTGATTATCCGAAACGCAATTTTTTATACCACTTAACGGTTTTACGAACACATTGCACGAATGTTATTAACATGTCCGACCTATCCACGCCACCCATATTCTTATTATAATTTACAACACAATTGGGTTTCATTACTGGATCCTTTGTTTTCCAATTCACTTTTCCTGTTTCTACCATTGAATCATTGTCTGTAGTGAGCATATGAACATCCCTCTTATCATGCCATTTTATTGCAAGTAGGCACCCAGATTTCTTCCTTTCCATATCTCCTTTTTTTACATCTCCAAATGGTGGTAAACATTTTCGCGTCTTTTTAACACGCATTACACGCATTAGTCTTTTTATTGTGTAAATAACTAAATAAAAAAGGGCTCATATACCAGTTGTCCGTGTATATTGTGTGTCCCTTTCCTAAATAGTCAGCTAATAACGAAACCACAACTTTTCCAGAAAATTGTTTCGATATGCCTTCATCCATATTTGGTATGTCAATGTCTGTTTTAGCGCCACAATAAATTACAAATTGTAACACAAAACCGGTTTTGCAATCACACAAAACAAATAGTTTTACGCCAAATCTATGTCTTTTTGCTGGAAGATATTGCTTGATTGACAATCTACCTTTGAATAGTACCAGCGATTCATCGATGCACAAATTTTCGTACGGATAAAAGTATTTTTTAAATTGGCCGCACACCACATCCGAAAAATCTCTTATTTTGAAGGACGTATCGCCTTTTTTTTTGTTTTTCGTTATCCGAAAAATGGAGCATGCTTAGGATTGACAAATAACGATCTCTAGACATGGTTTCTCCAAATATTGGTGATGAAATCAGCTTGTCCAGTGTCCAATATTGACGAATTTTCCCCTTTTTGCTTCTTGCCATAAGCATAGTAAGGGCAATGAACACGTACATTTCATCTACATCAACAACTTTCCATTTGTGTAAACTTGAATTTGGAGCAAATACTTTTTGTGACTTTACAGTAGAAAAATATGTTGGTTTCGGTTGTAATGCAACCCACGACATTCGAATTTAGGAAAAGCTCAAAAAAATCACTTTCATTACTCTCCAAATTGAGTTCACAATCTCGTAAACCAGATTATTGGTTGAAATTGTGTACATCTGGTTGGAAGTTTATTGCAGTTTCCCATATTGGCGAGAAATTCAGAAAATTTATATCGGAGGAGGAATGTTCGTCCAATCCAGAATTGCTAATTTCATTATCTCCGTCTTCTGATTGATCTGAACTCTCCAAATCTTCTGGAATGTAGTCTTCTTCATCACTCATGGAGAACTCCGAATCGCAATCTAACACATAGTTTTCGATTTCTTCGTTATCCATTTTTAAGAATTATAAACCCATTATACACTGATATACTTGTCTGAAATTATTAAATATAATAAAACATGGACCACGAAAGAATATGCACCTCAATGGTTACAGAAATAATAATTGTTCATAAATAAAATCTTAGGTTTCAAGTATCATGTAAATATCTACACTGTTCTCATAAAGCCAACAAAGGATATCACACATCTCAAACAGTCATAAAGATATGAAATAATGTGCACCCAATAAACAATATAATGACTTGCTAATGTAAACACACATGCCCCACAAAGGCTCGATACTAACACATTGACGCGCAGGACGAGACTGTATGCGGTGACAAAAAAAGTTCGATGAGATTTGAAAGGTTCATTGTGATGAAAAATTAATTAAAAAATAACCGTAGGTGAAAAGGTCTTACTCTTTAAAGCATATGGTAGAAAACATTTGGTTTTATAATATGAATCTTTTAGTTCGAACATTTACTAATAAATTATCTCAATATTTGGAGATGAACATGACGAATTCTTCAAACTACATATGTAGTGGGTCGGCTTGTAGGAGAATTTTCCTTCAACTACATATGTAGTTGGTCGGATCCTAAGGGTTAATATGGTTTATTTTTGAAGGCCATTTTTAAAGTTTGAAAATGCGAGTCAAGTAAAATCCTGTGAGTTTTCAGGGGTAAATACTGATAGGCAGTAAAAAGTAGAAATTTAACAAAGTGGAACTAAATTTTTTCATTACTATAGTAACACCAAGCTACTCACTTTATCTTTGAATTTTGTTCTTTACATAATTACATTGCCCTCATTTGTTGTCTCCTATTAAATGTCGGACCTGTATTATTATAAATATTTGAAGACCTAGATTATTATTTACTATTTAAGCAGAAAATCTGTTTTGTATATGACTCACGTAAAACTCTCAAAATGAAGCTTTTGCATTCACGAATTTTGTACTGGTTTTTCTATCTGAAATTAATATGTCAACACAACTATTTTCCAACAGTGGCGGCTCGTGACTTTTTAGTGTGCTAAGATTGAAAGATTCGACATTATTGATGTTGCAGCCGAAATTTTTTTTTTTTTCAAAAATTCGATTTTTCAAATATGACAATGTTTTATGTCAGTTGTTGTTGGGGTGTTCAGCAGTATTGCGCTCCATTCTTCTGAATAACCAATGTTTAGAACAACCTTGGGATATCAATCTTTACCACAGATATTTAGCAACGCCTCACGCCCTTAAAATTAATTAATATAAAATATATAAAGAATATGGTTTTGTTTTTCTTCTGTATTTCAGCACGACTATCCAAATGAATGCAGGCCCGGTGGACTGAATGGCAACTTCATAATGTTTGCCTCTGCAACGAGCGGAGACCGACCCAACAACAGCAAGTTTTCTGCCTGCTCGGTGGGGAATATATCCAACGTGTTGGACGCGATGGTAGACAATAAGAAGAGGAATTGTTTCACGGCTAGTGCGGGCGCTTTCTGTGGAAACAAGATTGTGGAGGCAGGGGAAGAATGTGATTGCGGTAAGATTATCTTATTACCTTTTCACTGCACTGTCTATATATTTATTTATTTACGAATTTATTATACATATTTATATAAGAATCCGTGTGACTTAGTCATATCGGTCTTATCATCATACTTGCATTGTCCGATGTCTGGTCATGTCTGCTGCATTATGCATCTTGTCAGAACATGATGTATTCTTGCAGCGTCTGGCACAAATACAAGACTTGGATAAATCGTCGCCCACAACACAAACAGGTGTATCTCGTATTTAGCTACTTTCCAGGAGAGCCATAAACTGTTTTTTTTTTATGGATTCTTACACATTTTATTACATGTTTCGCTAATGGAATGGATGGGTCAAATGGCGCCTGGCGCATTTAAAATTTTGTCGCCCCTTGTCAAATCTAAATAACACGAAAATTGCTTACGATGATCTCGTGGTTTACAATGTACAATCCTATAAAACTACGATACCTATGCTATTTGTTGACATGCTGGAGAAATGCATACGTGAGCTGTAGACGGAACTAATGCCATCTATATCCAGTATTATTAATCGATTTTTTTTTGTTTATATGCACGTTTCTTGTTCGTTCAAAACTACTGAAAAAATGATAATATATCAAATAAAATCATGAATATTCGTGTAGCACCGTCTCACTCTTTCATTAGAAGTTCTCACAGTTCCCACCTATATCCATTTCATTCTGCCCTGCTGTTTTTTGTATCTGTCTCGTTTTCACATTCGCTTGTGTTCACATCAAGAGAGTGGCTGGCTAAAACTGCTGGGAGAATAAGATAGCAATATGAATAATTCATATGGCACGGTCTCGCTCTTTTGTTTAAACAAAAGACAGGTACCTGGGTACATAATTGTAAACGTACGGAAAGATTGATGTGAGTTTGGTTTAGAACCTATTAGAATTCGGAGTGCGCTCCTCGAGCGGTGCTCCAGGAAGCGCGCAGAAAAATAAAGTCTGCTAAAGTAGGGTAATAGTTTGCAGCGCAGTCCATTGTGGAACTTTTCTGTGCAGTGCGCAGGGTCTGTAGCGGCGTGCAGAATGCTCGTTCCAAAATGTACTTTTAAAGCCTGCTATTGAGTTTTACGGACATTCAAAAATTAATTTATAGGCGCTGGGCGCGTTAACAGACTCCTAGGTAGTAATCACTGTAAATAATAATATTTGGATGATTTGTAACCCTTTTTTTGTGTAAAATCACCTCAAGGGCGGTGAGTTAGGTGTTAGAAATTATCATTGCCTTGACGCCTTGGAAAGATGGCGCCTGGAGTGGACTGCTCCAACTGCGCCTGCATAGGATTGACCCTGCCAACATCCCAACCTTAAACAAATATAGGATTATCCAACTGCGCATCCAGGGAAGCTTGATGGAAGACACTGGACCTCATGTTACGGAAACTTAAATTACTGATTCAACAGTTCTGCTGAGTTGTCCAAAACTTCAATCTGCAGGGCGAAGTTTGCCCTGATAGGAGAAAGAAGAATGTTGAACCTTGAGAAACAAATAATAAACAACACACTTTATGTTATATTTTATCTTTGCATTACTTTTCCATTCCCTAAAATAATATGATGTGTTATTGCAATGATAGTTTACTTAATATTTGTCCATATTTGCAGGCTATGACGATGAGGAATGCCAAGACAAGTGCTGCTACCCAAGAATACTTAATGATTTAGATCGGTTGAAGAATGAATCAGCTAAAGGCTGTCACAGAAGATATAATACTCAATGCAGGTCTGTACATTATTTAACCCTTTCAGCACCGCTTGTACGATCAGGACAAAACATATGCAAACATCTCTCGAGTCCGTTTTCTGAAAGAAGGGGGAGGATATAAATTTTTTTTTAAATTTCCCGGTCCCATAGGAAGCCATTGTTAAGCCCTAAGTATTGAAAATACACGATTTAAAAGAAAAATATTCCAATATTCATTATTTGTTACCATTATACTTTCAAATTTAACAGGCTTATTGGAAACGAGCTATCACCCTATACACACATGTGAGACTGGTGGAAAAACATTCACATTTTCATTGTCACTAAAATTAATCTATAAAAAATTAATCATGAATTTGTTGTCTTATGTTAAAATATACGAGTGTAAAAATGACTTGACACATAGCACCAAAAACTCTCAAGTGATGAGCTCTGGCATCGTGAAATTTACGTAACTTTTTCTGAGGCTGGAATTTTTCATCACAATCATCAATCATCAATCAACACAACTATTTTCGGCTCATAATATTCCATCGTGAACTATGGAGCTTTGTAATATCCAATTAACTGTCAAAAGAATAAGACACCACCCCATATTGTGTACTTTTTGTCCATTTTTCAATTGTTAAATTTGAGTCTTTGAAGTGTTTTAGATATTTAAACCATTCACCATTGCTAAATGAACGGTATGTTTTGTGTTCCAGTCCATCCCAGGGTCCGTGCTGCCAGTCAGACTCGTGCCGCTTCGTGCCGGCCTCACACCGCTCTGTTTGCAAGTCGGAGAGCGACTGTGCCTGGTCCTCGACCTGCGACGGCCGTAGCCCCGAGTGCCCCAACCCACGACCCATGCAGGATAAGACACGCTGCAACAATGGTAACACAACCAAACTTTGTTTTTTTGCTTGTCAAAGAAGACACTTTCCATTAATTATTCCAATAAGATGGTCCGCAAGGGACACAAGGTGCGTAAGCCTAATGAACAATATTTAGAAATAGATGCTTTGAACATCTATTTTTAGTGAATGGACAGAGAAAGGGGCGTCAAGAGAATATATGACACGCAAGTGAATGATAGAAGAAGTCTTTAACACCTGAGGAAGACATGAATGACATCATCAAGTGCATTAAAAACTTGATATAATAATCATGGCAAGAGTTATATTAGAAGAGTGAGTATGAGACGATGTATGTATGTGGGTGAAGCAAGGAGTGTGTGCCAAGACATTGTGTGGTGGTCTATTCTCTCTGCCTACCCCAGCGGAGTAATAAGAGTTTCAAGTTACCTGCTGAAGTAAGAGTACCCTTTTGCAAAGCAG
Source organism: Halesus radiatus (assembly GCA_022606495.2). Lineage (NCBI taxonomy): Eukaryota > Metazoa > Arthropoda > Insecta > Trichoptera > Limnephilidae > Halesus > Halesus radiatus. Next base: position 97,461 of record JAHDVE020006741.1, read on the forward strand.
CTCACTTATTCGCGTATTAGCAAAGTTTTGTTACTTGTATCTAGGCATATCATCATGACATTGCAAATAATAATTAGTTTTTTCCATAAAGTCGATTAATATATCGATATTTTTCACAAAATTTTCACTTTTTCCAGGCACCCAGCTCTGCATTAAGGGCGAATGTTCTGGCTCCATCTGCTTGGAGTGGAACCTCACCGAGTGCTTCCTCACCTCGCAGATTATCCCCAACATCGACAAGCGCAAGCTGTGCGAGCTCGCCTGCCAGAATGGTACCGACCCCTCCACCTGCCGCAGCACCAGCGAGTTTGCGCACCTTGTGGGGCTGCCCATGGGCGGGATCAGCTTGCGGCCTGGATCGCCTTGTGATAATTTCCAGGTAATTAAACAAACTACATGTTTGTTTTTTTGTTTATAGAAATATGTCTTTAGTCTACACATGAGAATTCCTTCCATTGTTGTTTTGTTGTACTTCCTCCACCTTCGTGGGCCAATGTTTCCGACAACTTTGAAGTGTCCATTGTGAGGTATGATGTTATCGTCATTATATTAGGTGTCCAAATAAACAATAGGTTTTCCTTGTCTTAAAAGTAATAGATCTTCGCTTATCTCTATAAGAGATAGACTTTACCTCCTTCATACAAGCAATAAATCATCCCATGCATCTACCAGCAATAGATATTCCTTTATTTACATAGGGATATATGGGTCCTTGTCCATATAAGAGATAGTTCTTCCCTTGTTCTTGCAAGCGTTAGATGTTCCTTCATTCAAACAACCCATATATGTTCCCATACATGCAATAGATCATCCCTTGCCCCCGACAATTATAGATATTTTTTCCTTTTTTATACAAGATAATATAGATCTTCCTAGTTAGTTCCTCAATTTGCACAATGTATGTGTATTGATTTCAGTTTACCATTCTATCTTATTGCTTTTGATATCTGTCAATCAGATACATACAAACACATACTTATTTTCCAGGGACTGATATACCTAACAGAAGTTATAGAGATGCACTTGACACTGAAGTTAAATAAAATGGAAGTACAAATATTTATATAAAAAGTTTGCGCAAGACCCAAAATGCCAATATAAGCACACCTCTACAGTAACAGAATGAGAGGTTACATTGATTGACATTGGAGATGTCAGCGCCAGAACCATAATTGCTCAAAGAAAGATAGAAATTACATAGAAGTCACTGAAATATTATAGCATTATCTAATAAGTACATTATAACCCCGTTAATTAGAAGAAATGCGTAATTTGAAATATTTTCTGAAAAATATCCACAGAAATGGTTTTTTTAATTCGAAAATTTCCTCATTCAAAATTTATTTTTCTCCGTGCATGTAAATTTGTCTATTTAAGGGCGAGAGGGACGTCGGAGAGTTATTATTTATTAATTCAAAATAATGATAGTATTATTACGCCATACGATAAACATAATGTTTTTATATAGAAAAATATTTTATAAATTTACATAGGCTAAGTATTTATCAAAATCTAATCAGAAATATTACTTCTTCTGACCGTCCCATTGTATGTTTTACAAAATATTTAAAATACGAATATGATTTTTACAGTGGAGAAAAATATTTTTAATCCTTTATCGTTGCGTTTTTGTAAATAAACATAACCAAAGATTTGTAATCCGCATTACAAAAAAAAAAAACCTTAAAGTTACGTAGTGTTCATAAAAAAATTAAACCACACACTGTACTTTTTATTAAATTAATCTTATTACAGTTACAGAAAAACCTTCACAGCATTTTTTAAGAATATTCAACTTTTTAAATGTTTTTGTAAAACATGCTTAGAATGGTCCGAAATGTGTAATATTTCTGATTATATTTTGATAAATGCTAAGCCCATGCAAATTAAAAAAAAAAACATAATAAATATTTTTCTCTTTAAAAACACCCATGTTTATCATATTGCACAATAATACTATCATTATTTTGAATTAATAAATAATAACTCTCCGACGTCCCTCTCCCCCCGCTTTTTTAAATTTTTTTATTGTATAATATTAATTATATACAGTGGGAACTTATACCCGCTAAGCCACTGCAAGTAGCTTGTCAGCAGGAGTTTATTTCAACAATATAATATAATACAACAATAAATTACAATCATCATACAAATGTAGGGCAAAATTATTATATTTAGGCGCATGCATGTTGTGATCAATGTACATAAGTTGAAAAAAAAATTTAAAAGAAAAAATAATGGAAAAAGCATTACAGTTTTGTTATTGAGATACTAGAGTCCAATTTTATAACACCGATTTAAATAATATTATAAAAATGTCAATATCATAAAAAATATCAAAATTATAAAAGTACCAATATTATAAAAGTATCAATATTATAAAAATATCAATATTATAAAAACATCAATACTTCTAGAAATATCAACATTATAAAAACATTAATATTACAAAAATATAACTATTTCGTAAATATCAGAAATATCAAAGCATCTGTAAGTATTAAATAGATTAAGAAATAAAAAATTTTAAAATATATACATAAAACAGCAGTACAGGTTGGTTACAATGAGGATAGACTTAAATATAATAGTAACACCGTAACAGTAAATACACCAGATATATAGGAGCTATACAACCAAGGAGACTGTCATATTTGTTACCATCAATACACAAGGTTACTTTCCAAAAGCCAACACTTTAACATCACTGAGAATTTCATCATAGGACAATTGTTTTTAAATTCGTACGGCAATTTGTTAAATATAAATGGTACAATGTATTCAAGGGTTCGTTGACCATATTTATTTTGAAATATTGGCACTATCATCCCTAAATTTTGTGTGAAACGTTTATTGTGTACATGATCCACCACTGCCTTATACGGACTTTCAGATATATGTTGCAATAGAATTTTATGCCACAAAAGACCACGAACAGGTAATACATTAATTGATTTGTACATGATATCAACGTCTCGCCTTTGCTTAAAAACTGTTTTGCTTACTAGCAATTTTACCATGGCATTTTGAATCAGCTGTAAATGTTTTATGTTGGTCTTACAGGAGTGTCCCCAAGAAGTTATACCATACCTTATAGTCGATTCTGCTAGAGACAAATAAATTTGTTTCATAGTTTTTATAGGCACATATAATTTTACCTTGTGGAGTCTTCCTACAATGGCTCGAAGTCGCTTACAGAGGTTGGAAATTTGTACGTCCCATTTCATATTACAATCCACCGTAACACCTAGATACACGTGCTGGTTGACTAATTCGATACTTGTACACGCGCAGGGCTGTTTGGTATTATTGTGAATGCAATTAAATGAATGGGATATGATTACAGGTACCTCGCTGTACCTTGCATGCGGGGATCTTATATGCATCAATTTCGTTTTTTTAGCATTGATTATTAGACCGAGTCATGTGACCATTTTAATAAAGAAATAAAGTCTAGCTGTAACAATTTTATTGCAGTATCCAAATTTTCATGGGATATTATAAGTGCTGTATCATCAGCGTATACATAATGTTTAATAAACGAGAATATTTTGTTCATAAGTGATACAAAGATAATATAGAGCGTTGGACCTAAAATTGACCCTTGTGGAACTCCTGTTTTGACATTTCTTCTTTTACTAAATTTGTCTGATATTTTTACCTGGATTTGGCGGTTGGTTAGGAAGTTTTTGAATAGTTTGAGAAAGTTTCCTCTTACCCCTATTGCCTCCAAAATATTTAACAATTTCATCGAGTCTATAGTATCAAATGCCTTTGAATTGTCTATGAACAGTACCAAAACATGTCTTTTATTATTAATTCGAAATAATTCGATTTGTGCGAAAATATCTCATAAAATTTTGTAAATTTGGTATACTCAGTTATAAATTGTCCTAATTAGTATTTTTATTTCGTAATTCTGAATCAGACATTGTAATCGGCCTCCATTTTTCAATTAACACGTGAATACCTTGTATTTTTATTCATTTATTTAGACTATCTGAATTTGAAGAGCTGGCCATGATTTATTTATTTACGGACCAATGTCCAATTACACAAAATACATAACACGAAATGAAATAAACAAGAGCTACAGAAAAATAACAGCACATACATAATACGAGAATGTAGCAATGACAAAAATATACATTTGAGAGAACATTCGAGTCAATGTTAATGTCAATGTTTTTAGTATCAGAACAAATAATGTACTTGAAGTACCTTTGTGCAAAATTAGGCTTGCGCAGAGAGACATGCTATTTTTATTGCTCCTAAAATTTATAATTTACTATCTATAGAATGTTGTGTCCAAACATATCGTCTTTAAACACATACAAAAATATTCAATTTATTTTTTATAACTTATTGAAGTTTGTAAACCTCATTGTAATATTTAGTCATTGAAGAAGATAATATTAACACATCCCAAAATGAACCACGAATCTGAAAAAACAACAGAAATTAAAAAGATTTCAGTCGCATCTGGGACTCGAACCCAGGACCTCTACCTATCCGGGGTAACCGCTTAACCAACTAAGCTAATGAGACCAGTTCAATTTACGCCATTTAAACCAATATCATACTTCAAGTTCAAGACTTGTTAATATTATCCTCCATTTTTATAAATCCCATATTATTGGCTGCTATCCTTATGACGATTGCAAAGTTTCATCCCGAACTCAATTGCAATCGGAACAGAGTCTCGGATATACCAACCCGATTTTATTTATATGAGACATCTATTGACTTATTTTTAGATAATCGTGACTTCAAAGAGTTTTGGAATAAGTCGAATAAACAATGCAACATACGGTGTAAAATTCCTAGCAACATAAATGGAGTACCGAAAGCTAAATCAATCGCAAACATTTTTGCAGAACATTTCTCAACCTCTAATCCGACCTCTCCGATCTCCTCAAGTGAATCACCATCTAGTCATTCCACAAATGAAGACAACACCATCTCAATCACAGTAGACATGATTAACACCACCATGAGAAACATGAAAACTGGGAAGTCAGCAGGCCATGACGGACTGAGTTTTGAACATGTTAAACACGCAGGAGGACTAATCTTACAGCTGCTGGCGAGGCTATTTACTGATATTTTGAAGAATGGATACTTACCAAATAATATGACAAGAACTATAATAACACCCATTCTCAAATCTAAATCGTCGGACTCAACCGCCCAGGACAGCTATGGACCGATCTCAATTGCTACTGCCGTCGCAAGATTATTCGAACGTTTACTACTGGATCGAGTCGGACCCAGCATGGAAACTAATGACAACCAAATGGGTTTCAAAAAGCAGGCCTCTACCGATGCAGCCATATTTACAGTGAAAAGAACACTAGAATACTATAGAAATAAGAAAACCACCTCATACGCATGTTTCCTTGACCTGAGTAAGGCCTTCGACGGGGTTTCTCACCAGCTGTTATGGGCTAAACTCAGGGATAGAGGCATATCATCGGAGGTGATACACATCCTCGACTTGTGGCACAGACAGCAGGAAAACCTAGTAAGGTGGAAAGATGGTCTTTCCGAACCTTTCCTCCTTAAGAGCGGCGTCAGACAGGGTGGATGCATGTCCCCGATATTGTTCAACCTTTACATGGACGAACTAACTGAAAGGCTAAACAATGCAAGGGTAGGCTGCCACATCGGAGGACAGTGTTTGAACAACATCAGTTATGCGGACGACATGGTACTAATGGCACCGTCTATAAGAGGATGCTTCTCCTGAAGATCTGCGAAGAGTTTGCTGAAGAAACAAACATGTCTTATAACCCCAATAAAACAGCTCTGTTGGTCATAAGATATAGACAAGGCCCGACTCGTATTCCTGCAGCTACCCTGAACGGTGTGATCCTGAAGGTGACTGAAGAAACCAAATACCTAGGACACATAATCACCAGTACTCTGATGGATGATGAAGACATTGATAGGCAAAGACGCGCTCTCAGCGTAAAATCGAATATGCTCAGTAGAAGATTTCGCCTTTGTAGTACCGCTGTGAAAAGGACTCTATTCCTTGCCTTCTGCGCAACGTTGTACACCTGCGAACTCTGGGCAAACTACAAAAAGAATAGTATGGAAAGACTTCGTGTACAGTACAATAACGCCTTCCGCATAATGTTTGGCCTCCCCAGATACTGCAGCGCTTCCAGTATGTTCACGGAGGGACGAGTTTCCGGTTTTGCAGCCCTTATAAGATCCAGGGTGTCTGGAATGAGGGAAAGTATACAGCTATAACTGTATATAACAGCTCCAGGAATATCCTCATCATGGAAGCCCGCCTCAGTCCAGCCTCCAGCATCGACGCATACTGGAGAAATATATTGTCCCCTCATAATATAAATGCCGCAGCACCTTAAAGGATTTATTTTCATATACTTATTTAGTTAAATTCTTCTTTTTTATTTTAATTTTTGTTTTATGTTGTGATGTATCACCATACTACTGTCTTATAATTTTTGTATATTTTTCTATAACTATTGCATGTATATTTTATATGGAATGTGTGGGACTGCACTAATCTCCCCACATACCGGAATAAAGATTTATTTATTTATTTTTATTTATTTATTTTATTTTACAAGTATATTTTGTTTTTACGGATTCGTGGTTCATTTTGGGATGTGTTAATATTATCTTCTTCAATTATTAAATATTACAATGAGGTTTTTAAATCTCAATAAAAATAATTAATAATTAAAAAATTTTAATTTCTGTTGTTTTTTCGGATTCGTGGTTCATTTTGGGATGTGTTAATATTATCTTCTTCATGACATACAAAAATGTTATAAAAACTGGATTAAAACCAAAGATTATATATTTTCCCCATTTTTCCTTTCTTTTTTTTCATTTTCTTTTTCTTATTTAACTTATAATTTTTATTTAACTTACCTTCAACATCCATGGATTAATACAAATATTCTAATATACTGCCACTAACTGATACCAGTTATACCCACGCACTTGCCTTACCTATGTGGGATTTTTTGTTTTATATACATTACATGTAGGTTTATGTACATGCGTTCAGATGAAAAGTTAATACTAAAAAAAAAAAATTGTTTATAACCTTTGTACGTTGTTTGTGTAAATGTATATATCAAAAAATTAATTAATAAATAAAATATAAATAAATAAAATGGTTTTCCGATACGAAATTTCAATTTACACGGAAATATGTCATATTTTTTACAAATTTACTTTTAACAACTGAATTTGTAGGCCTGGTTGCGATGATTATCGGCCGCGAATGTTTGATTGACACAGAAATAATGCCATATATTTATGAGTTTACTTTGAGTATCTGTATTTGAAGGGCCAGCCGCGTCGGTAATCGGCCACGAAAATCGGATTTACAGGGGAATAAGTCGTATTATTACGAATTTACTTTGAATACGTACCTGAATTTGAAGGGATGGCCGCGAATCTCTTTTTAATTTCAAATTACGTTGGAATTTGTTAGTTCGAAATTTGGTCATTGATGTCCCGTGGATTTCAAATTAATGGGGTCCTACTGTACATTTATAATTGAAAATCTTTAACATTATTTTGTAACTTCCAGGGCTACTGTGACGTCTTCCTCAAATGCCGCGCTGTGGATGCAGAAGGCCCGCTGGTTCGGTTGAAGAACCTCCTCCTTAACCGGAAGACTCTCCTCAATGTGGCCCAGTGGGTGACCGAGTACTGGTGGGCTGTCATGCTGCTGGGCGTGGTGTTTGTGCTCTGCATGGGACTGTTCATCAAGTGCTGCGCCGTGCACACTCCCAGCTCCAACCCTAAACAACCGCCTGCCAGGTAAACGTTGAACTGTGGTTTTTGTGAATACAATAATTTGACGTTTACTCTTTAGGGAATCCAATCAAATGGATTTTGATTTCTTGTATTTTCATTGAACTCAACCTAAACTAAATACCTCTTATAAAATCCTATCCAACTGTGGGGTTAGGTAAGAACTATTCTTTTGGGGAATACAATTGGAAGAATTTTGCGCCCTTGAGGTGATTTTACCATGAAAACGGCGTTATAGAAGTTATCCAATCATTATTATTATAAGAAGTCTGAAGATGGTTCGGTTCAAGTATGTAACTTAAGCATAACCTAAAGTTTCCTGATTTTTATGCAACCCAATCCAATGAACCTGTGAGCTTAACTTCGATTTGCCCTTTCTGTGAATGCAATCAGATGACGTTAAATTTGATCTTGTTTCTATACGAGGTTTGTTCAAAAGAAAAGGTGAATTTTGAACTTTCGCAGGCTGTGTACATTCAATTATTGAATTTTTTTTTGTTATGTTGGTACACATATGTTTATTATATGTTAGCATTATCAGCCATTTTGGATTAGTGGTTTGTTTTTGACAACTGGAAAGGTTTGTCACGTTTTTGTGTATTCTTCGATTTTTTACTTTTGAAAAAAAATTTTGCGTTAAAAATGGAATAGAGTGCTCCAACGCACTTAAAATGTTGACTGTGGCATTCGGCGAGTCTACTTTGTCTCAAAAAAGTGTTTATAAGTGGTACAAGCGCTTTACAGAAGGCCGAGAAGATGTTAATGACGATGAGCGTCCTGGAGTTGCGACCACGTCAACAAACGAAGAAAACATCAAAACAGTGAAGAAAATGGTTTTGGAAAATCGTTGAATCGTGAAGGTTTTGCTCACTGCTTTCTTCGATTATAATGGCGTGGTGCATCTTGAGTTCTTGCCAACAGGTCATACGGTTAATAAGGAATATTACAAGGAAGTTATGCAACTTTTGCGTGAAGCAATACGGCTCAAACGATCGGAATTGTGGTAAAACAAATCATGGATTTTGCATCACGATAATGCACCAGCTCACACATCAATGCTTGTTCGTGATTATTTGGCAAAAACAACACCGTAATCATGCTTCATCCACCGTATTCACCAGATTTGGCTCCCTGCGACTTTTTCCTATTCCCGAAACTGAAGAGACCAATGAAAGGAAAGCGTTTTGCCACAATTGATGAGATAAAGTCAGAATCGAAGAACGAGCTGATGGCCATACAGAAAAGCGCATTCCAGAAGTGCTTCGAGGATTGGAAGAAGCGCTGGCATAAGTGCATTATATCTGAGGGGGATTACTTTGAAGGGGAGAAAATGGATATTGATGAATAAATAAATACTTTTCGAAAAAATTCGAAATTCACCTTTTCTTTTGAACAAACCTCGTAGTGGGTTATCGAACAAACATCTTCTAGAGGAAATTAAGTTATGTTAGTATTAATTGCCAGTTATGTTAAAGGTTGTAATTGTATACCACATTTTAATGTCATCTCTATAAAATAGAATAATAAGAGATAGTAACTTTTAACAAACCAAATCTGAAATATGACATTACTCATTCCAGGCGATTATCTGAGACTCTCCGCCACCCCATGAACACCCTGCGGCGGATGCGTCGTAACCACTACCCCGCGCAGCCAGGCCGCAGTGGCGGAGGTGGCGGGGGAGGCGGCGGGGGGGCCCGCTCCGTCCCTCCGCCCGGGGCCAGTCCCGCCCCCGCCGTGCAGGGCGCGGGTCGCAGGGCCCAGCCCAGCCGCCAGTACCAGGCACAGCGGGGCCAGTACCAGCAACCTAAAGGTATACTAAACGGCTCCATGACAAAACAGAATAGTGACAAACTGAGTGAAGAAATAAACAACAACAAACCTAAACTAACCCAACGTGTTGTTTTATCATATTCTGTTTTAACAGATTGACAAAATAATGCTTCTTACTGTATCACTGTACTGTATTCCAGTCAGGGATTTGATCTCCACAATTTTTAACTTTTCACAGCCTATATCATCTTTGAGAATATTGTACAGGGGTTTTTTTTTATAAAATCTAAATCTGGATCTTGAAAAGACCTATGCGGTAGAAGGGAGGAAACACCAGCCAGCAAATCATTCCCCAGCCGAGCTGTTGAGCACAAGAATGAGTTGCAAAAATGACCCGTTCTGATACGGCAAATGTCAATTGTCTCCTTAGGGTGAAATACATACTACTACGTTGCAGTATTATAAAAAGTTAATTGATATTTTCAATGTCTTTTGATTGAACGCTGTGAGACTGGTCCAGTAATCCCCGCTCTCTTAAATATAAATCCAGTCAAACTTGGTTATAATGAGCACAGGGGACCGACTAAATTTGCTCCCTATAGACGTTACTCGTTATATCAGAAAGAGTTTTGTTTTTAAGTTGTATGTGCCTACCCTACCTAATAATACAAAATAATACAGAGTAGAAATCCAAAAGAAGATGTAAAAAGGGAATAAGATTTAAGCCCAATCTTAGGATGACTTGCAAATTTTATATGACAATTTTACATAGTGCCCGATGGATAGGAATGTTTTACATTGCCGATAATCTTACACGTAGTGCCATAAAAATATTAATTCGTCCCTAACGGGATTTAAGGGAATTCCTGCCAGCCTGCGCCGCCCTGCTCGTCGTCGAGCTATACCGTTACCTTTGCCTGTTTTTACTTACTTCGAGAATTGTTCTTTTTTAGACCTAACGATCTATGTATGCATTCAGAAATTGTGTTGACAAAATTATTTGTATGGTATATCGGTGTAACGTCCTCGTTATAACCGCCAACGATTGTATGAAAATAAGCCTGATCCAAAATCATTGGGTAATTGCTCATTATAGCCGTAAACTTGCTATTACCGTGATCGTTATAACCAAGTTCAACTGTAGATAGTTTTCCCTTTCTCTACTTGAATCCAATCAACCCTAAATTAATATTGAATGTGTGTGTTTGTTGGTTGTGTAGCCTCAGCCCCCGTGTGTGCGGGTACCAGCAGCCGCGGGGACATGTACGCTGGCGCCTACTCCGGGCCCGCCTACGAGCTGCGTCCCACCAAGCACGTCTGACAGTACCCTAACCCCTACCACAGCCACGCGGTGGACGAATACCCCAACGACAGGTTTTACTCTCGGGAGAACCAACAAAACCAGCAAAACCAGAATGCGTTCATGAGAATGAACTCCTCGTCTCAAGGTGTTGTGTCCCAACGTAGAATACAAAGTGCACCTTTCTACTCCAACCATCCGGAACCACCGCAACCGAACCCACAACTTGTCGGTGAATCCCGCGAAGAAATGCTCTATCATTTAGCTGAAGACTCCGGCCATTGGCAGTTTCCCAAGATCATCGTCGGCTACCAACCCATGAGACCTTACGATCCTGAAACTCACGGGCTCATGCTCAAACCGACCATGATCTATCAAGCTGATAATATGGTGTATCAATTGAGGAACGAGGATTTCACAAAACCCACGTCCAGTCAAATATCAACGGACGTGCAAATTAACGATGGACATCGCGACGTCGCCTGTGGTATCGGTGACAATTCTAAAAGCCCCAAACCCGAACAGTCTAGTAAGCTCATTTCCAGCAAAAAGTCAGATAAAGAGTCTGCCAAGGAAACAAAAGCGGAGGAAAGGTCAAGTGTAGGAGTGCCCCAGGAATTTGTACATTCCGACAAGCAGTGTGAGGATGAGGCAACTGACGCTCGAGTTAAAGTGTTGGTTGTGAAAACGGTCGCATCTCAGACGAACATAACACTCCAATCGCCCGATTCTCTTAGTGTCAAAAAATCTTACGATAATAATTCTGCCAAAGTCGTTTTAAATGAAGATGCCTCCCCTCAATCTTCAGCTAAATCCACATCAGAAACTGTTATTTAATGACATACAACATTTTCACACCACAGACAAAGAATACATCAACTATTATTTTCTGCTGTTGTTTTTTTTTAAGGCGTTTTAAATGCATTCATGTCATATTTTATTCATCAAACTGATAACGAGGGTTCCAATGTAAGGTGTCGAATTTGTATTTTGCGAGGTTTACTGGAGAGGAAAACAAAGATTCGACGTTCTACTCCGGATGCATCCGCGCAGTTTTGACCATTTTCATTCCAAAAAAGGAGAATTTAGAGGAAAACACATCATTTTTTGGGATTATCTGAAAATATATACATACTATAATTGGATAATTTAAGACAATACTAAGAAAATCGAAATTCTTCAGTTTCGACACCTTACGTTGGGATCGTCGATATGATTTTTAATTCATTGTAATGACTCGAGAGCCAAAAGAATATTGTACATTTCTTCTACTTTCCCCCACACATTTTTTCCATAGATAAGTATTATTTACAATGTATAGTTGTTGTAGCTGTTTAAATGTTTTATTCATAGTGAAACTCCTTATTCAAACATATTTGTAGAATTATTTTATGGTAAATTGTTAAATCATTGTTAATTCTACAAATCCTTCTTATTACTACTATATATAATATAATGAATCTTTGTTGTGAATATTTGGAGTTTAACTGTGGATGTCAACATTTAACCATTGATATTCAATATTCGTTGGTGAACTTATGCCTTCATTTAAATTTTGAGAGACATTTAATTGTTTGTCTTAATAAGTACATAATATTATGTGTTTGATGATAATTTAAGGTAAGAAAGAGAAGTAAAAGAACTAAATCATTTTGCTCAATGCTTGATTTCTCCCGCAAAATACTTTCCACAGTTTATTTAGAATAAGACTGTTTAAACTTTTTTTATTAATTTAATATCCTCATAATATTCACTCTCTACTATTTTTGTATCGAAATAAGAATCTTCGGGTTGCTATGAAATTATTTTTACTGGAAAGTTTTCTTAAGTAACATAATGACAATACATGTAATTCATTCCTTTAAGCTTTTGATAGAAGTTTTCAGTTTATTATTTTAAGTCATTCATTTGCTGCCAATATTAAAATGCTTTTAATTTCATTAATTACGTCCTATGACTTTTAGGGGCTATTTCACACACTCTCGGTAAGCTGTTAATAAGTGCTACTCGTAGAATAATGTATATCTTCTGTTTCACTACCGCTCAGTAATGCTACATGCCTTAATGTCCATTTTTACTAATCCGCATTCAAACCTATGATTTGCTGCTACTCTTTGATTAAAGATGGCCTATTAGATATGATAGAGGATTTCAGTATTATTGAGGGGATGCACAAGCACACGACAGGGCAGTAATGCGAAGATCGTGTGTTTTCAGAGTTCGCATAAATTTTTTGGAGGTATTAGATGAAATCGACTTTAGTGCGATTTCGATTGACAAAAAAATACAGATAATGAAATCCACTCAAAATTGTGTAACATCACATAAATAATCAACAAAACACAACCAAAAACTGTTGTAGATACTTACTTTAATTAGCTCAAAACAATAATTAATCACTACATTGAAATAAATACAAAAGGCTTTATGCGGGAATATTGATTTGACATTTGTGATTCTATAGGAAAAACAGCATTATATTGACAGACGGGATATGGTTTGAAAAAAGCAATGTTGTCAAATAAACTCTCACAGTAACTAATTGAGAGCTTCTTATCGGTTGTGAAACAATCGCCGGTTTATCGCCATGTTAATCCTAGTTTAAAAGTTATTGAATAAGTGCTTGTTCAACAGTTAACAGAGAGTCGGTGAAATAGTCCCTTAGTATATTATTCTTAAAGGACAGTCTTTAATCGAAGAATAATTACTTGAGCAATGAAATGTGTTCTTTCTGGCATCTTTCAACATGAATCTAAAAATATATTTCAATCAACATGATATCTCTTTTACATCTCTGGCATAAATCCTATCAGTGGTGAAAGATGAATCTGTATCTGAACTTATTTTATTCCCCGAGCGATGAAGTGTTCCTTCTTTGGTTTAATATGTTGACTAGATCCATTGCATTTCCTACTTCATTGTTTCATTTGAGGCATTTAAATTACATCAGTAAGTATTAAACTTAAACTAAACATAATTATATTTTTACATTCTACTGAAATTGTATTTTCGGGGTATATTGTTTGTATGTAGGTTAGTTTTTAGTTCACCAAGGAACTATGTTTGTCCACTTTAAAGACTGCTGTGGAATTTATGTTATGTGATTTTATTACTGATCTTTGTAAGGTAAACCTATTTTTAATTATTGCTTTTATCCTCATACAGTAAATTCTCGATTGTCCAGTGCAATTAAATATCTTAAGCATCGGTGATTCGATTGCCTCTGATATTGATTAGTTTCATTAATTTCACACCTGCCAAAGATTTACTCTTAGCAAGGATGCATTTATGGATTTTAAAAAATAACTAAAGCTTTGACTTGTTTTAATAACAGTTTTTTGTTGTTGTTCTTTAAACATTACAGTAGGTGCTTTATACAATCCTGATTTAGGTATGTTTAGCTGTTGGTTCCAGGGCTTAGCTCCCTGATGTATCTCTGATTATTGAGAGTTTACTGTTTTTTTTTAAAATTATGTATTACTTTTTATTATATTATTAAATTAACACACTACTTCTTTCAATTGTTCCTTTTTAATAATGTTTGTATTGGTTGATGTATCAAACTATTAAGTATAATATTTTAGCTACTGAAAATTAATACAACTTTGGCCAAAATTTTAATTATTAAACCAAATATGGTTTGTTTTTAAAAAGTTGTCTCGTTTTTTGTAATTCATCACCAGATATGATAAAATACAAGTCTTTGAACTTTGTAAACACAATATTTTGCAATTCCATAAACTACTTGTGTAGATTTGTATGTATGTATGGTATCTTTCTGTCAACACGTCGAACACAGAGACAGAATACGTTCTGAATGAACTGGATAAGGTGCATACGGAAGTGTGTGGAACTGATTAAAGTGCAGTGAAGTGGTGGGTATAATAAATGTGCCGATTACTAAAATACAATCTGAGCTGGACCGGAAGCCGAGTGAGAAGAACGGTGCGGAAAGTCTTTTAGTTCTTACTGAATGTTACAATAAATATAAATCTGCCATTTATTTTTAAGAGACGATGACGCAATCTCTACCAAAAGTGATAAGAGAGAAATATGTAAAAGCAGTTATGGGAAAAATATCATTTTAAAGGGAATATATTTCTTATAAATGTACCGCATACCAAAATATATATAAAATAGATTAAGCTAGGCGCAAGGTGGACGTACATTAACAAGTATTTTAACTATGTATATTTTAAATAATTATAAAAGTGTACTGCATTGTATAAACTAAAATACCTAATTGTTAAGGATTCCCATTTCAAGTAATATGTGAGCACGGCTGCGTCCCGATGGGCGCCGTTCGCCATTTGCAGTTTTTAATAAATAAATACTTAAGAATAATATTTTTTAAACACCGTTCTGAGCTGTGTATATTGAGAGAGGTTTCCTCCTATATTTATTTACTGGCCATTAATTCAGCTTCTCAAACCCGTTTATTCAATAATTAGAGTTCTGCGACTGCTGACTGTAATCTTGTGTACATAAGGAATAAATGTTTTTATATAACGCAATATCTTAGATACATACTTTACTAATCTAAAGAATAGGAGCAACCACGGAACATATTACCATTGAAGCCAATTATTTCTCCAATGCTTTGGGACAATTGCATTTTGTGTGTTGATAATTTACCTTCGCAATTCCCCTTGCAATTAACCTAATTGGTCAAAACATAAAACATTGAGTAAATACAAAACAATACTTTTCTTTAAAAATACAGTGAAAAATAATGTCACATACTTTCTCATAATTTTAATTTACAGTTGGTATTGCTTTAATGGACATATTTAAGCACCAATTGAGTGATAAATGTTGATCAAAATTATTAAAAAATAATCTTTCTAACTTCTAAAATGAGCGAAAGTTAAAAATCTTCCAGGTATATAATATATTTTATGAGCCTCTTTCAATATTGACATTTTAGTCTTCTTGATATATAAAACATACGGGAATAATATTTCCTTCATAAACATAACCCATGTTTGGTTTTCATCTCCAGATGGAAAATGATTTTTCCGCTTTAGTCGGTACTGATTTAGTTTGTAGAATATAAAGGAATGCTCATTGCTCATGTTCGGCAAGCAGCAAATCTGTGATGTGGCATCGTTGGTAATATTTCTGCACAATTCGACCAATAGGTGTTGTATGGATTACAAAGGAAAAACTTCCATCCTGAAAAGTCATTGTTCCCCTTACCACACTGAATCATTTGTTTGTAATTAAATAAACTAAACCTTATAATGTGAATATTTTAATTATAACAAAAATGAATGTTGAGAAAAATCAATGTGATTTAAAGTGTAAAAAATCAAAATAAATTTTACATTTAAAGGTGTCTCGTTTTCTTTCTTTTCAATATTAACCCCCATCTGTAACCATTCTTCTCAGCTTCTGTAAAATTGATGGTGGGTTATATTTGAAAATATTTGGAGGACCCTGGCCTGGATAAAGGAAATGCAAACATTCTAACACAACAAATTCAATTGATTGATTTCAAGTTGAAGATTTTTTCTTGATGTCAAACCTAGACACTTCAATTCCTGCTAAAAGTTGGCACATTATTTTACGTATATAGTAATCGGAATTTTGTACGTAAATGCTGTTCCATCTAAAATATTTTTTCAAATATAATGTTCCAATTATAATACTTTTGTAATAAAATTAAATACCATACCACGCAGAGATTCATGGAATTGTGTTGCTAAAATTGATTTACCGAAATCAAAGGACCTGCAATTTATACCATTTGAAATTTAATACATATTTACCAACAAAATAGAAGATAGATATAAAAGACCTTTATATACTTGACTTTGGTTGGATTCCTGTGAGTGTTAAAATAAAATTCATTTAAAATTTGGTCTATGATCCATGTGAAAATCACATTTCTTGAAGACTAAATAATAGTATATGTATACGGGTCCAGACGGAGCCAGTATTTAGCTGAGTAGTTAGTGGTAACTAAAGTGCTGTCCAAACGTGCATTTCAGTAAGTTGATGCCCCCACCTACTACAAGGACGCGGCTCGCATGACTTTGCCGACTCGCCGACTGCTCCGTAGGTACTTGTGAACTCGTATGAGATAGTAAATTTGTGAGTGTTCACACGCGGCCAGCAAACAGCAGTTGCCCCCACCTACACTACAAGGATGCGCATGCATGCGGTGGTAGGGGCTACTTGCCCGTCAAAAATAGAATAAATTCTATTCCAGTTAACTAAAATGCTACTACTGAAGCATTTTGTCCACACGTGGCCAGTACCTACAAATTCTAGTAGACGTTTTAGTTACCACTAGTTATTCGACTAAATACTGGCTCCGTCTGGACACGCCATTAGGTTCATTCTTAGTGCATGTAACAAGTTTTAAAATGCTTTTGTTTTGTGGGTTCATCCTTTTATTTCATAATATAATATTGTATTAATAAATAAAAATATCAATTACATAAATAAACTTGCCCCGCTGCATATCGGTTAATAACAAAAGATCAATGGTAAAAGACAAAAAAAGAAAGTTTTACGTTATAATAGTAATAATTGGACGATTTGTATAGCGCCGTTTTTGTGAAAAATCACCCAAGGGCCCTGAAAATTATTTTGAAACATTTTTATAAAGAAGTTTTTTCTCTATAAAGTAAAGTTAATAAAATAAAGTTTTTAATATTATTTAATTTATTAACAGTCCTCCAAGCTAGTGGTGAAATTCATGTAAAAGTATTGCGTAATATACAATTTAATCGAAGATTTAAACTATGTTTCACCAAAAAATCTGAAATATAACTCTACCATTCAAATATATTCTTCAATTTCTAATTTGTATTTGTTAAATATTCTGTTAACAACAATCATAGTCGACCAAATTAGGTAAATACATATTATGAAGATTAGGTATATTGAAAGAAGGGTGAATGCAGGAAACTCCATTAACGGAGGACTGAACACGGTTGGCGAAAATAAAAAGTTGTCCAAAGAGGTGAAGCTAGCAGTCCACAATGGAGTGCTGATACCAACCCCGATGTATGGCAGTGAGGCATGGAACTGGCAGAGGAAGGACGAAAGTAGACTGAATGCTGTAGAAATGAGATCTCTGACACGAATGTGTGGCAAAACCATGTATGATTGTATGAAAAATGTTGAGATAAGCGTAGTGAGCATGATTATGAAAGCGACGATGATGGTTTGGGCATGTAGAGTGAATGAACGAAGAGGAGTGTAAGGAGAATATATGACCACGATCAAGTGAATCAAATACTCGAGTCGGGCCATGTCAGAAGTCGGAATAACAGAAGAGAATGTATGAGGCGTTGTATGAATGTGAATGAAGCAAGAAGTGTATGCCAAGATCGAGTTGTTTGGCGGTCCGTCCTCTCTGCCTACCCCTGCAGAGAAACGGCGTGATGGTTAATTAGTTAGTTCATTATAGTATTTAACGAATACAAATATGTAGAAAACAATATATATATATAGTGGTGGTCAGTGATGTGCATTGCTCTATGACCAAAGGTAGGCTGTGTATAGTTTATTAAGTAAGAGTATAAATTATTATGCATTGCATCTATGAAAATGACCATTTTATTATCACCTTCCGCCGATTGTTGGGGCCAATAGATTATATGAACGTACAGTTTTCTTACTAAATACATTTTGACAGGAAATTTGTCATATTTTTTTAATGACCTTTTAATATTTTTTAATGGTTCGTTTTTCTTAGGGTGGGCACAGATTTTCAGCCTTTATGTACTGCATGCCACTGGTGGTGGAGGCAGAGTATTTTTTCAGATTTTTTGGCGATTTATAGGTTAAATCTTCAAAAATTCGCGCAGTGTTTTTAGATGAATATCACCACAAGGGGGGCCATGAAAGATTAACCAAAATATATTTGTTTTCAAATAAAAAGACTACTCTTCAAATTATAAATACATTGTTAATTAAATTGGCAAGGTTTTTGCCATCAAATAATAATGCTAGCTTACAGTCATAATTTGTTGATGCTTCGTTGCCATATTTTTATTAACATGTTTACAAATAAGTTATTTTGTACCAAGCTGTACAAACGAATTCTTAGAAAAGACTACATTTACAGTTTACATGCATCGACGGGTGTAAGTCAATTATTTACTACTTCTTATTTGTCTCTAATGCATAGACAAGAAGTAGGGATATAGTTATTTTTTTATCAAAAATGTAAACCTGCATAAAAATAACACTTCATATAACATGATACAATCTATTTTTCTTTAATTTTAAGATTACATTGAAAATTAATAACTGGATTTCACCAAAATATAAAATATGTAGTCGTAGTACTGACAAAAATGTTTCTGAATACAAAACGTGTACACTACTGAATAAAAAATAGGCTCTTCATTTTCCAATCAAACTATAAATATCGAGGTGAATATTTATTCTACATCTATAATACTTGGAGTTATTCTTGAAATATTGTTATTTGCGCACTTACAAAACATTTTTATTTCTTCTATTCATATTTATAAATTACATTTTCTATTTAATTCACTCAGTTTCAAAGGTAAAAAGCACACTTAGGCATTCTATCAAAATTGTTTAGCCGATCTAATAGTGTGTAGTGCCAATTAGGATCGGACTCTTAAAATTAACTAGTGAAAAACTTATCATTTACAGTACATAATGTACTTTAATAATAATAATATTGTATTCTAGGGAAAAAAATGTGTTTTTTTTAAATTTAAGATTAATGTGGAATGGAAAAGTGTACCGAAACTATATTAGATACGTGGCTTTTATAACATTCATTCTTTGGGATATTTGATTACACAACAGAATAAATTAAAACTTCGGATAATAAAAACAGACAAAAGCAAGGCCAGGGGCCATATCTAAAAACAAACATAACATAGTTTTGCAAACATGTATGCACTCTTGCAACCTTTCAAAAACAGTCATGTTTACTATGAAAACCTATGCAACTACGTAATATTATTATATGAAATAAATATTGTACAGAATGTTAATCTAAGTGTGCGTCATAGCTTGCTCCTGCTTGTACACAGCATGATAAGCGTTTCTAATCAAGGCATAAGGGAAGCAGGACTCTAACAAGTCCATGGTGAGGAAAGGAGACTCCTGGACAATCAAATCCAGCAATAAATACACTGACTCCCTGTTCTTAATAGCTTCCTTATCGGCTTCCTGCCCCAAACGCAGCAATGATGATGATGTCAAGGCTAAGAACTCTTTCATTCTATCTTCAATATCTCCCTGGCCGCAGATTGTAAATAGCGCCCCAAAAATGTTGTTTATAGCCAGAGCCATACAGTGAATGTTGTTAGCGTGACCCTCGAGCGACGCCTTATAGAATGAGCCCTCACTTCTGGCAAGCTTGGGGATGGAGACTGCTACAAAGACCATCAGCAGGCAGACGAGGAGGTGCTCTTCATCATCTGACGCAGCTTTGTGTTGCCTCAAAGCCGTGGCCAGTGTAGGATCCACCTTGCAAGGTAGGCCTGCTGCTGAGGACATTTCCGAGATGACTCTCATTGGATCTCCACTGGGCAAATGATGTTGGAAATCTTTGATAGAACTGATCAAGAATGGGATCCTCTGCTCTAGCACATCCAGTAGGGCTTCCTGCGCTACCTGCCTAAAGCTCAAGATCACTCCCACAATGGTCATTCTCTGTAGAACATTGTCCACAAATTGCAATCTCTTGAACTGTTCCTTCATTATTTCAGGCTTATCGAAATTAGTTCTTAACATTTGTAAGACTTCTTTGTTTCCATCCACAAGTTTTTTCAACTCTTGTACCTGGCTGGAAATATGCCGCATCAATGTTTCGTTCAATAACTTCATTCCATATGGACCGATCAACTCCGCTAAAGCTCTGAGTTCATTGAGATCGGAGAATTCTTCCGCATTGAATGGAATAGTTCCTTCTGCAGTCAGGCTAACAAATGCCTTCTGGTTCATGGAAAAACAAATGGCACCGGCGCTGACACGCCTCAGAAGTATTTCGGAGTACCATTGTGTGTACAGAGAAGCTATTGTCTTTTCCCCGTGACTGTCCACATTCTGGGTTTGTTGGAGTAAGGCATTATTGAACACTCGGGTGATATCGATGTGAACGTAATTCTCTACAGTTTGTAGGACATTCATGTAGGCTCTCACACTCACTAGAAGTTCAGTGGGTTTGGCTATTTCACTGGTATCTTGGTTGAACATTACCATTCCGACGAGAGCTTTGGAAAATCTGGATTCTAAATGCTGATGCAGATATTCCCTGGGAGCAAAAGTATACTCCCAAACGTTAACTGTTGTACAGTAATTTATGGCAAAGCATAATTCAGTCAAGGCCATGTGCAACTTATCCATGGTGGTCAGCTCTTCGCGTGTTTTTCTGTAACTTTCTGAGCCAGGCTTCATGACTTCTACGGCATTCTTCTTATTCTTATCTTTCTTTTTCCTGTTGACGAGTTGTGCAATAGTCTGCGCGCAATGTTTGGGAAGTAGCTTGTCACTCATTGTACATTGTTCATCACAAATTGTGGTGATGATGTTTTTGGCTTCTTTAGCCATCTCTTCCAAGAACATATTGACAACTGAGAGACTCCGCTCTCGGATATGATGTCTCTCCTCCGGACACAACTCGTGGGTGCAATTCTGGAAATGGCTGCAAATCAGAGGGAAAGCAATAATATACCGATTTTGGGCCGGGAATTCCAAGCACATGTGGAATTGGTCTTCAAAGATTTTACTGTAAAAACAGAATATTGAGAGATCAGATGATTCAACCATTATTTCATCAAGATTGTCTACCATTTTCGTGTGATACACCATTTTATCAATTAATTCTGCCATTTGACGGTTATCCACCAAAGAGAGAGGAGTTTTGCCAATGGACGCATAGGCCTGTAGTCTGAACCAATCCAATCGGAATGCTCGGAAATCAAATATTTCATTGTCTTCAACCTGCTTGACATTGAGACTGGCTGCAGTGTTACACAGGGAGGAGAGGATGATGCTCTCATCTTCTGGGCAGACTTGCAGGTTTTGTATGAGAATGTTCAGTGCAATAGCGTCAAAGCCAACCAAGTATTGGATGTAATATCTTTGCATAACTTGGCTGTATTTACGCACCAGGGCCCGCAGTTCCTCCATGTGGAATAGCAGTTCTGGCAACTGTCTGTCCACCAAGTCTTCGACTGACTTGCCCTTGGCTTTCTGCAGCGGAGGGTTGTCATTGTGTCTCAACAACCAAAACACTTCATCACGGGAATAACTTAATCCTATGAAGATAAGCAAAGCTTTGGGTCCCAGAAGGCCGGGTTGATCTGTTAAAATCAAACCTAGTTCTTTTAGAGCTGTTCTCAAAAACTTCCTTCTCTCCCTGTGCTTATAACCCGCTTTCTGCACAGCGTGAGTGTAACAATCTTTTACTTCTGAAATTCTTTTGCTGTAGCCTTTTATTCCATCAAAAAAAGTTTGTACATAATTGTGAATGTAAATGACTTCATCTCGGAATAGTGCCACCACCCAGCCGGAGTCCAAAGCGCCCACCCACATCTCGTTGGCGGGGCCCGTCTGCAACATGTGATGGCAAATCATGAATCCAAATATAATCCATCTCTCCATGGATTCTAAGGAGAGATATTCGCAAGACATGGTGTTTGTTTCTGCAGCCTTCAAGATCTGGGCAGGATTACCAACTAAGCTGAGTTTCTGTTCCGATCTCCAGCTATCGGCGGTAACATTGCGAGCTTTGAACACCTTCTCGAGTGACATGAGAGCACTGATGAGAAGCTTTTGATGGGGGACAAATTCTTCAGATAATTTTTTTAGTGGAATTTCATAATCCATGATGAGTTGGCCAAGTCGAGGAAAACTGGAATCACTCTGGCTATGGACCATTTCGTGGGCTGCGTTGAATAAACCCAATACTGGTTTTCTATCGTCAACTCTCGACAACAATATCATCAGTGAAACATAGGTGGTTACCAAATCCAAGTAGTTTTTGGTCAGTTCGAAATTCAGGGTCAAGTCTAGATTAACCTGGCAGGAATCCATAATATTCAATAAATCACACACATTATCTTTAAAGTCCAGTAAATCTACGAATGTGTAGTAGTATAGTGACAGAGACTTGATAATCTCATTTCGTATATTTGTAATGGCCTGAAGTCCTTTAATATCAATGTTTGGGAATCTTCTGACAATGAACTTTATGGAAGACTCTAAGGTTTTGTCGGATAAAAATCCTGGCTTTGACTTTGCATCACCGCAAGCTTTTTTGATGTTGTAGATTCTTGTCAACATCCCGATGCCGCGGTCATTTAATATTACCAACTTCTCCGCCAGCTTCTGCTGCGTGGGGTTTATAGAGCGAGCCATTTTATCGATGTTGGTCAATCTATCTGAAAAATAAACCCCTGTTAGTCATGGTCGAGAGCGGAAGATGTCATTATGCAGAAGATAATATAAGTCGGAAGTAACATCGGTCGCCCCACTAAACCAATCAAGCATCACCGAAAATTATACTGAAAGCTTACCTCAAATGCTAGAGAAATCTATAATACATCAACTAAGTTCTCAAGTCAAACACAACATATTTGTTGCTAAAATATTCGTAGTTATTAGTCAAAAAAGCCGAAAATCACCACAAAAAGGGAGTGACAACACCCTCCGTCGGAGTAAGCGTCATAGACAATGAGAAATGAGTTAGAGGAACTATTGAAATGTCAAACTAATAATTTTTTCATATTTGTAAAAAGCATTAACTTTGTGGCTCGCCATAATTTACATTAAAAAACACATAAATTTGTTGTAGACCACTTTTCTACAACAAATTTATGTGTTTTTTATTGTAACAATTTTTTAATTAATAAAAAATATGCTTTGTTTACACCACTTTATAAATATACATAAACATCTACATGTTATAAAGTGGTATAAACAAAGTATATTTTTTAAGTAATTAATTAATAATGACGCCACAAAGCGAATACCAATCGTTTGAAGAAATTATAATAATTTTTTATTCTCGAGGTGAAAGAGATATTTTCTTTCATTATTTTCTACAAGTAATTCTTTCAAAAGGCTGATATAGCCTTTTGTAATCACCTAAAATAAATGACCGAATTCACCGAAATATTTAGATTTAAAATGTGCATTTTAAATAATAGGAATTCCCAGATTAGACCGGCCATAAAATAAATTTAGTACAAAGGCTAGCCGAACCTATTGTTTGAAAAATCGTAACTAAAATAATATAATCTTAACTGCTATTTTGGGAAAGTCCGCAAGTCCTTTGGAATTTTATGGGACGGCAATAATCCCCTCAAAGGAATTGAGCCGCTGATGGAAGGACCGCTGAACAATACAGGTAGACAGGTAGACAGAAGGACAGTGGGCTCTAGAGAACAGTCGATTGCCAGAGTCCGCCCAGGACGGAGAGTCGAGTGAAAGTCTTCCACCGAGGAAGCAAGAGTCCGCCCAGGACGGAGAGTCGGTTGCAGTAGTCCGCCCAGGACACACAGCCAAGTGAAACCTTCCGCCCAGGAAGGTTCCTATTCTCGCTCCTTGGAGAGGCCGCCCAGGTCCTCTGACGACGAGAGAATTCTACGCTTCCATCCCAGAAGGAAGTAGCTGATCTTTGCCCTTCGGAGATCAACATCGGAGACCGCCCATGCCTCTGATTATCGCCGCGTTGCACCTACTCCCGATCTGGAGGTACACGAATACGTAGTGCGAACGCGAGGACTCTACATACAACGCAGCCACATCACCAAAAAGGGAAGTGCCTCTGACTCTAATGATAATTCCTCACACAACATAAGCCAGTGAACCTCTAATTTTAAGTACAAAGACTTTAACAGTAGAACTAAGTAATTGCCTAAGTCAGTGAACCTCTAATTTTAAGTACAAAGACTTTAACAGTAGAATCTAGTTTTATTAAATTTATTATGTCTAATTAAGTTTTACTCTAGTTTTAAGACTAACCCCACGTATATAAAAATAAATTACTTGTAACTACCTAAGATCGCTTTTCTATTCCTCCCTTTTTGCGTTATTCCTAGAATAATACCTACTGCCCGACGCACCGTCAAATCAAGGCAATATCCAATAATCCAGGGTGTTGTTAAAAATTTGTTCCGTTGATAACCTGACAGTGAGTTCAGAACCCCGGCTCAGGAGGTTGCCCCATCTCCGCCCTTCGACTCTCCTCCGCCACCAACTCTCCCACGCACTGAGGGCCCTCTCCGAAGGGCGGAGATGGGGCAACCTCCTGAGCCGGGGTTCTGAACTCAACTGTTTCGACGACCAGCTCCTCCTGTTGCTGGTTGTCATTTGTCGTAGGGATATAGTTCTCCCTGTTATCGTCTGGCGGAAATGTTGCAACGGTTCCCTGGCGCTAGGGTCTACCATTAGGTACACCGACTACTAGGTGCCGCTGGTAGGCCCGTTTCGCAACTTAACATAATTATCTCTAGAATTCCGGGAAACTGGTCCCACGGTTCCCGAGGTCGTTCCGGTTCGAGTAAGGGTAGGTTTTATGACCCGTATTATCTGGGGGGGCCTCCAGTTTATTACTGTCCTCGAATGGAAGTGTACTTTGTCACATTATGCCGATATTCTAAAATAATGGTTAACTGTCTAAACTTTATGATGGTTTCCGGTCCATCAATAATGAAAGATGCTAGCCTATTGTGCAATTTATTCAAGGTCTATCTAGTCGGGAGAAATTAGTAGGAATTAAGACGCAAATGTTTTAAAGTAAGTAGATCTGTGAATTAGGTCAAGTGGGTTGTACTAATGGGTGTATCAAACGTATTGAAATTAATACATTATGAGTCATTAAGAATATGGAAACTAAAATAATTAAATCTTAACGCTATGAAAAAACCAAAATTAAAGATTTTCTGCTCAATGCATTAGGTAAATCAGGTCGTATAAAAAATTAATTACAGGTGACCTATTTCCAGGTATTTTGGTTTATTTCCTTTTTAAATTCAGTATATGAGCTAATGATGAATGTAAGTAAGTCCACAGTCATGGTGTTTGAAAGAAAGAGTACGAAAACAGTGTGCAATATAGTTGTGAATGATGAATACTTGCAATATAGTTGTGAATGGTGAATACTTGGAGCAGGTCGATGAGTTTGTGTATTTGGGAAGTATGTTCACGACAGATGGAAAGACTGATAGGGATATTGAAAGAAGGGTGAATGCAGGAAACTCCATTAACGGAGGACTGAACGCGGTTGGCGAAAATAAAAAGTTGTCCAAAGAAGCGAAGCTAGCAGTCCACAATGGAGTGTTGATACCAACCCCGATGTATGGCAGTGAGGCATGGAACTGGCAGAGAAAGGACGAAAGTAGACTGAATGCTGTAGAAATGAGATCTCTGAGATGAATGTCTGGTAAAACCATGTTTGATCGTATGAAAAATGTTGAGATTCGTAAAGAATGCAAGGCTGATGTAAGCGTAGTGAGCAAGATTAAGAAAGGGACGCTTAGATGGTTTGGGCATGTAGAGCGAATGAACGAAGAGAGGAGTGTAAGGAGAATATATGACGCGAATGTGAATGGAAGAAGAAGCCGGGGACGTCCGAGGAAGACATGGCACGATCAAGTGAATCAAATACTTGAGTCGGGCCAAGTAAGAAGTCGGAATAACAGAGGAGAATGTATGAGACGTTGTATGAATGTGAATGAAGCGAGAAGTGTATGCCAAGATCGAGTTGTTTGGCGGTCCGTCCTCTCTGCCTACCCCTGCGGAGAAACGGCGTGATGGTTAGTTAGTTAGTTAAATTCAGTAGCCATAATGAGTGGATCCATTTATTTTCAAAGACAAAAGATGTTTGCATCTGCCAAATACGGGAGTCAATTCCTTTGTCTGTGGTTTAACAAAAACGTTTTCCCGTCAATGTTTAGCATTGCTGTCATGTATATTTAATATTTTTGATTTGAGGCGAAAAGATAACACAAACTCTTAAAAATGCCTCGTATAATGATAAAGGGGGGTGTGTGGCGAAACACGGAGGTGTGTATTTAAAAATAAATTTAATGTATTTACAGAAACTTAATGTTCATAATCCAATTATAACCTGTGTTTTAGGATGAAATATTAAAAGCGGCTGTAATGAAATATGGCAAGAATCAATGGTCACGAATTGCCTCCTTGATTCACCGCAAGTCTGCAAAACAGTGTAAGGCTCGTTGGTATGAATGGCTCGATCCCAGTATCAAGAAAACCGAATGGTCCAGAGAGGAAGATGAAAAGCTACTTCATTTGGCCAAACTCATGCCGACTCAATGGAGGACCATAGCTCCCATTATAGGCAGGACTGCCGCTCAATGCTTGGAGAGATACGAATATCTTTTGTAAGTTTCAAACAATATTAATTCATTTAAAATTTGTTGACCGAATGCCTTGTACCGTATAAGGTGCATTCGTACTGACATTACCAATACAGTACTGGTTTTTGGTATTCTGTCCTAGTTAGTCGTTATCCCAAACCAGTTCACAAAAAAAATTCAAATTTGCTTCGTTCACATTCGTACTCTACTGTTATTCTTGCTCTTGACATGACCCAACTGATATGCATACCAATTTTGTACAAAATGATACATATATTCTCGTGTATTTTATTTCTAGAGATCAAGCGCAAAAAAAAGAAGAGGGAGATGACATGAATGACGATCCCCGAAAGCTCAAGCCGGGCGAAATTGATCCCAATCCAGAAACTAAACCAGCTCGGCCTGATCCCAAGGATATGGATGAGGATGGTACAAATCCATTTTCTATAAAGTATTTGCGTCCATTTCAAATCACAAATATTCTGCAAGCTAATATAATGGAAAACATTTTTTATTGCCTTTTTAGTTGTGCTGTTGTCAATACCTATTATGTAAATCTGTACTGTTAATTTTGTATTTTTAGAACTGGAGATGCTGTCAGAAGCCCGTGCCAGGTTGGCCAACACACAGGGCAAGAAGGCCAAACGCAAGGCGAGAGAAAAGCAGTTGGAAGAAGCTAGGAGGTTGGCTGCCCTGCAAAAGAGGCGGGAGCTGAGTGCCGCCGGTATTCTGGTCGCTGCTAGGTGATGTATATTCCATTTTTAAATTGTTCAAATAACATAGTAGAGTTTATGTACCTACTTTTACTTAATTTTTTAAAAAAGCCTTACGGCTGTAAAGTGAAAATAAATAAATTCAGTACCTACCGAATGAGTTGGTAAATTTATTATTTTTAGACATAAGAAGAAGAGGGGAATTGACTACAATGCTGAAATACCCTTTGAAAAGCGTCCTGCATTAGGTT
Source organism: Halesus radiatus (assembly GCA_022606495.2). NCBI lineage: Eukaryota > Metazoa > Arthropoda > Insecta > Trichoptera > Limnephilidae > Halesus > Halesus radiatus. The sequence goes on from JAHDVE020006741.1 coordinate 125,641, forward strand.
TTTATGATACAGGCGATGAGGTGATAGACCCAATGGCCCCCGATTTTACCAAATTGAGGCAACAACATCTCGATGGGGAACTGAAATCTGAAAAAGAAGAGGTACTTTCCTATATTTATTTTGTTAGGGGTCTACCCAATTAACTTTTTATTCATTCTTATTATTGCAATTTCTTGAGAAAAAAAAAATTGTATTCTCCCTTCAAATGGATAATTTTTTGTTTCAGCGTGACCGTAGGAAGGATAAACAAAAGTTGAAGCAACGCAAGGAAAATGATATTCCATCGTCTATGATTTCTGGCGATGGACCGGCAAAGAAGAGGAGCAAGCTGGTTTTGCCAGAACCTCAAATCTCCGATCAAGTATGTTTTGTCCAACTTATAGTTTATTTTAGAAATATCCCATCTTATGTTTTTAACATACAAAAAAACAGTGATACAAAGCTCTGTTATGGTGATGTTGAAGGAATAGTACAGTTGTGATGTTAGGGGGGGGGGGTTCCGCGATTTCTATAGTACTTCAGTATTTATTACTAACTAAGATGCACTGTAGAACCTCATGTAGCTAAATATTTGCTTTGTTAATTGTTTTTGCGTTTAATTCGTAGAACTCCATGTATTTTTTTTAGAAATTTAATCTAAATCAAATTTAATAATGTTATTATGAAGTTCTGCAAGTATTTTGTTTTTTGTTATTGTGACAGCTGTTTCAGTATTCAAGGCCATTTTCAAACTTGTTAATCCACATTACGACGACTTACTTATATGATTTTATTTACTCCCACCCAATTCTGATTTGGATGGTGTTTGTAATTATTTATTACCGGTAAAACCAATTTAGTTAGAAAATAATTAAAACTATCTCTTCTGTGAGGTACTTATATTTATAATGTGTTTTCCCCGCATTTAAATGACGATGTTTTCTTAATTTATTTATTTAAATGTGTTATATTGTTTTGGTCGTGTGAACATCCTTATTATATAAGTGGTGAATAAATAATTTTCCTTACTTTATTAATTAATGTTATATTCGGATCATTAGTTTGTTTATTAATTTCCAATTGTTCAAGTAAATTTAATCTAAGACCCTTTCTTTCTATATGTAAGGGTTTGGCCTTGTTATCAAGAGGGATGTGATTATTCACTAAGAGATGTTCTGCGAATTTTGAAAAAGTGTTTTTATTATTATAACATAATAATAATAATAATAGTTGGATGATTTGTATAGCGCCGTTTTTGTGAAAAATCACCTCAAGGGCGCTGTACAAATATTTCTTAACCCTTTCTCACCCGGAGTAATTTAAAAAATACACAAACTTTGAGAATTATTTACAAAGTAAGTACTAACCCTATTAATTTGCGGCTTTTTTTTAAATGATTTAGTGATCTTTCCCTGACAACACCATTTTTTTTCGTTGGGTTGGATGCGCTGCGTACACACTTTATATCATAAATCAAAACCTATGTTCGCTCTTTTTGGAATTCTGTGATTCGACTTCTCTACTACCGTAAAACACACAATGTATTTATTGTTATTTCATTTGTTTTATTATTTTTATTGAACGCATGAATTTGACGGCCTCCATGGTCGAGGGGTAAGGCTCTCGACTACGAATCCGAAGGTCGCGGGTTCAAATCCCGGCGTGCGCAAGTAATTTTTATTTAATTAATTTGTGTTGTTTCACAATTAATTCATTTTAAAATAATATATAGTATATTTGCGCACGTTCCAGAGTGGAAGATACTCTCAGTATCGCCCTGGTGAAAGACCACCATTCAGAATTGAAACGTTGCTTGAAATGGCTTATAGCCGTGTTTGGTGACCAGATCTGAATAGCCAGGTATTTCCCTTTTCCCCACCTTCCCCTTCTCCTTCCCCTCCCCAATCCCTTCAGCCTCACAACGTTCCCCAATTGGGAATGCCATAGTCTCACTGGCTCCAGACGGTTGGGAGCAGTTAGGGACTCTTGTGCGGTAGACATATAAAAAAAAAAAAAAAATAATAATGTACATTCTTACATATTACAAGCAAATTCTAAACATAAAGTACATATTATATATGTTTTTATCGTCCCAAAAGTTCTCAATGAATATGTAAATAAAAAAAGTTTATAAGGTAACAAAAATGTTTCACTTGTCTACATACTAATTAATTATTACTACTCAGAGTCACAGTCGTTTTAAAATGATGTTGAACATTTCCTGAACCATAAGTAAAAAAAAAATTAAATATACCGAAAATTTGCAAATAATTCCACCACACACAATCCAGCGTCAAATATTTTTCTTATCTAAAGAAATTAAATTGGGTGAGAAAGGGTTAACTAATTATGTACAAACAGATACAGAAAAACATACTTACCTGGCAGGGCGCTTCAGATGAACACAGTTTTAGAAAAATTTATTTATAGAGATGATAGTTTTACATGGTTATTTGTTTCTCCTTTTCTATTGATGTTACATTTATTAAATGATTGGTGGCACAGGAAGAGGTGGTATTTGTTGAATTATTGGTATTAATTTTTAGGACTGGAAAGTATTCATAAAATGAATTTTAGGACTCGAAAATATCTATAAAATTACCTTAAAAAGCGTAAGAAGCTTTTAATAAATATTAACGTTTTTTTTATTATTTATTTTACACTTTGGTTATTTACAGTGTTGCGGGCTGTGGACGCATTTGCGCACCGATGCGTGAATTTTTAATTTAATTTTATTATTTTATTTATTTTTATTTATTTATTTAATGACTAAGTAAGTACTAACCGGCTAGCCTAGCTAAGCAATTTACAGGTGAATTTCTTCAATTTATGGATACGATTGTCTGTAAAGATGTGTTTTAAGTTTAGTTCTGAATTCTGTTGAGTCTTTGATAATTCTTAAGTCATGCGGCAGTTCATTCCAGGCTTTAGGTCCTGACACTCCGAAAGCACGATCACCGAATTTAGTATTAGGTGTGCGCTTTGGTTCCTTCAGCCTGCCGATAGCTGATGACGCTGCTGATCTAAGGGTGGACTGCCGTGAGTTGGTATTTTCGGGAATACACAGTTCTGATAACTAAGCCGGAGCCATTCCGTTAAGTGACTTAAATACCATCCAGCAGAGCTTGAACTGGATTCTTTCAGGACATTTGAGCCAGTGGAGATTTTTGAGATGCTCTGAAATGTGAGAATATTTAGATACGCCGGTGATAAGTCTTGCTGCAGCGTTGAATACTGATTGCAATTTGTTAATTTGGTATTTGGGGAGACTCGCATATATTCCGTTGCAATAATCTAGACGTGACACAACGTACGAATTGACAAGCAGTTTAGTTGCCTCTGTTGGCAGGTTTCTCCGTACTGCTTTATTTGCCTCAATTGAAAGAACCCTGTACTTACAGTTCTGTTTACTTGACTTTTAAGGGAAAAGTCTGCATCCAGATTGACACCGAGTAATTTAACACACGTCTTCGGAGTAATGTCACTTCCCGAAATGTTTATTGGGGGTTATCAATGATATGCTGGCGTCTGCTTGTGGCGGTCCCGAGAAACTCAGTTTTTGACGGATTCAGCTTCAATCTATTTGAGGTTATCCAGCGAGTTATTGCTTCTAGACACTCAGCTATGCGAGTTTTTAGTCTGTCTATTTCTTCTGGTAAGCAGTAGAAATAAACTTGCTGGTCGTCAGCATAGCAGTGGGATTGAAGACCAAACGATTCTATTATTTAGCTACATCATTTGTGAAAATGATGAACAGCAGAGGGCCCAGAACGGACCCCTGGGGTACTCCAGATGAAAGGGTTGCATATTTTGATTGGTTTTGCCCCATCTTCACTGCTTGTAAACGATTGGTTAAATACGATGTCAGCCAATTCTTAACGCCACCGTTTAAACCAAAGGATTCTTTTAAACGTGTGATAAGAAAATCGTGATCAATCGTATCAAAAGCGGCACTCATGTCTAAGACTGAAAGAAGTGCCAGCTTACCCGACTCTATGGCCAGAGTTATATCCGACAAAACGCGTAGTAATCCAGTTTTCGTTGAGTGGAACCTTCTGTATGCAGATTGATATTTAGTTAACAATTTATTTGAATTTAAGTGACTTGTTATCTGTGAAGCAGTAATTTTTTCTAAGATTTTAGATATAAATGGAAGATTTGAAACGGGTCGATAATTTGAAAGATCTTCAGCGTCCAATTGCGGTTTTTTTAATAATGGAGTTACGACAGCTGCTTTTAGTGATTTTGGAAAATCACCAATGTTAAATGACTTATTAAAGAGTTGAACTAGGAAGGGAGCTAATTCGTTGCAACACTTCTTTAGTTACCATGTTAGTATAGGATCGAGTGCGCACTGTTTGTTCGGTGAAGCGAGTATTAACTTCCTCACTTCTTCGAGGGTTGTAGATTTGAAGGCAGATAAGGTTCCGCCATTATTTTTTGTAAAAGATGGCGGTGGGGCGGCGATTGTTAGCGCGCGTATGGACTCAATTTTTTCGAGAAAAAACTTGGAAAAGATATCTGGAGCGATGTCAATTGTATTTCGTGCACGAACATCGGCAACAACTGTCTTAACTGAGTTCCAAAGACGATGCGGATTTATACGTTCTGAGTGAATCCTATTTGTCCAATATTCAGACCTTTTTGAACGAATTAAGACATAGTATATGTTCTTTAAATCTAGTTTAGAAAGCCCTTCCCGTTTGCCTGATTTAGGTAGTGTTAGTCGGCGTGGTCGCATTTTAAGGACTTGATAATAACATTATTAAATTTGACATTCTAAATAAATTTCTAAAAAAAATTGCTTTATTAATCGTCCATTAAGGTCACTATAGAGCTAAACCATTAGTGTAATTTACTGAAGACGTTTCGGTTCTTCTAAGCCTTAGGTTACCTTAGAACATATTATATTTAAAAATGTTTGATCAATTTCATCCGAATTAAGATAAAATTGACCTTAATTCCGGGACACAGACCAGCGTCCAGTGGCAGTTCGTGGTCTTTTTAACTGGGGGTTCAATTAGAAATTCAAGAGAAGATGTTATATTTCATCAAAATTGTTATTCGGCGAATTGTCCAATACAGCAGCAGTCACATAATTTAAATAAAGTTGGTGGGAGGGGTACTATAGTAATTAGCGACTTGAGACTACGGCGTTTGTCGAAACTTTCTTAACTTAGGAATATAACTTCTCATCTAAAAAAGGGTAGAATTTTGAATATGAAAACAAAAGAATTTTTTTTACTGATAGATTTACAAATGCCATGAAAAGCAAACAGTTATAGAAATGCAGGAATGAGAAAATAAAAACTTTCAAATATTTTCTACTAACTAGAAAGTAAAATAATAACATTTAACTTGCATTCTTATTGTGCAAAGTTCACCTGGCCGGCAAAGTGACCGATAGGGCCACCTCGGCGACACTTGTCAAACTCCCGAGGTCATGTGTCTTCAAATATTCCTTATTATCGCTCCCCACAAACTTAGACATGATTCGGCCTAGGTTATGTAATTTCACCGTCAGGGGGATTGTGTGGGTCGCCTTAATTTTAAATGCGGAGTTTTAACTGCGCGCTGTTTATAGTGCGCTTATGTTATAACTCAAATTAGTTATTTTGTTATCATATTTTTAATGGGAGTTCACTGCACAATTGCTCTTTAAAGAAAACCATTACTGCTCGCATTCACCAGTTTATCTCTTCAGTGATAAAATACATGTCCATCTGTTTGTGAAAAATATCCAAAAAAGAAATAACACATTTTTTCTTCCCCTTAAAATGTGTCTCAACAGACTTCCGGATCGTAGTAGTAAGGTGACAATATTTGTATATATGCATTGTTCTTCAGCACTTTATTAATGAATTTATTGTATCGTTTGTAGGAATTGCAACAAGTGGTAAAGCTGGGCCGCGCCAGTGAGGTGGCCCGGGAGGTGGCGGCAGAAAGCGGCGAGGGCGGCGCCACCGACAGCCTCCTGGCTGACTACGCCATCACACCTCAGCATGCCACCACGGCTAGGACACCAGCGCCGCAGACAGACCGGTTGGCCAATAGTCAAATTAATAAATAATATTGATGCGTTGGTGTGCTTATACACACATATTTTTGTTATTTTCTCATGGATAAGAAATAATGTAACAGCGTCAAGGTGCAAAGAAACTCCTATCTGAAATTGTAAAAAACATCCAATTAGGTAGGGACACAATTTTTAAGCAAGGTGCACTCAAATGCACCTCAGGATGCAAGAGTTTACATACATGGAGGATGCTAATTCCGGTGTGTCATATTTTCATCATAATGCGGTTCTTACTGTCTCGCCTTTGTTGGATCTAATGGTACAAGGCGACTTAGCAAAATATGTAACAACATTGAAATCTCATGGCAGTGAATCAAATCCAATACACCCCATTGCATAGCGGTATGACTCCCGAGTAACTAGATTTTTTTATTTCCAACCATTGCCATCATTCTGTTAGTTTTTCAAAAAATGCTTTATGGCATTAGAATGTTCATCGATAACCTCATCATATGATGTGCAAAAAATCTGTCATCTATTTATCCTTTTTTTTAAAAGAAAATGTGTGTTCTGTCAAAAAGAGCGCCACGTACTCTCATTATTCTATATACACCGGGATGCAGTGAAAAGGTTGACAGGCCTGTGTGAATACTATTAGATACCCGTGAGCCATAATTACTGATGTTGTTATCTTCTTTCAGAGTCCTACAAGAGGCCCAGAACATGATGGCTCTAACACACGTGGACACCCCACTCAAGGGTGGCCTGAACACTCCGCTATATAACCCCGACTTCGGGGGCTCCTTGCCACAGAACCAGATTGTGGCCACTCCAAACACAGTGCTCGCTACACCATTCCGGTAAGTTCATCTAAATTATTGTCACATTCCTGCTCTCGGTTCGAAAACATCTTACACAAGGTACAAGATTCAAAGTAATCTCTCTGTTAACCCTTTAGGTGCCACATGTATTTTTTTTAAATGCTGGAGAAGTATCGATAATCCATGAATATATATATTTTTTATTTTGATTATTTTTATTTTTAGACACATGTTTTCAATAATGTGACGTAATTTTAGAACCGTGGGTAACGGATGACGAATTTTATGGCTCGAGCTATATATCATTCTGTGGCACTCGAGTACAATAATGTATCGGAACGATATATCGTTCGGTGACACCTAAAGGGTTAAGTGTCGTTTATGAGAAATGGGGAGAGTTTGTAATGAATCTAACAGCGTTATGCCTGTTTTAATTTATTTATGTAGGATTTTTTCTGGTTGTGTATTATTACTAAGATTTACATATTTATTTTCAGCTCTGCGAGAAGTGAATTATCCACACCTGGTAGTTTTGGAACACCTGGTGGCTTGAATCAAAATGGAGGCCCGGTAAGTGTTTATTTCTGAACAAAATACATAGAGAATATTTGTCACCCTTATTAATTTTATGTCTCATAATGTGTTCAAGCTAAAAAAATATGTTTTACATAATAAAAAATTTAATCAATTGATTTTACAATCAAAACATTCCAAATGAACTAATTAATGTACATAAATTATTTTTAAAATCAAGATATTTTGTTTGTTAAAATATTTGTTCTATAATAAGCTTCCTGTGATCTACAGAATATGTATGTATTTTCCAAAATAATTTTACTGATAATTTTTTGTTTTCAACTTTCCTATTTCTTTTAAAGGGATACACACCAGGCTTGAGAGACAAGTTAAATATTAATCCCGAAGAGAGACTGGCGCTTGGAGACACCCCCCAACAAGTCAATCACTTCCAGAAACAGGTAATTAATCGTTCATCCAAAGCAATTTACAGATAAATATAGTGAAACCCGCTTATAAAGTTCCCACATAAGAAGTTTGCATGCTTAGGAAGTTTTATTTTTCATCCTCTTACATATTTCATTTTTGAGCATTTATCTACAATATTTTTTTTATGTTTGATGTTTGTAGATCAAAGCCTCACTGAGGGCAGGCCTGCAGTCGCTGCCAACTCCAAGAAACGACTATGAAATTGTGGTGCCGGATAATGAGAATGAGGATGCGCATGACGATGGACAAACTTCCATCACGGAAGATCAGGCTGATGTTGATATGAAGAAAGAGAAAGAAGCTGAAGCAAAAAGTAAGTTGAAGAAGATAATATTGACATAACCTAAATGAAAGATGAAACCGGATAAAAGGACAGAAACTAAAAATATTTCAGTCATAGCTGCCAATAATATGAGATTAAACAATGGAAGATAATATTCACAAATCTTGAATTTGAGATATGATATCGATGAAGATGACACAAATTGAACTTGTCTCATTAGCTAAGTCAGTTGAGCGTTGCCCCGGATAGGCAGAGGACCTGGGTTCGAGTCCCAGATGCGACTGAAATATTTTTAGTTTCTGTCCTTTTATCCGGTTTCATCTTTCATTTAGGTTATGTCAATATTATCTTCTTCAATGATTAAATATTATGATGAGGTTCTTAAATCTCAATAAAAATAATTAATAATCAAAAAGTAAGTATTTTATTCCACAAATAATCGAGTTTAAAAAAAAACACGGAACGTGAAGGTACAATATTTTGGAAATTAAGGGGGTATTTCACCATCTTTGAGTACACTGTTGAGTAACTACTCATCAAGTAACTTTAAACAGAATTAACATGTCAGTAATAACAGACATTTACGTGACAGGTAGCGTTACTCAGCGGTTGTGAAACAGATAATATCTACATACTTATATGCTTTTCAACAAGTAGCACTAATCAACAGTTTACTCAGAAGTGGTGAAATACTCCCTAAGTTGCTATATATTTCTCCAAGTCTTCTTAGATTTCCTGTCAGCAAGTGTTGTATACAAAATATGATTGCATTTCTTCACTCTTTAATAGCACTATTCGATATGTGAAAAAATTAACAAATCACGCCGTTTCCTGGCTGAGGTAGGCAGAGAAGATGAACCGCCACGCAAGTCTGTCTAGGCATTCACTCCTTGCTCCATTTACATTCATGCATACTCTTCTGTTATTTTGATTCCTGACATGACCTGACTCGAGTATTTGTTTTTCTAACTTATTTGTGCAATGTCTTCCTCAGACTTCTGCTACCATTTACTTTCCGATAGGTATGATCATTGAATATGAATAAAACCAATCGCACTCGGAGCAGTAATTTTTTCTTGATTAGAGCATACATATCTTTATAGTAAAAAAATTGAACAGCTGGAGATAATATTAAAAAAATTATTTGATTTTGGCAGATTTTTAACAAAATATGGAGATAATTGATCTTTGTGATAATATTTCACATGACTGAAAGGCTAAAATTATAGAACAAAAACTGCTTTATAAAGTCATGATGACTATGAATTTGACCAATAAAAAATGTATCAAATCTTTCAATCTGATAATAACCCAGTTGTAAAGTAATATTTGGGTACTTTGATAACAGGGGCTGCGGCAATGGCTCTTCGCTCCCAGGTGGTGCAGAGGACCCTGCCCCGCCCGGCGGATATCAACACGGGGGTGCTGCGCTCCCGAGGGGACACGGGACCTCTCACCGACCTGCAGAAGGCCGAGGAGCTCATCAAAAAGGAAATGATCACCATGCTGCATTATGATTCTCTGCAGAACCCAGTTGCGGGTAAATAAATATACATATTCATTAAACCATTCAATTATAGTTAGTTAAAACTTTACAGATCGATATACTTATCTCTGCAGGCGGACAAAAGTGGAACCAATGAAACGAACTGGTTTTTAAATCTGTAGTTTTTTTTTTATAAATATATGACAAAAACATTCTTGACTGCATTGATTATTTTATTGATCAGTAAATACAATTATAGTCACTGCTTAAGAACCTTTTTTAGGGTACACTAAATTTTGTTTATAATATTACAATATGTAGTTGTAGTTACCAGTGAACTTTCCATTATTTTACATAGTATTGTGAGAGAAAAAGTCGTGAAAGTTGTAGAAGAGTTCCCTGTTCTTTCCTCATGTTTTTCCACCTGAACACTATTTTCTGCTATATTGGGGATTATAGGGGTTATTAAAAAATATCTCCGTGGTTCAAATCCATATATGGTATTGTTAAATTGTTAGAAAGTGCCTAGTATTTTATACCCGAATGGCATTTAATTTAATAATTGTGAAATGTGAAGTTAAAGATGTATACTAGTTATTTTTATCCACCAGGGTCAGACAAAAAACGACAGGCCAGTCAGCAGGCGGCTCAGTTAGCGTACTTGGAGCAGAATCCTTATGATGACTTCTCGGCAGAACAACTACGGGAAGCAAACACTTGCCTTTCAAAGGAGATGGAGATTGTCAAACAGGGAATGGCCCACGGAGAACTCAGCATCGATGCTTATTCACAAGTGTGGGAGGAATGCTTGGCACAGGTATATGTTCTTTTGATTATAATTCGACCTATTTTATCCCTCTCCTGTTTATTATCGTTAAAATAAATTAATGCATTTCTCCGACTTCCGATATTTTCTTTCTCCCCCCCTAAACTCTGTTTTTCCGCTATAATTCACCCGTGAAGACCAACTCCTTTTATTTTGTTTAGTATATTATGTACTTATAATGTCATTGATTTTTTTTAGGTGCTGTTTTTGCCAAGTCAAAACAGGTACACGAGAGCTAATCTCGCTAGCAAAAAGGACAGGCTGGAATCTGCAGAGAAGAGGCTAGAACAGAATCGCAATCATATGGCAAAGGAGGCCAAAAAATGTTCAAAGATGGAGAAGAAATTGCGAGTTTTGACTGGAGGCTACCAAAGCAGAACTCAGGCATTACTCAAACAGTTCCAAGAACTGAATGACCACATAGAACTTGCCAATTTAGAACTGAGCACTTTTAAGTTTTTGGCAGAGCAAGAAAAGGCAGCCATTCCTAGAAGGATAGAGGTGATATATTATTATACATATTTATTCACTGGCTTTTCCTTTTCAGTTCTATGGTCTGAGGTCAAACAAAACATGATAAGTACTGAAGTTATATTTTTCAAGAGAACATTTGAAACTGTCCTTGTAAATTAAAAAATAAAGTTTCACTGGTTTGGCAAAAGAAAGAGGGCATAAAACTTTATAAAATATGTAACATACTCATCACAAAATTACCATTTTTACATGTATTTGTTGCCACTGCACTACTGCACTTTCAAAATTTTGTTCATTTCCTATCTTGGTAAATTATTTGGTAATTATTTTCAATAAAAACTTACTTAATTCTCTCTTTTCAGTCCTTGACAGAGGATGTAGCGAGACAAACTGAACGAGAAAAGCAACTGCAAAGAAGATACGCGGAACTTCAAACTGAATTGGAAGTGTACAAAAAGTAATTTACTTGCGTTGTCTTGTATGTCATCAAAATCATTTTGTCAACATTCATACCTGTATATGTAATTATGTAGGTACACTAGATTAATGAAATATCAGCATTTTATTGAGAAACTAAAACCATGCATTTTTATTTATGGTTTTTGTTTGTACCACCTGATCACGTATGGAAATTAACACACGGAAGTTGTCATCACCTGGCGATTTTGTCGAGCTGTTTTTTCCTTGCTGGATACTAAGTGTTACGACCTGAATTATCTGCAGATGGGAGGTCCAATAATGGTTGTTTTTGTTTATCATATCTTGGTCCTCCCAACTCTTGGTTGGTGAGAGCGTTGTGTATAATCAAAATGACAAATTGATTGCACTTGTAGCAAAAGCTCTTAGTGCTTTCATTTGGATGGTTGAGCAATCTTTACTCAAAAGGTCGGCGATTAATCTTTTAATTCTTGTCTGAATGCATCTTAAAAATTATTACTCAAGTGTCCCACTTTTGAAGCGTTTTCCTCCCAATAAAAAATATGTACATATTTGTGAAGCTAAAAGCATTTGGATATGAAAGACAGAATTCGTCAATATGTAATAAGGATTTTAAAATAAAAAAAGATAATGGAAGTAAACATAAAACACTGTTTTATTATATTTGTCCAGATCAGCCTCATTTACATACATAAATTGATAAGAATAATAATTTATAAATAATACATACTTTGTAATAATATACATATAATTAACATAACAAAATCAACTCTGGCACACAATTATCACAGTTGCATAGATCATGCTCACATGAATGCCATTTGAGGATGTAATCATCACAATACCAAAAACTGGGTTTCACTATTTAGACAAAATAATTAAAATAATAAATAAACATATGCGTATGTATATTGTGTCGCACATCATAAGGAAAGTTACATCTGAGCTGACCGACACAATATACATATGTTTCTTGTACTAACTTTATCGATATTCCAGTTAGTATCTTGCAGTTAATAAAAGAAAGTTAAGCCAACAAATCCTCATCTGTACTCGATTCACTATCAATTCTAAAATAGGCCCTTTTCCTTTTGTTCTTTGCAATGGGACTATCGTCAGCCGGATCATCGCGTTGTTTTGGTGGAGTGCCTTCAAATTTGCCCTTTCTTTTCCAGCGTTTCCTTTTCTTGAGGATAGCTTCGGCTATTTCCAACTCTGACATATCATGCCTTTGAGTTAGTATTTCATTATCACCATCAACACAAAATGAATCCTAAAAATATGTTAAAGGGTAAAAAGTTTGATACTAGTAATCAAATATAATTGAGTATGTTACGTATGTGTAAATATATTGTATGGTAGAAAATGCATTCAATCTTAATCTTACCAATTCATATGTGGCATGTTCATCTGGATCCACTTGGGAGAATACTGAGATTGTGGATGGTTTCCTTAGTAATACTGGTATTTTAAATTTTCCATGACCCTTCACGGGACTTCTGCAAAAGAAATTAAACTTGTGTTGGAGATGCATAATAATATGCAATTGTCAATGGGAATTCATCTCTGCCCATTTTATATTTGGTCACTTTCTAGGAGAAATTAAAAAAAAAAAAAAAAAACTGGAGTCAATTCTACTGAACTTCCATGTTTGTCTTTGAAATTCTGATAAAAAACATGAATTTATTTCTACCAATGTACAACTGTTTGCCACACCCAATTAAATGCATTTTACAAATTTCAGGAAACTAATGTGGTTAAGCATATAACAAATGCAAAGGTATTGTATTCATAGCGATAATATATCAACAGTCAATACTACTATTTGGGAGAATTGTGATTTTAAAAACTTTATCAAAATGGATGAAAGCCTTTGCAGGGTTAATATAATTAATGGGTTAGATGCTGGGCAGTACCATAGTGATTTGGAAATTAAGAAAATTGGTAAGGTCACCGCTTTGAATTTGCAAAAGACATCTGTTAGATTATGACTGGCATAGATGAAATAAAATGATTGTGTACTGTTGCATACTTCACTGACTGCAAATATTTCGCTTGCATGTCGACACTCTCGTCTTGTTCAATGTGATCTTCATCACAAAGGAATTGGACAATACTTGTATCGTGTTCCTCTCCGCTTTTAGAGATTTCATTTTCATCGCTCGAACCTTCATACGAGTCATCTGATAATTCTGCTTCAAAGTGGATAAACTCTGATCTGGGCAATTTATTTTTTTTCTAAAATCATAAATTTTTATATTATTTATTTTTCACAGGCGTATTAAACAACCTATATGATAATTAGCTGAAGTAACTGTACTCAGTAACTTTGAGGTAGAACATTATAAAATGAAAAGTATGCCTGCATATATCTCAGTGGCGGTTCATGCCATGAGGCTGGGGAGGCTGTGCCTTCCCAAAAAATAGGGGAGAAAAGAGGAAAAAAGACACTATGTATATATATACTTCCAAAATACAGTATAAGCCTTACGCTACGAGCACACAATCGTCTTCGAACCGAGTTGGGAGTTGGAACTTAGGCCGATCGTGTAATGGCTATAAATCGAGCCACTACACGATCAGCCAACGCACCAACTCCGAATTCCAAACCAGTGATGCCATTTCTACTGAAATTTCGGTAGATTTATCAATTTCAGCTCAAATTATATCAATCTCCCGGTATTTATAGAAAATCTACTGAAATTTATAAAATTATTGACACAATTCTTTCCTCATTACTCATAATTTTGGAAATAAATAATAGATATCTATGAAATTAATTATTGGGAAGAATCATCCATCTTTTGTTTCTTGAACTTCAAAATAAATATCTTGTCACGTGTTTTTGTCTTTCAAAATGTTGAATTTCAATTTTACAACCCCCCCACTCATCCATAATTTTTAGTCTGTTTTAGTTCCGTATTTTATTTTTATGAAGCATAACCTGGTTCAGGTTACAACGCAAAAAAATATAACAACTGGCCCCTATTAGACATTAGTTTAAAAATATAACTAGCCGCTATCGGAAGGTTGAAAGAACCAAAGCGCGCACCAGATACCGAGTTCGGTGAGCATGCTTTCAGCGTGTCAGGCCCCAAAGCCTGAAATAAACTGCCATACGATTTAAGACCCAATAGAATTTAGAGTGAAGCTTAAAACTCATCTCTTCGGAAAGTCATATCCATGAATGGTACAGTTGCATACCCAATTTATATAGCGAAGCTAGCCGGTTAGTACCTACCTATAGCAATTTACAGAAAAATATGTAACTTTTCATAGTCTGCCACATTGTAAATATATGTAAATGTAAATAATTATTGAAAATTTTAGTTTAACTTGGAGTAGAATTTTTTCAGTAATTTTTAATCTATTCTAAAGTCCTAAATTCGAAAAAAAAAACCATTAATATTAAAAATAAATACCATCTCTTCTTTAGCCACTAACCTTCTAATATATATATACCAATAACAAATAAGAATAAAATAGTAACTGCAATATCATGCAATCTGCAGTGTTTTCTGATATTGTGTCCTGTGTGTGCAAAATCATGTCTTCCCAAGCTAAAATTTTATAATATAACATGTCAATCTGAAGTGACGTGCCAGGTAAGTATGGTTCTGTATATGTTTGTACATAATAAGATAAACCCTAGCAAGTAATATTTGTACAACGCCCTTGAGGTGATTTTTCACAGAAACGGCGCTATACAAATCATCCAATTATTATTATTTGCATTTCACCCGTGAGGTGTTTTTCCCAAAAGATTAGCATATTATACATTTTATTTGTATAATACGCACAATGCATATTTGGGGATTTATTTGTTGGTTGGTGCATATTTGAGTGTTTTTCATCAATATAAACATAGTTCAGTCATTATATTCTTCATGTGACACTTCCATAGATATACCGATGAATACATCCTTCACAATTGCCTGCCGGGCTCATACTGAATGCCCAATGTGCGGAGGCTGGTTCATGCGAGTTCGGTGAACTAGTTTGAAGGTTCGCCAAAACGAGCAATGGTTGGGAAGTCCATCGACCTCAAAAACAGATGAAAAGTGGCAAAAATGGTTTGTTCAAACAGGCAATTGACTATTCGAGTGTTTATAGAAGCACTGAACACCTCGTACGGGTCCGTGCAAAGTATTTTAATCAATAATTTGCAAATGAGACGAGTGAGTGAGAAATTTGTTCCCAGACTTTTGATTGACGAACAGAAGGAAAATCGTGTCTCAGTTTGGACAGAATTAAAGGATCATCTTAAAGCAAATCCAGACTTCATGACCAAAATTATAACTGGAGATGAAAGTTGGGTGTATGGATATGATCCCAAGACGAAAATTCAGAATTCCTAATGGAAAACGAGTGGCTCTCATTGCCCTAAAAGGGCACGTCAGTCGAAGTCGAATGTAAAGATCATGCTCACTGTTTTTTTGATAGTGAGAGCATAGTACAATCAGAGTTCGTTCCAAGTGAAACAACTGTAAACTCCGAATATTACAAGGGCTTACTGCAATGTTTGAGAAATGATGTACGAAGAAAGAGATCAGAAAAATAAAAACCATTGAGAGGGCCACAACGGAGCAGCTGAAGGCCCTTCCGAAAGAAGCCTTCCGGAAATCCTTCCAATAATGGAATTAATGTTGGGATAAGTGCATCGCTAGCCAAGGCGAGTACTTTGAAGGAGATTAATTCAAATTTGATGTAAACTTTGTAATAAAATTATTCGCATATTTTTTTATTGAAAAAATTTATCGGACAGTAAAATGAAATCTATATATTTTACTCCAAACATGCTCATGAATCGCTGATTCTGATCTGTCAGGTACAAAGTGACATACCCTGTATGCATAATACAGGCGGTCCTCGGCTTTCGCACAATTCGCTATTTCACACATTTTTGAAAAATTGTTTTTTTTTTAAATTTTTTGGCGATAATGCAAAAATGTTTTGTTTCCGTGCAATTGTTTCCCTGCCGCACTATGAAATGCATATATGAATCAGGTCCGTACTGTGAAAAGTGTTACGTTCTGTTCGCACATATGCATTAACATACGAGCGCGAGCGAGTCCGAACGCATGCGTTTGTATGTACTAATTTGTACACACTCCCGTCTGATCTTGACAGGTTTAGTCTTGCGTCAGCGCACATACTGTTCGCAATTATTCTGCGACTTTTATTTCAAATATTTCGTACCCGTTTTAACATGAGTGAGAAACGAAGAAACTGCGAAGTAGATATGGCTAAAAACAAATCAAGAACCCATAAACTTCATACAATCGAAACGAAGATGGATATAATAAAACGCTCTGAAAATGGAGAGTTTTATGCTTCAATTAAAACAAGGTATTCTTTACACAATATTAAATTCACTGGAGAATCAGCTGATGCGGATGAAGATGCTGCAAAATACTTTATTTCGTCATTATCTAAAATTATTGAAGATGGAGAATATACCTCTAGTCAAATATTCAATGTAGATGAGACTGGTTTATTTTGGAAGAAGATGCCTAATCGTACATTCTTATCAAAGGATGAATCAGTTGCCCCTGGTCATAAACCTTCTAAAAACCGATTGACATTGCTTCTTGGTGGAAATTTAGCTGGTGATTTAAAATTGAAGCCAATGTTAGTCTATCAAGCAAAAAATTCTAGAGCATTGAAAGGGAAAGATACAAAATTGCTTCCAGTCATTTTGAAATCCAATAAAAAAGCCTGGGTTACTGCATTAATATTTAAAGATTGGTTCACTTCACATTTCGTACCAGCAGTAAAAAATTATTGTGAAGTTAATAATTTACCATTTAAAGCATTATTAATCTTAGATAATGCTCCAGGACACCCAAAATCTCTACAAAATTTATACCCAGAAATCAATGTTGTGTTTCTTCCCCCCAATACTACGTGTCTCATACAACCCATGGACCAAACGGTGATAGCTACGTTTAAACGATATTATATGCGAACGATAATAATATCGTATTGATATAAATCAAGGCAACTGACATGGAAGGTGGGCCCACATTAAAAGATTTCTGGAAGAATTACAACATATGGAACACAATAAAAAATATTGGAGACGCATGGGCTGAAATAAGAGTCAACAATGAAAGGTTCATGGAAGCAACTATGCCCACAAATGATGGGTGATTTCATAAATTTTGATGAAACTCCAGAAACCATCACACTTGAAATAGTTCACCTAATGAACAACTAAACCTTGATGTCAACAGTGAAGATGTTAAGTTAATGAGATGATTGAATCTCATTCTGAACCCTTGACTAATAAATTACTAATTGACTGACAAGAGAAACGAAAATAGTATGCAAATTAAAAGTGAGGAAGAAGAACCAGAAGAAATCATCAAGACCTTAACAATAAAAAACATGAACGAAGCTTTTACGCATCTCGAGACATTTTTGAATATTATGGAAGAATGTGATCCCAATGGAGAACACATATTTCAAGTGCGTAGGGCGATCCATAATAGTACTGCATGTTACAGAACTCTCATAATAATACATCACTTTATTTGAGTTATACAGCATTAGATCTATTTTGAAGAAATGGTGTCGAGACCAGTTGACTTAAAACCTTAAATAAATTGAAGTATATCAAGTTATAGCATTTATTAAAAAATCAGTATTTACCTTCGTTGGTCTCACCGAAGCCACCTTCCTGCAATTTTTGGGTTGTTGTCTTCTTATTTCAGATGGTTTCGGTTCAAAATCACTCTCACTGTCATCCTCAGATTCACTTGAAGAATTTTCAATTTCTTGAATATGTTTACTTTTGGTTGGACTTGAACTTATAATACGCCGGTTGCTTTGTTTACTGAGCCACTGTGGCTGAGACGGTTTATTGAATTGACTCAACTGACTCACATGGTTGATTTGAGTGTTCAATACTTTTCCAAAACCATTGTTTTTACTACAATTGGCATTACTATTAATAATTTTTGGATTCGAACTTTCTTTTTTACAATTTTTGAAATGCCCTGACACAATTGGGTCTTTGAAGCAAAAGTCATCATTATCAGATATGCAAGCCTTTTGTTTTACTATACTGTTTGTTTTAATTCTCCTCAATGCCAATTTTTCTTTGAGTGATAAAGGTTTTGGTCGTATTGGACTGTTGTTTGAATTTGACATTTGATTAGAAATAGCTTTCTTTTTGAAAAATGGGGAGAATTCATTACATTCATCCGAAGAGTTTAGTTTTCTTTTCGATGGTGCATAAGAGTCCTTCGTGCAGGGGATAGATTTAAAAGAACTATTATTTTTCAATTCATATACTATTAATTTTTCCTGTCTTGCGTTGCAGAAGCCAGTTTCTAAAGAACTGGGATTATCAAAACCATTCTTCATGTTTTCATCAGATGAACTTTCTGACGTTTCTAAAATAGTAAGGTGAGGTTTTTTCGATTTGTGAACAGATTTCTTTGGAATTTGGGAACATAGAATGAGGGAATGATTACTGTCTTCACTACTTTCCTTAGCGTTGGGATTAAATTTACTTTGTTTTTCACTCCCAAGTTTGTTTTTGTTTTCTAGTTCATCAGGGTCATTTATAATGTCAATGATTTGCGTTACAGTAAAAAGTGTTGTATCATTCATGTTGCAATTTGATTTGTTTTGTAAACGATCCATACTCTTATTGTTGACACTTTCATTATAAACTGAACAATTGAGCATGCCATTTGGTTGCCTAAGTAAACTATTATTCAATTTTTCTTTATTCTTGATGAAATTCAGGTTTTTATTTGATATGACAGATGCATCGTTAGTTATTTGTCTTTTAATTGTTGAAAGGTTAGTAACATTTTTTGAGACCTTTACAGTAGAATTCTTGAAATTGGAGTTGTTCCATTGAGAGCTTAGTATGGGAGATTGAGATTCATCAGAATTTGAGGAAATGTGTGATTTATTTTGTTTTGGACTTACGTATATACTATTTTTACATGCTATTGTAATTTCTGGCTCCTCGGAACCAACAAATATATCTTCCAAGTCGTCCAATCCAAAAAAATTTAATGGGTTTTTCGGTTTGACTAATTCATGTCCAGATTTGTGTGGAATGTGAAAATCTGTAATTTTTTTTATAGGTACATTTTCTTTTGGACTGCAGGAATCTCCAAAAATGTCGTCAATATCACCAATATCAAAATCAGCTTTATTGTTTTTAAATGACAATATTACGGAAGTGTTATGATTTTCAGGCGAAGAGTCTGCAATATCTTTATAAATTTCCATAATAGGTGATAACGACAAATCCATAACGGTGGGTTGTGATAAAGGTATAACGGCAGTTTTGTTGGGTAAAACTATTTTCGGTTTGTGAATGATAGGAGATGTCATTAAGTCATTATTTGGAGGAATTATTGTTTGACAATCAAAATTCATAGCACCTCTAATATCTTCAATGATGTCAGTACTTGGTAAAGTCCAGGATGATGTTAAGCCAGAAGGTGTAGGTTTGAGAAGAAATTTTGTTTTCTCTGGGTATATATTAAAGTATTTAGAAAATTCTTCTGGCATTTTATTCTTCGATTTTTCTATGTTCAATTCAACCATTAGTTCAATCAAAATTGGAGAAATATTTTCTTTTTCTAACAATTTATCCTTTTTTGCTGAATCATCAGCAGCTAAGCCATAATCTTCAAAAGTCTCTTTTAGTTTTGCTTCGAATAGTATTTGTTCTTCATCTTTATTTTGTCTATTGAAAAGATCTCGTATATCGACATGTTTCTTTTTTGGTGGGTTTAATATTTTACTTTTCTTTACAGGTGATGCTTTACTTTTCTTTACAGGCGATTTATTGGCATTTATTGGTTTGGGTTGTGGGGTTTCAATCTGGGTACCAAACATTTGTGTGGCAAAACCTAGAAATAATGTATCAAACAAGTGATTAAAACTTGAATATAAATAATGTGTAATATTACACATATGTATTATTAAGACCAAGCCTTACTGGGATTTTGAGTACTAGGTGGCATATTAAATCTTTTTGTGTCGGCGTATTGCAATAATTCAGTAAAAATTTCACTATCAACTGAATGGTCAACTGTTACAGAGAATTGCAATTTCCTTTGCCATTCCATCCATTCGCACAAATTAATATCAGGTTTTTCTATTGAATGCGCTTGATCATCAGTATTTAGAATGGTACCTATAAATAAATATAAATATTAGCATGTAAAATAGTTGACACTGTGAACAGCACATCATTCTTCAAAATTTATCTCTGCCAAATCATATTTCATGAGACTCACTGACTGAAAAATTATGTACATCTTTTTTTAAATGTATTTTTACAGCTACTACAAATTTGTACTTCATTGTTGATCTATTATTCTACTGATGCAAGGATTATTGCTATTAGCATTTCAGGATCAATGATTTTTTAAAAAATCATGTTTTTTTTTTATGTGGGTACCGCACAAGAGTTCCAACTGCTCCCAACTGACTGGAGCCAGTGAGACTATGGAATCCCCTATTATTGGAGTATGTTGTGAGGCTGAAGGTGGTGGGGAGGGGAAGGAGATGGGGAAGTACCTGGCTATTTAGATCTAGTCACCAAATACGGCTAAAGCCATTTCAAGTAACGTTTCGATTCTGAATGGTGGTCTTTAGCCAGGGCGATACTGGAAGTATCTACCACTCTGGAACGTGCCGCAAATATAATCAAATGAAATTTATTTGCGCACACCGGGATTTGAACCCACGACCTCCGGATTCATAGCCGACGATCGTAACCACTCAACCACGAAGGGTGTCAAAATTCGAATATTCAGAACATACTTTTAGAAGCATTCCATATTTCACCGTGTTCCAGAAAGAAATTGAATGTTGGTAATCCATTTGGATACATGGAAAGATATTCATCATTAGATAAATATGGATTTCGGGCTGCACATTCTTTTCCATCGGCCCCTAATTGCTTCTTAAGCATATCCTTAATTTTGGTCTGAACCTAAAATAAAGCAATTCAAAATGTTAGATAAATTAACAAACCAACAAATTTGATTTTGGTTTCTTCCAATATGCAAAACATATCTCTAAACTAGCATTTTGAGGTTGGTAATTTGTTAGAATGGAAACAAGATTTGTATAGTTTTGTAAAAAGCCCCCGAGGTGATATTTCACAATATTATTATTATATTTGGATTCCTTTCCATTTTTTTCATTGGAATGGTGAAGTAATAATTGATAATAATTATACCTTTTTTGGTTTTTCTTCTACTTCTTTCTTCTTTATAACTGTGATGAACATTTTTTGGCATTGGGGTTTGAGGTTATTGGGAATCATTCTCGGGCTGGCGGTGAACAAATTTTTCAAAAGCTCTTTGCTTTGCATTACTCTCTTATTGAGTGAGTCTTTCTGCATTATGCAATCCCGTAAGGTCTGAAACACATAAAAAAATAAATTAATACATGCTGTTTTATAAACCAATGGTGGGGTATTTACAACAGTTCAGCATGAATATAACTTTTTTACCTGGTGTTCTTTTCCTTCGGTAACTAATATAACAACCCGTCCTCCTCTCTCTCTCCCAGTTCTTCCACATCTAAAAAGTAAAAAAAAAAAAAAATTATTTACTTAATTCTTTAACTTTTTTCTAGTCACCCTAATTTTAATATGTACATATATTTTTTTTATAAAATAAAGTCAAGCTTTGCGACTTTTCTGGTTTGACAATAAGCTCAGATCAGAACCTCAACGAATTCTTGTGATGTGAAGGTTCCATATTCCTTGCTAATTCACATTTTGTAATTAATTACCGTTGGACTAATCGCACAGGAGATTTGTTGGAGATGTCAAAGCAGATGATCAGGTCCACATTCCCAACATCCAGTCCCTCCTCCCCAACACTGGTGGACACCAGCACATTGCACAAGCCTTCTCGGAACATCTTCATCACCCGCAGCTGCTGCTTTTGCGAGAACGGCTTCATAGTCTGTTCTTTAGTTGAACCTGAACAAGATAAAAACACCTTTCAGTTCAAATTCTTTAATCACTCTGTTTGCCTTCTGAAGGCATGAGCAAATAAGTGGTAAATTCACTGTCTTTCAGGACATAATAAAGACATTATTGAAGGATTTAAATATTTATCATAAAAGGATAATAATAATAATAATACTTGGACGATTTATACAATGCCGTTTTTGTGAAAAATCACCCCAAGGGCGCTTATTATGTACATATACAGAAAACATACTTACCTGGTAGGGCAATCCAGATTAAAACTTAATTACAATGTTTTAGGCTGAGATGGTATGACTTTGCACGCACAAGACACATACGAGGTTTGTTCAAAAGGGTGAATTTCGAATTTTTTCGAAAAGTATTTATTTATTCATCAATATCCATTTTCTCCCCTTCAAAGTAATCCCCCTCAGATATAATGCACTTATGCCAGCGCTTCTTCCAATCCTCGAAGCACTTCTGGAATGCGCTTTTTCTTCACTATCACTTCTGGAATCAGCTCGTTCTTCGATTCTGACTTTATCTCATCAATTGTGGCAAAACGTTTTGCTTTCATTGGTCTCTTCAGTTTCGGGAATAGGAAAAAGTCGCAGGGAGCCAAATCTGGTGAATACGGTGGTTGAGGCATGATTACGGTGTTGTTTTTGGCCAAATAATCACGAACAAGCATTGATGTGTCAGCTGGTGCATTATCGTGATGCAAAATCCATGATTTGTTTTTCCACAATTAAATTACAATGTTTTGGGCTGAGATGGTATGACTTTGCACGCACAGGACACTTACGAGTATATTAGAAAACACTGCACATTGCATGACATTGAAGTTAATGTTTAAATCCTATTTGTCATTGATATTATATATATTAGAAGGTTATTGGCAAAAGAAGAGTAGGTGCTTATTTGAAACATGATTTTATTTGAGATTTTTGATAATAATTATTTACATTTACAAATATTTAAATTATTTGTTTATTAGGTAACTGAACCATTCATGGATATGACTGTCCGAAGAGATGAGTTTTGAGTTTTGCTCTGAATTCTGTCGAATCAATCTTAGATCGTATGGCAGTTTATTCCAGGCTTTAGGGCCTGACACGCTGAAAGCTCGCTCACCAAACTTAGTATCTGGTGTGCGCTTTAGTTCCTTCAGCCTTCCGATGGCCGATGACGTCGCTGATCTAAGAGTTGACTGGCGTGAATTGGAATTTTCTGGGATGCAGAGTTCCGATAGGTAAGCCGGGGCCATCCCGTTAATTGATTTAAATACCATCCAGCAAAGCTTGAACTGGATTCTTTCAGGACATTTAAGCCAGTGCAGATTTTTTAGATGTTCTGAAATGTGGGAGTATTTAGATACGCCTGTAATTAGTCTTGCCGCAGCGTTAAAAACGGATTGTAATTTGTTAATTTGATAGTTGGGGAGACTTGCATATATTCCATTGCAATAATCTAGACGTGAAACAACGTACGAATTAACCAGCAATTTAGTCGCCTCTGTTGGCAGGTTTCTCCGCACTGCTTTAATTTGCCTTAATTCGAAGAACCCTGTGCTTACAGTTCTGTTCACTTGGCTTTTAAAGGACAAATCAGCGTCCAGATTGACTCCAAGTAATTTGATAGATGTCTTTGGAGTAATGTCAGTTCCGGAAATAGTTATTGGGGACATGTCAATGTTATGCAGGCGTCTGCTTGTGGCGGTCCAGAGAAACTCAGTCTTTGACGGATTCAGCTTCAATCTATTTGAGGTCATCCAACGAGTAATAGCTTCTAGACACTCAGCTATGCGAGTTTTTAGAATGTCTATTTCCTCAGGCAAGCAATAAAAATAAACTTGCTGGTCATCAGCATAGCAGTGGGATTTAAGACCAAACGATTCGATTATTTTAGCGACATCATTTGTGAAGAGGATAAAAAGTAGTGGGCCCAGGACGGACCCCTGGGGTACTCCAGATGAGAGAGTTGCATAGCATGATTGGTGTTGACCCACCTTCACGGCTTGTACACGATTCTGTAAATATGATGTCAGCCAATTCTTAACGCTACAGTTTAAACCAAAGGATTGTTCTAAACGTGTGATTAGAAAATCGTGGTCAATCGTGTCAAAAGCGGCACTCATGTCTAAAACGGAAAGAAGTGCCAGTTTACCCGACTCGATGGCAAGAGTTATATCTGACAAAACTCATAGTAAACCAGTTTCCGTTGAGTGAAACCTTCTGTATGCATCTATACATAGCATATATATAGGATATACATAGCATATATATAGGATATACATAGCATACCTGATGATCCGAGTCCTTGTCCAATGAACATGTGAGGTCTTATCCCAGGTCTGCACTGCAGGAGTAAGCAGTGAACTAAATGAACACTTTCTCGGTATTCACAAAATACTAGAAAAAAAAAACTTAAGATTCGCATAATAATATAACAGATATTAAAACCACTGTGGAAAGAATGATAAATAAAGATATGAATTTTGCTGAAGTATAAACTCAGTAATCTTACCAATAGCTTTAGTTTCTTGTCCTTTACTCTTTGCTGCGTTGAAATGGTCCACCATTACCTCTCGTAAGTGGTCGAATTTAGGGTGTCCGAATTTGAGGTCTTCTGTAATCTTGTAAAACAAAAGATACACAAATAAGTACAAGGATTAATTTTATGCATTTCTTGGAAATATTTTTTTTATTTTTAAGATTAACTCCACAGAAGGCCCTGAAAAAAAAATTCTTCAGGTCCAATGTCATCTTTGGGGATGCTGTATCGAGGGTTTATTTTAAGGAAAGGAAGGAGAGGACATTCTGAGAAGGATAAAGGTGTGAGGGGAAGATCTGGACAAACCTCACCCCACGAACCTGGGAACCCCTGCTACGTCACCAAACGTATCGAACCACTCGGGGTGTCCTATGGCAGAGTTATCAGTTATCCAATAAATGGTTCCCGGTGTGGCGGTACCCATACCCGCCTACCAAATTGAATTAGGTTAGGTGTTCATCTGATATACTTTACCTCTGGTACTGTTCCATCGGGTAAAGTATCCCTGTTAATCGAGAAGGGATTGGTTCCAAGATCATCCCTTAACCTTTCCAAAAAGCAAGTCAGGTTGTCATCCCTCCCCACCCAGCTCTTGTCCGGGTGGTCATCGAAGAAATTGAGGAACACCCTCGCTCCGTGCTTGGTCAAAAGTTCCAAAGCGTGGAATAGCGTAATCACCATTGTGAAATCGAGCATTATTGTTTGATGCTGAGGGTGCCTGCGAATGTAAAATTCCAATTAAATTCTATCTTATTTTTGTTTATGTACAACAAATCTTTTATATTTTTACCAAAAAAAATTAATTGGTTATTTGGAAAGTAATTGTTTATTACCTCATAGATTTTTCTTTATTCTGATATTCCTTAAACAGCATTATGATCCTCCCTTTTGAGAAATTTCCCACGTTTCCTGTCAGTATTTTATATTGTACGAGGCGCCTGGTATAAATGTCCAGAATCTAGAAAAAATTTTATGTACGAGATTTGTTCAAAAGAAAAGGTGAATTTTGAATTTTCGCAGGCTGTGTACATTCGATTATCGAATATTTTTTTTGTTATGTTGGTACACATATGTTTATCATATGTTAGCATCATCAGCCATTTTGGATTAGTGGTTTGTTTTTGACAACTGGAAAGGTTAGTCACGTTTTTGTGTGTTCTTCGATTTTTTACTTTTGAAAAAAATGGATCAAAGAATATGTATTAAATTTTGCGTTAAAAATGGAATAAAGTGCTCCAACGCACTTAAAATGTTGACTGTGACATTCGGCGAGTCTACTTTGTCTCAAAAAAGTGTTAATAAGTGGTACAAGCGCTTTACAGAAGGCTGAGAAGATGTTAATGACGATGAGCATCCTGGAGTTACAACCACGTCAACAAAAAAAAGAAAACATCGAAACAGTGAAGAAAATGGTTTTGGAAAATCGTCGAACCACTATTAGAGAAGTTGCAGAGGATGTTGGCATATCAATCGGCTCATGCCATGCAATTTTCTCGGATGTTTTGGGCATGAAACGTGTGGCAGCGAAGTTTGTTCCGAAATTGTTAAATTTTGAGCAAAAGCAATGTCGCATTGTATCGCTCAGGGGTTGTTGAATGACATCAACGACGATCCAGATTTGCTCAAAAGGGTCATAACTGGTGATGAAACGTGGGTATATAGTTATGACGTTGAAACCAAGGCCCAATCATCCCAATGGAAGCGGCCAGAAGAGCCAAGACCGAAAAAAGCATGCCAAGTTCGATCAAATCTGAAGGTTTTGCTCACTGTTTTCTTCAATTATAATGGCGTGGTGCATCATAAGTTCTTGTCAACAGGTCGTACGGTTAATAAGGAATACTACAAGGAAGTCATGCAACGTTTGCGTGAAGCAATACGGCTCAAAGGATCGGAATTGTGGAAAAACAAATCATGGATTTTGCATCACGATAATGCACCAGCTCACACATCAATGCTTGTTCGTGATTATTTGGCCAAAAACAACACCGTAATCATGCCTCAATCACCGTATTCACCAGATTTGGCTCCCTGTGACTTTTTCCTATTCCCGAAACTGAAGAGACCAATGAAAGGAAAGCGTTTTGCCACAATTGATGAGATAAAGTCAGAATCGAAGAACGAGCTGATGGCCATACCGAAAAGCGCATTCCAGAAGTGCTTCGAGGATTGGAAGAAGCGCTGGCATAAGTGCATTATATCTGAGGGGGATTACTTTGAAGGGGAGAAAATGGATATTGATGAATAGATACAACAACAACACCGCTGTACAGAATACCGCTATGAAATTCACTCCCGTTTACAACAATATAAATAAATATTTTTCACATATTTGTGTAAAAATAATACTATAACATACATGCAATTACATTATCAGTGCAATTTCGAGATATTTCAAAGTCTCAGTGTTAACCTAAATCTAAATTTTAAAATCTGATTTAATGTCAAAATAATTGATAAATCGCCGATCACTCAGTCCGAACACTGTCAGTGTGTGTGTGCATGTGCGTTTGCGTGTGAGCCGACTCTACGTTGCAAGCATCGAACATTAGTCCGCCTACACGACGCAGGGCCGCTAAACCTTTTCGGACCGCATCTCGCAGAAATAAGATGGACACCTGTGATACCTATTCTTTTATCACTTTGGCAAATAATATTATACATACTTTAAATACTACTATAATGGATCCAACCAACAAATTCAACAAAGAACAAATGTGAAAATTGACACCTAAACTCTCGGAACTACTGGGAAATATAAGCCTAGTTGCAGCTAAAATGGGCTTTTTAGAAGGTGAACTTAAGACTTATCAACGTATCTCAGAGAACCAGCCGCTCCAGCCTCCGCCCCAGTCCCTGCCAAATAATGCCAATCATTGGGTACAAATAGCTCAAATGTGCGAAGCAGCCGATGAGTTAGAGGAAAGAAAGGTGAGAGCAAACAATTTAATCATTACAAATGTACCCTAAAGCACATTGGTGAATCAATTGGACCGAGTCAATCAGGACAAACTGGAAACAATAAAAATACTTTACAAAATCGACAACACGCTTGTCGAAAACTCTGTAAACGTTTTCCGTATTGGCGTGGTAAAACCAAATAAAATCAGACCACTGAAAGTTATACTCAACAATCCGTCGCAAGTCTTAAATATATTGCGTAAAAAAAACGTAACATTGCCAAACACTGACTATAAAAATTTTTCCGACCAAACTCCGTTACAAAGGCAATATCTTTATGATCTAAGTCAATCCCTGGCAAACCGTACCCTGGAAGGGGAAGTAGGACTGACAATAAAATTTATTAATAACAAACCATCGATAATAAAAAATGTCTCAAAAAACCTAATCCCATAAATGGATGCTGCCCAAGTAGCCGAAAATGCCGGACCAAATGCCCTGAAAAAATAAAAATCTACTACCAAAATACAAGAGGACTTCGTACGAAACTACATGATCTTAAAACAGCAGCACCTTTACACAGACATGATATATTCATCCTTACTGAAACTTGGCTCGTCCCAGAAATAAAGTCTCCAGAACTTGGTTTTACGAACCACAAGATATTTCGGTGCGACAGAAACTCAAAATCTAGTACCAAATCAAGAGGAGGCGGAGTTCTGATAGCAACTAAGGAAACTTTATCAGTAAAAAAACTAAACACACAAAATAGCTCGCTGGAGCAATTATTTGTGCAAATTATTACCCCCATGGAAAAAATCATCATTGGAACTATATACATACCGCCAAACTCTGATATTCAAACATACAAGAAACACTGTGAAGACATTGAATTTCTCATTTCAAAACATCCTACATCTAAAATTATTATCGTCGGTGATTACAATCTTCCCAATTTGAAATGGAATTTTAGTGACAATGGCTATATTATAAATGAAAGTTGTAATGACCCAGCACGTGAAGTGATAGATACGATAAACTATTTGAATTTACATCAACATAATTTCGTGTACAATACATGTGACCGCCTTTTAGATCTAGCTCTCTCTAACTGCTCTAAACTGTGTGTTGAAAAGTCAAACGATCCGCTCATATCGGTGGATAGTCATCATCCTCCCCTACACATTACAGTTAATATGTACATGTACAAACCCACATTGAAACAAACAACACTCAACTTCAAAAACGCCGATTACGATTCTATTAATTACCAGTTCAGTAATACTGATTGGACTTTCTTGACTGATGATAGTAATATCGAACAAAACTTAGAAAAACTTTATCAAACATTTTCCAACAATATAAAATCTTATGTACCATCGTATGCACCAAAACACAGAACATATCCAATTTGGTTCTCCACGGACCTTATATTACTGCTCAAACAAAATTTTTAAACTTACTCACCTAATCGATGACTACTCAAACTTTTCAGCAACAAGAAAAAAATGTTAAATACTATCCAAACTGTGCTATAAAGCACACACCACCTCCATTGAGAAAAATGCACTGGAGACAAAAAACCTGTAGAATTTTGTCAAAAAATTAAACAATGAAAGCTCAAACTACCCCCCTACAATGCACTATGATGGCAAAATAGCTAATAGCACCATCGACATTGTTAACTTGTTTGCGGATCATTTCCAAAGCGTATACGAAGACGAAATATCTGAAAATAAAATACCATCATATACATATCATAACACGTTACATTTACAGAACTACCACATTACACGGGAATCCTGCCTAAATAAAATACTTTCCCTTGACCCCAACAAATCTGCAGGCCCAAATAACATTCCGCCAATATTTTTTAAACAATGCGCATCTACAATATCAAGTCCACTTACCATATTATTTAACCATTTACTTTCTTCTGGACATTTTCCAACACGTTTGAAATCTAGCTATATTACCCCAATTTTCAAAAAAGGTGATGATACAGACATAAAAAACTATTGTCCTATATGTATACAATCAGAACTCCCAAAAATTTTTGAATCCCTTGTTCTCGACTTAATTTATCCACCAATACTCAAAGTAATTGATAAAATACAACACAGGTTCGTCAGTGGAAGATCAACTACTACTAATCTATTACTTTACCAAAACTATATTACGGAATCCTTCACGAATAAAAAACAAGTTGACAGTATCTATACAGATTTTTCAAAAGCTTTCGATAAAGTATCCCATAAATTATTACTTAGTAAATTATATGCACTAGGACTGAGAGGCAACATGTTGGATTGGTTCTCAAGTTACTTATCTAACAGAATCTTGTTCGTCAAAATTAAGTCTTTAAAATCTGAGGGAATTAACGCAACTAGTGGTCTGCCGCAAGGAAGTCATCTCGGTCCCATTCTATTCCTAAAATTCATTAATGACATCATAACTTGTTTCGACGATGTAGAAGTTCTACTTTTTGCCGATGATATTAAACTATACAAAGAAATATCCAATATTAGCGACTGCATAATCTTACAGTTAAATATCGATAAATTACATAATTGGTGTATCGCTAATAACTTATTTCTCAACGCTGATAAATGCAAGACACTGACATTTTGTCGAATCAAAACCCCGTTATCATTTAACTACGCTATAGATAACAAAATCTTGGAAAAAGTCAACGAAATTAGTGATCTCGGAGTTTTGTTTGATACACAATTAAATTTTGTAAATCACATACAACAAATAACTAATAAAGGTATGAAGACATTGGGATTTATAATTAGAACTATCATAGACTTTGATTCGCTGGAAGTTATAAAAATCGTATATTTGTCACTAGTGCGCAGCATATAAGAATACAATTCAATAGTGTGGTCCCCATACTATCTCATTCATATAAAAAATATTGAACGCGTGCAGCGCAAATTTTTACGTTTTATTAACTTCAAACTACACATTCCAATACAACACATAAACTATACATTCTTGCTAAATACACTCAAAATACATACTTTAGAAAACAGAAGAAAAATAACAGACTTAACTTTTTTATTTAAAATTATTTATTGTGTATTAGACTGTTGTGAATGCAACTAATCAATTTCAAAGTACCTCATCGACAAACTCGGCAAAATATTTAATTCTGTAACAATAATTCTGGGACTAACTACCAAATGCATGCACCCATTTCTCGTCTACATATACTTGGAAATAAATTCACCTCTGCTATAGATATATTTAACATAAGTTTACCCATGTTTAAAAGATACCTATTTAAAAGATAACGATATTTTTATGTTGCAACAATTATAAGAGCATCGCATAAGAGCTATTGTTTAATTATTATTTTTTTATATATATTATCTTTGTACTCATCTACAATCCAAAAACTTGTTCCTCTTTTTTTCTTTCTATGTATCATATACTATATTATGTATTATGCAATTTCATACATTTTTACATCATCCGAAATATAAAAACACAATGATTTTTTTTCACAATGTCTTAAAGTTCTGTACACATAATCATTTTAATGTTAAAATATGTAAAAGCCCTTTGGGGCGTTAATGAATAAATAAATAAATAAATACTTTTCGAAAAAATTCGAAATTCACCTTTTCTTTTGAACAAACCTCGTATTGTATTCAGACGTAAGTTACAAGAGATGAAAATAATGAGGATGAATAATGTAATATTGAAAACGAATGTTTACCTCAATATACCTCTGCCTTATCCCGGTCAGGTCATCTCCTAAAGGTACCACAATAGTCTGCATACTTCTGGCGTGACTGTACATGGCCACGTCAATACAGTTTTCTGACCTCAGTTCTAAATGAGCAATATGTAAATTCTGCACCACCTGTAAAATATAAATAAAATGTTTATGTTTCCAGCTTAAGATTTGCGCAAACCATTGAACAAGATTATTATATAAGATAAAAATCAACATTGTTCATACACATTTTGTATTGTACGCAATATCTTTATTAGAGATGAACGGATAGCGAATATCCGGGCAGTACTAAGGTTGAACTGTGCCACCCAGTAAGAAGAGGAACACAGGAGATATAACTGGCGATATTCATGCCACTTTCTGGGACTGCTTCAATGAAATGGTTGAAGAAAACAACAGTGAAAATGAAAATGCTATGAAGAATAGTGCCATCGCCAGCGAATTCGAGTATTATTTTAAGGCAGCTCGAATAAAGCAAAATAGTGACCCTTACATATGGTGCTTAGCTAATATTAACCAGTACCCAATTTTGGCAAAGTTTGCGAAGATATACCTATCATCTCCTTGTAGCAGTGTGTACTGCGAAAGACTCTTTTCTGGAGCTGGCAATATATATGAAAGTAAATATAATCGTTTATTACTAAACGCTGAAAAGCTTGTCTTTATTCACCATAACTTGCCATTAGTAAATTTTAAGTACTAAGTACCTAACCGGTCATGGTTTGTAATAATTGTTGAGAATATTGAAAGTATTTTTGATTTTGTCTAGCTATTTTATATATTTCTCAACTATGAAGCCAGAAAAAAAAGTGGCCGGATACTGGATAGTAATCGGATATCCGTTGCAGTCTTTATGCATTTGACTTGAAGTTGGGAAGTTGTTGGTTTGATTCCTACCGCAGTGCAAAAATATACAGCCATGGAATTTTTCACTTCAAATATGAGTATTGTCAGCTTTGGTCTTGAGATTTTAATTGTCAAGTTTGATGGACCCATATATACTTCAGGTGATCAAAGTTTATCAATGCATTCTTATTATATCCCTAGCTCTGTCCTACTGCCCTTCATTGCCGTCATGTTTGCCCCCAGGGCCACAAATGCACCCCTGGATCTTTCTAGTGCTTACAGGGGGACATGGACCACTTTAAGTATCATAGCTTTACACCAAGGCTCTTTTACAGTCCGGTAAGAAAACAACATAAATCGGGCGCAGCAAAAATTCAGGAAATGTGTCGTGATGCCTCACTCCATGGACTCTCTGACGGGTCTGCAGTGATTTGTAGCAGCCAGTAAACTTACTTCATAAAACAACACGCATCACGTTGAGTCCAAGATATTGCATAGTTGATCATTGTACTGAACGTAACGGCGCATCTTATCATATGACTACGAAGATGCTACTTTACGCCGTATTTACGTACAACCCCTTCCACATCGCTCGATAGACTGACAGAGGCGGAGCACTATACGCTGTATTTACGTCATACCCCCTCTCCGCCGCCCAAGCAATAAGCAAGAACGCGATTGGTCAAACCCATCGAATGCACGAGCGATTTGCGCAATGCCCCGTTGTAAATTCAAATTACCCAAACTTTAAATTTAGGATTACGAGAGTCCCGCTACATTCATCATAAACAAACGTATATATATTAAACGGTGGGACTCTCGTTAACATTTCTGATTATAAATTATGTATACCAATGTTAGCATTAAGTAGTGTTAAGAATTCTCCCGTACACTGTCGAGGTTGGGACCCTCAGACTAAACTTG
Organism: Halesus radiatus; assembly: GCA_022606495.2. NCBI lineage: Eukaryota > Metazoa > Arthropoda > Insecta > Trichoptera > Limnephilidae > Halesus > Halesus radiatus. The sequence goes on from JAHDVE020006741.1 coordinate 158,907, forward strand.
TATGCTTGTTTATAATGTTAATAAATATGGTGGGAACAAGGGAGTTAAACGAGCGGAATCGGTCGAGAGAGTTCTATTAGTTGCATAATTTTATATATTTTTAAACTAGCCACATGTAAGCACAAAACGCTATACAAAACGATACGTCGATAACGCAGGGCGTATCGAGCGTACATCCACCAAACCAGCGCACGGTCCTATCGCGTCCGATAAATACTCCGCGATAGGCAACCGTTCGTCTCACTCACGCTCTCTCTCTCACCCAGTCATCACTTGAACTCTCAACAAACTCGACCGCTCCGCTCTTTTCAACTCGCCGGCTTCACACTTGGACATCTTTACATCGACTTCGACTTCCACCCTTTGGAAAATTTGGACCAAGTCTACATACCTAGCAGCACTAGAAGACCCACCCCTATTTACAGTCAATATAGACGACAAGTGGTCCGATATAATCATTGTGTTATTACTTTAGACATCGGATTTAGATATGCATTTTCGTATTTTAACTAGCGACGCTTGTGACAGTTGTGACGCAGTTATAATATTATATTGCCAAATCAATTATTGGATAAATAAATAATGCTAAATTTACAGTTAAGTATCGCAACCCCGAGTGTTATAAACTCGTCAGCTTAAATACGTCAATGAATACAATATAATGCTATGCCTACAATAATTTAAAAAAAAGTGATTGCGTATCTGATAATAGTAGAACTCGTATTTCTCTACCTCCATTATAAAACGAAAATTCATATCTTGCTCCATGTCAATCTTCCCAACAAGCCCTCCATTGATATGCTTGGTGTAACCTTAAGTGCCCAACTCAGGTATGGGGGCTCCATCGAAGCCAGAGTAAAGTTAGCCTCTCAGAAGCTGGACATTTGTACAGAGCCCGCAGATACTTTAATAGTACACAACTGCTGACCCTGTACAAATCACAAGTACACCCCAAAATATCTGAAAAAACCCTTGACTCTTGCTCCGAGGAAGTAGTGTCATTGATCCCTTCGGCACTGGTGCATAGAGTCGGGAAACACGCCAAACGCGCGTCCAAAATTTGCACACGGTTGACATTTGTCACATGAGAACGGATCGCTTCTACGACTCGTTCTCATGTTCAACAGCTCGGCTGTGGAATGATCTACCGGCCTCTGTGTTTCCTCCATCCTATAACATGGGTGGGTCTCTTCAAGACCCAAGTTAACTCCTTCCTATCCTCTAAAAGACCCTCCACACAGCATCCCCAAAGATGATATGGGCCTTGGGGGAAATTTTTTCCCTCAGGGTCTCCCGTGTGGAGTTACTGTAAAAAAAAAAAATATGTTTGAACTCATAGCCGAGTGGTGCGTAAACAATCGAAACGACGCGTGTTTACCGAGAACCTACTGAATTGTTGCCTCGCTTGTGGTATACTAGAAGCATGTCGCGCGGCTCACGCTTCCTCCCCGAGTCGTGAGCTAGCGCCTGTAGAAATATATGGCGCAGCGCGCTGTCGGTATCACGCATGAGTTTTATGTCGATTCCTTACTGGACCGTCAGAGAGCCCCCTAAGACAATCATCTTATGATAGAAAGCGGTGACTTTATGATTTGACAAATTAGTGAAATAAAACAATCAAATGTTTATAACCACGAGATTTATTTAATTTTTATTAAGATCGACCTGTTTCGCTTAACACAAGCATCATCGGGGTACAAACATTGACATTAGTTTAATTTTGTACCCTGATGATGCTTGTGTTAAGCGAAACCGGCTAGTCTTAATAAAAATTAAATAAATTTCATGGTTTCAAACAAAGCGATTGTTTTCTTTCACTAAGACAATTAGTTTGAAATGCTATTTTATCAGCATTACATTACAAAGATTTTGTAACACCTACATTAATCACATCTTCTACTTTACTCCCCGGCGTAGCAGATAGAGCCAGCACCCGGTAGAGCGCGTGGCCCCGCAAGTCCAGGGCCTCGACCAGTTGGCAGTAGGAGTGGCGTCCCCGTGCGCGGTGAGCTTCATCTATGACTAGGCAGCGCACCAGCGCCCCTGGACAGGCCCCCGACTCCAAGTCGTTGTGCACCACCTGGGGGGTGGCGAAGAAGACGCGCTTGGTCTGCCAGGCCACTTTACGGGCTGCCGTCTGCATGCTTCCTGTAATATTATTGATTTTTTATAAAGGAATTTTAATGAAACATGGACATAATAAAGACATTTTATAAGTATGATCTGAAAAATATTTCCAATAAGGAAATAATAACATTGATTCTTGTTCTTCTTATAGCACCCTCTCCTGTCGGCTTGGCTTTCATCAGGACAATCTTCACTCCATAGGCTGCAACCCGCAACAAAATGTCACATAGTTTTTAAAGCCATGATGTGTTACTTCTGCTCATTTGCATAGGGTCATTTTTGGAAAATACCACATCAAAGCCACTTTAGAAAGCTGGAGAATAACTTAAAATAAACAAATATAGGTATTTACAAATGTTGCAGGGTGTGAAAAGGTTCAGATTTGATGGGTCCTTGACAAGAATGAAATATTAAAACAAAATAATAGCACCCTGTAAGTCACCTTTGCTAACCATGCTTTCTTATTTTGACTCCTTCCGTGTATTATAAAATAATTTAGGTATTATGTGCTAGCTCTGAAATAAGGTTTTAATATGAAAAGGGTTTATAAGATGCTTCCTTTTGACATATCAGACTTCTGTGAAATACTGAATCAAAATTTCTTATAATAGTAATAATTGGATTACTTCTATAGCGCCGTTTTCATGGGGAAATCAACTCAAGGGCGCTTTACAAATAATTTATGTAACCTATCATTTAGAGGTGTAACTAATACAATACAGCTAAAATTTATTGTAATTGGGCAAAAATGATTTACGAGCGTATTAATATTTTTAAATGTTTGTTATTTTATAAAGTATTTACCCGTCATCTCTATGGTGTCTTGAGGAGGAATGGCTGTGATATTGTAACAGGCTTCTATCTGTTGAGCCACCAAAGGTCGGGTTGGGGCCACAAAGATGATCTTTCCTAGAGGATACCATCGGTAATAGTTGTACATAACCACGGCGGCAATAAATGTCTTGCCAAGACCTGTTGGCAGACTAACCTGGAAGTACAAATACTTAAATTACAAGGCTGCAACATAAATACAATATTATAAAAAACCATCTTAGTAATAGGGATATTTCCGTGCGTATTGATCGTTATCTTCGATCTCGAATACTTTCTCACTCCCGCATCGCTTCGTCTCTTACTAATTAGGGCGAGGGATGTTATTGGCTAGATTTTTACCCCGCCGCTCAGGCTTAGAGATGTGACCCCATGAAAGGGATGTCACAGCTGTAATGATCTATAAAAGGTCATGTTTTAACTCCAGAGAGCAAGTTGTTTCCCGGCGTCGAATGCGCCTCTCCCACCTCCTCTGCAAGGGCCGACCCAAGAACCATCTGTGGTTGATTGATGGGCAGTGAATCCAGAGCCAGGTACCCCTTTTCACCCACCTCTGCCAGGACTGACCCAGGAACCCTATGGGGTTGATTGTTGGGCAGTGAATCCAGAGCTATGGTAATCCTTTGTCAAGGACTGACACAGGAACCCGTTGGGGGTTGATCGATGTGCGGTTAAATCAGAGTGACATGAATCAAGGGAGATATTATTATGACCGAAGTGTCAAGTGTTATTTTAAATTGTTCCACTGTCGAATTGTTGCTAATTAACTTGTAAATTGATAAGACCCAAAATAAAGACTATTTCTGTTCTCCGTGCAAAGTGTGTATTATTTAATTAACCCGTTACAATATGTAACTTCATTAGAGTTCTTGGTACATACCAATGTGTTCTTGAATAGAGCAGCCTTGACAATATTGTACTGATAGTCTCGTACAGAATAATTTGTTGGATAAATCCATGTTGGACCAGCATTTCTATCGAATCCATTGAGTTCTTCATCACAACATAGGGCACTAAAAACAAAATTGAATTGGACAAAAATAGGTTAACCTAACAATTAATCAATTAAGAATTTTAACCAGTCACATTATTTCTAATATAAAGTAATAAAACAGAATATTTACCTAACATCTAAACGATTACTCGTATCTAAACATGAAGACGAAGCATTGAAATGAGACACATTTATGACATTTTTTGACAATGTTTTGTTAGTTTCTTCGCCAAAATCGTCCCAGTCATCAAATACTAACGTACTAAGATCGTTGTCATCACATTTCGAATCATTCATTTTCTGATAAATCCGCTATTCATAGTTTCTTTTTCTTTAAAATAATTCTAACAAATAAATATGACACCTTCAAAATTTCAATTCAAAACAAGTTCTTTACTTTGACTTTTGAGTCTAGGCCAGAACCTAATATATTCGAAACAGGTATTATAATACCGCCATACATCGGAACTCTGAAGATGACGTCCTAGTTAGTAATATTTAAGTAGCTTCGAAACATTTTTCAACGTAATGGCGGTATTTTGGACATCTAATGAAACTATAAAATCCATCAAATTATTACTTTGATGAATGCATATGAAATGTCAAATATGAAAATAAACGCCAAATATGTATTTTTGTAAATTATGGCTCTCCAAACATTGCATTTAAAGTTAAAAAAAAACGTTTCAATAAATATCTCTGCATTTATTATCTATTTTTATTGGGCTAAAATTATTGGAAAAGAGGAAAAACAAAACAATAACAACAAATTATAATTTTTTTTTCATGTTCTGAATATCCGAAATCAATTTTATTATATTAGGTAGCATATCATAAAATTACATTTACGTGTCATTTATTTGTAATGCCATTGCCTATACAATATATATTACAAAAGAAAGTACACACAACGAAAAGAAAAACTCAGCAACGAGCCCCGATACGATCAAGGGAGTTATATGGTGTGGTAGATCTCTATCCCCCCTCCAGGATGAGGATTCCCGTTTTTACCTAAAGGGCGTGCTTTTGAAGATAGAATAATTAGAAGATTGAAATAATAATAGAAGATTGAAGATAATTGAGGGCTGGAAGTTTCGCCCTATAGAAACTTCAAGAACAGTTTTACGGAAAGTTCTAGAAGGTTCGATAAAGCTGTAGAAAGTTCTGGAAGGAGTGGCAGGGTATGCCGGGGAGTGTAGAAGGTTCTAGATGGTTCGTAAATGCTTTAGAAAGTTCTGGAAGGAGTGGTGGAGTATGTCGGTAAGTCTAGAAGGTTCCAAAACGTTCTGGGTGGTTTGTAAATGCTTTAGAAAGTTATGGAAGCAGAAAGTTCTAGAAACCTTCAGAAATGAGTGACGGAGTGTGTCGGTGAGTCTAGAAGGTTACAAGAAGTTCTAGAAGATTCGATAAAGCTGTAGAAAATTCTAGAAGGAGTTGTGGAGTATGTTGGTGAGCCAAGAAGGTTTCAGAATGTTCTGAATGGTTTGCTAATGCTCTAGGAAGTTATGGAAGGAGAAAGTTCTAGAAGCTTTCATAAATGAGTGGCGGTGAGTCTAGAAGGTTCTGGAAAGTTCTAAATGGTTTGATAATCTTAATTTTAATCTTAAATATATATATATGTGTATTTTAAAAGTATTAGAGAGCATTCCTTAACATTCCGGAACATCCCAGAACATTCTGGAATGTTGTGGAATATTCGGGAATAGGGAATCGAGAACATCATTGGGGAACATCCCAGAACACTCGAATGTTGTCCCGAGCGAAGCCGGGTACTCCAGCTAGTATACTAATAAAAACCAATCATCTCGTTTTTTAAGCATGTATATTGCCGCAGCGGCACGCCCAAAGCACGTTGAAAGTAGAACTGAAGCTCACCTTCGTGTGGTGGCGTTGCAAATATCGCCGGCCATCACCGAACCACCGCATCGGCCAGCTGATGGCCCATCATGTGAAGGGCCCTTGAGAGGTTCCGTAGGTTAGGGTTCCTTCTGTGTGACGACACGCTCCCCCCCCCCCCTCCCTGCCCCCTCGGCTTCCGGCATCCCACGTTCACAATCTTCATTGTTCCTACATACATATTAATTTCTGGATCAACTTGTATCTAGAAACTGAATATACGTCAAACGGAGCAACCAAAGGAAAATAAATGGACGAAAAAATAACCGTTGAACTGGAGCAAATTTCTCATATTTTGATGACGAATACACCGACTGGGGTCAGTTGCAAACTGGGAACCTTGGTAATGATTAAGGCACTGTTGCCAACTCGTACAGATGTAGATCGTCGTGTTACAGTATCTCGCGAAAATCGCACGAAATCACGCACTCCTTATGGAGGTGGCGAAAAGGTTGAAATCCTGCTTAACACCGGCCGCATATTTCGATTAACGAAAACAAAAAAAAAAAAAACAAAATGCGTGTTTTATTTTATTTTTTAAAGCTCAGGCATAAATATTAAAATGTTTTTCAGTCATATACTAAAAAACTTAATTTGCCACAATGAACAATATGACACTATCCGTAAAAGGGTGGTAAGTAGGAGATTTTGCAAATTAAAAAAAAAATGTTTTAGGTGTGATACTTTCTAGGCTTATAAAAAGACTCGCCAAAAATACAGTATTTAATTAAATTTTATGTGATATTTCTAGGCCATCCAATTTTCAAACCAAAAACACATGATTTTGCATTATTTCGCATTGCGTCACCATGCGATATTTTAGGTAAACACCCAGTTCAATTTTTGGTTTATAATAGGTATGTACCTACTGATTCTGGACAGATGGGACTCTTGTACTGTGTTCACATTCACCATCAACTAAAAATCGAGTTAACTGTATCAAACTGTGGGTTCCTTATCCCCACGATTTACGAACAAATCGAAAATTGATAAATTGGCACTCCGGGTAAAAAGGTTGTGGATCACTGAATTAAAGTGATCATTTATTTTTTTTAATTCAGGAAATGTTTCTAAAAAATCTATACGAATGGTCACCGTATGTCTAATGTATCTTCTGTGCCATTGCTTGGTTTAGTACCTATGTTTTCATGTCACAAATAATAGAGAAATCATAAAAAAGAACTTAACTGATTCTAAAATTTTGTTCATGTAACGGATACAGTAATTTTTTTTTGTCATAAAGGATGGAATTTTTTGTTATCCACAAAAATACGCTAAAACCAAGAGTTTAAGCGTGATTAAAGTATTCCCACAAAACGAAGAACTCTTCTTTAGGTTCTTAATAAATTTATTGATTACCCAAGTCGTCACGCCTCGAGCAGCAGGTTTGCTACAGGTAAACTTTTATGTATTCCCGCTATGCGACGCATCGTGTACTAGTATATGCCTTTATTGACGGTCAACGGAGTACTATATACAAAGTAATCATTAAAACATCTCTAAAATATACCTACATATAAGGAAATACAATTGTAAAAGGTCCTATTCAAAAAAATTTCGAGTGTCTTTTCGCGAAACTTGAAAAATATACAGAGTTTAATGTAGCCGAAAAACTTTAATCAGTGATTCCTGGGCATTAAAATGATAAAGTTTTTTGTTGTCTAAAAATAAATAAATCATGCGTTGTCAATGGTCATTCAGCCGAAAAAAAGCCTAACCAGTGATAACCACACATCCGAGAGTGGTATATCTATGCACAAATCTATGAACCACACGTTATAGTGTTTTTTTTTAAAATGTTTTCAATTTGGAAGGCAGGGACAAATGCAATACTTGGGGTCGATATTGGAATGCTCAATTCTCCAGCCGTATGGCACCTATTTGACAACTTTTTTGATTGTGTTCTCAGAATAATGGACTGAACATGATTCGGTGAAAAAATCGGACAAAAATCAAATTATGGACAAATGCACTACCCGGGGTCGAGATTGCAATGCTCATTTCTCTGGCCCTATGATACCGATTCGACTACTTTTGTGGAATTTTTCCTCAGAATAATGGCCTGAACAGTGATTCGGTGAAAAAATCAGACAAAAACGAAATTCGTGAAAAAATTGTCAATCTTATGGGCAAATTTTACTACTTGGGTGTTCAATATTGGAATGCTCATATCTCCGGCCCTATAGCAGCGGTTTCACAACTTTATTTGATTTTGTGGTAAGAATGATTGCCTGAACGTGATTCCGTAAAAAAATCAGACTAAAAAGAAATTCGGGAAAAAATTGTCAATCTTATGGCCAAATGCAATCCTTTGGGTCGATATTGGAATGCTCATTTCTCCGGTCCCATGGCGCAGATTCGACAACTTCTTTTGAATTTGTCCCCAGAACGTGATTCGGTGAAAAAATTAGACGAAAACGAAATTCGTGAAAAAATTATCAATATTATGTGCAAATTTACGACTAGGGGTCGAGATTGGAATGTTCATATCTTCGGCCCTATGGCACCGATTCGACAACTTTTTTGGAATTTATCCTCCAAATATGTATTATTTTAAACAAATTAATTGTGAAACAACAGAAATTAATTCAATAAAATTTACATGTGCACTCCGAGATTTGATCCTGCAACCGGATTCGTAATCGTAATTTGGATTCGTAATTGAGAGCCTTACCCCTCAACCTTGGAGGCCTTCAAATAATATAAAATAATAAAAAATGTGTTACAAAAAATAATAAATTTATTTAACATTTTATAAAATAATCACAGCAACACTAGGAAATTATTGAACTATGTTTCATCTTTATTTTGGAGTAAAGCTTCAATTTCACTTAGATCAATATTATCATCAAACTCGTCTTCAGCATTTTTATCACCAATAACTGGCTGATGTTGTACACCCTTTTTCAAAAATGGTTCGTGCAAAACTCCATAAAGTTTTGATGCTTTACGTGTCCCAAATCCTGGGCAATGGGACAACTTAGTTTCTGACGTTTTGATCATATTTTCCAAAGTGCCGAAGGTGGAAATAAGGGTCATTGCATCAGTTTTGTTGACTGGTTTTATAGATGTGAGGGCATTTATTATCTAAAACAAAAAAAATTAATAAGCTCTAGCAATTAAAAAAAATATATGTCAGTAAGGAAAAATTAAAGTGTTCCCTATTTTAGACGTTAGACCAAATTTTTCTGATATGTGAGTTGGTTACGAGGAAAATCTATTACATACTCATATGAAAGTAAAAGTTAAACTCTTGGACAATCACTGTCACATATGTATTGTTACGAATGTTGATGCAAACACAGATACATAGCGTGCATACATCATTGAAATAAAGTTTTTATTACATAAAAATAACACACTGTAAAACTTTTCAAACAACTGTAAAAAGGACATTTCCCAGTGATGCTTTTCAATGACGTAACTGTTGGAAGTGTGTACATATGCACCAATACACACAATCCTAAGAATGTGTTGTTGGCCTCAAGTCTAATTGCATCACCTATAACAGATACATATATGTATTTTTTATAGAAAGACAAACATTCCCGGGTTCAGCATAACCTGACAATATTTGAAAATCTCCTACTACCATCACAGTAAGCGGAATATGTTTCTTGTGTCGTGATGGAGGACTTCTCCAGTTGAGAAATTGAACTCACAATGCCAGAGTGGGATCCAGATGCGATCCCAACTTGGCCACTGACCGGTCAGACAAGTATTATTAGCGTAACAATGTCAATATTTTGTAATGTTGAAGTTGTACCTTTTCATGTGGACCATTTTCAACTTTCTCCATAATCCTATCGGGAGGCTTGTTTTCATATACTTTGTATGTTTCAATGATTTTTCCGGCTTCCTCTGCATTCCACGCCAGCATTAATGTCAAATCAGCCAGCAAACAAATGCGGGTCAGATTCTTTAGTGCTACATGTGGATCAGGAACATCAACCTAAAATGGATACAATGTTTTATAATAATTCTCTGTAATGATGAAATCCCTGATGCTCGTGTGGTATAACCATGTACTAATTGGGAATAAGCAGATCTAAAAATAATCCAAAACCGTTGTAAATGTAATGAATAGATTAATTAATTGTTTTTGTGTTTAATTCACATTACTCCATTCAATTTCTTTGTATTTATTATCACAATTATTTTTTCACTTAATCGGTTTCACCGGTAATAACTCATTTTAGGCACATGGATTGTATGCATTTTCGTATTTTAGCTGATGAGACTATGACACTTACGACTGTTATATTGCCAATTCAATTATTGGATAAATATTGTAAATTTTCAATAGTTAAATTGGGAATATATTGGCCACGAGGGTCGTAGTTTCGTCAGCTTAAATACGTAAATGCATATAATCTGAAGTCTAGTAATAAATAAGATTAGGAAAGAGAGGTTTAGATGGTTTGGGAAAATAAATTGGATGGATGGAGAAAGGAGAAAAGCATGTGACCTGCAAGAAGATAGTTGTCTTATATGAGTCTCAACTGTTCTCAAACTTTCTGGAGCCAGTGGAACTATGGGATCCTCAATCGGGGAATGTTGTGAGGCTGAATGGAGTGGGGAGGGTAAGGAGATGTGTGAGAGGAAGGTTGGGAAGTACCTGGCTATTCAGATCTGGTCATCAAACACGGCTAAAGCCATTTCAAGCAACATTCCGATTATGAATGGTGGTCTTTCACCAGGGCGATACTGAGAGTATCAGTCTGGAACGAGCCGCAAATATAGTATATATTATTTAGCAACAATTAAATGTGAAAAAATACAAATTAATAAATAAAATTTGGGGACGCCGGGATTTTTAACCCGCCACCTCTGATTCGTAGTCAAGGATCTTAACTACTCGCCCGCAGAGGTCGTCGAGTTGGGAAGTTGGGTGAGCCAAAGGATGACATGACACGTCAATCAGTGATTGTAAATAATAACAGTCCAAAATAGTATAAAATTGAATAAAAAGCATTAGATTAGAAATTGTAATATGGACTGGATTACCTGAACCAAAAGAACTCGTAAGTCGTACGCTTTTCCTAGTAGTTTTAATCGGTCATGGATATAGTCTGGGTTCATGTTGTGGTAGCGGAGAGAGACGAAGAGAGCGCAGGTCGTGGGACCCATAACGTAGTCCGGGATGATGTCGTCAAACTCCCATGGGACACTATTGATTGCCTTCAGCAGAGGATTTCCTTTCTAAAAAATAAAAATCACATCATTTTATCATTAAAGTTGTGGAGAGAACGATACGAGGAAAGTAATATTAAATCATTGTAGAAAATAATATTAACATAACCTAAATGAAACATGAAAATGGAAAAAACAACACAAAATAAAAATCGCATCTGGGACTCGAACCCAGGACCTCTGCCTTTCCAGGGCAACCGCTTAACCAACTTAGCTAAAGAGACCAGTTCAATTTATGTCACCTTCATCACAATTTAGATTTTTTTTAAATCTCAATAAAAAAAATTAATAATTAAAAATTGAAAGTAATATTACATTAACATGCAAATTTTTAGATACCCATGTAATTATTGGTCTTTATTAATGTTCTTTGCGCCAAGTGTGAAGGTAATGTCATACATATATGTACATAGGTTTTTTTTAGTTAAATACATTTTTTTAATTAGGTATTATTTGTTACATATTATACATGAACAACAGATTTGTGGATTTTTATCATATGTATACAATAATCTATTCTAGGCTGTGAATAGTAACATTCCACTTCAAGATGACCCTGGAAACCTCGTGGCTAGCAGATAAATGTACGCTTCCGACTGCGCTCTTCGATCTTCAATCCAAAGTGCTGCCGAAATGCCCCACACTGGCATGCCAGCAGAACCGTTATGATAATTTGGGTGAAAAAAGTTGCCACACTTCCGCGGGCGAGCCGAAGTGTTGATTGACTAACCCGCGAGTGGAACTGTTTGCGTAAATTATCATTATCGTTATTGAACGCACATATTTTTTTCGCCGCGCTCTAATTAAGATCTCTATTCCCTATTATCAGTCCTTGAGATGGAAGATAATAGTGAAATTGTGATTGGGCTTCGCCTTCTGACCAAAACAATCGACAATTTAAGTGCAAAATTGGTAAATTTTAAAAAGGAACAGAATTCCCTCAAAACTATGCTATATCGTATGTCGGTAGTGCCGAAATAAAGTGTCACGCATGTACCTGTAGTGTCTCGAACTCTGGTCCGTTACCCGGGCCCCTGCAAGTCCCACCGCTCCCTACCAACGCTGTCGCTGCAGCTGGGACCCCCCCGCTACCTCCCCCGTCGATGTCCCGACTGCGGCTTCTATTACCTCAGTGGGATTAAATAAACCCGCCGTGTCCAGAGTTACCCGTTCCCAAACGTCTAAGGGCGTGAAGGTAATTGCAGCAAACGCTACTGAGGCCGCTTCTGTGACCGTAGACAAGGGGAAGAGGCCGATATCCAGTCAATCGAAAGCAAAAAATACGCCTGGTTCCGATTCCCCCGCACCGCCTTCTCCACCGATGCAGCCAGGACCCTACTTTAACATGTAAATGCAGCAGTAACTGATACTGAACCTAGAGTCGAAGTCTCCACCTTGGCTAACTCTGACTGGCGCCGAGTTACCAAGTTTTGGAGCGCGTATTGGAATGTGTGGTGTGATTTTCGCTCCGAAGCATAAGTGTAAAATACGCTAATGTCGAATGCGTACACCATTATGCTGCGGAGGAATGAAATAAATTCATATTGCAAGCAAATTTATTGGAAGTTTAAAACCATAAGTAGGTATTTCACGAGAAGAACTGAAGAAAAGATCTCATCAGCGGATGCAAGGAACATTAACAAATAAACTAACGTCATGTTGATTCTTACCTGTTTGGGATTTACAATCACACAGTGTAATTTTGATGTTCCCATTTTAGGTTTCACAGGTTCTGAAAGTAAAAAAATTAAAATTAAAACGATACAAGATTTAGGAATATAACCTAACTTGCAACATTAGCTCACCACCAACTTCCTCCGGTTTATTTGTCGAGGGGGTATCATCTTCCGTACATTGCTTTTTTGGTGGGCTTGAATCTTCAGGGTCTTCAATGCTCGCCAAGATATCATCAAAATTATCGTCCATTATCTCTTCAGTGTCCATAATTAAAGACTTCTAAATACAAATCAAATAACACCGTTTTCCGAATATGAGTATTGTTTTGACATAAGAATAATGTCAAAATTAGAGCTGCCATATTTAAAAAAAAATTGTTTCTGTAATCGTTATCGTATTTCGTTCAATGCCGGGGAAGGTTGTTCCACAAATGAGCGGCAAAGAATTAATGTTGGAATTTTTTAAAAATTTTTGCTCTTAGAAAGCTTTGAAGATTCTTTGTTCATTATAAAATATTGGAAATATATAAGTTGGAAATTTCTTACCAATATAATTCATTTATCACGACAATCCAGAAACAAAAGTATTGTATCTGATAAAAATGTAAGGAAACTAAGTTTTTATCATTGAAAACTACTGTTTTTTATTTTTATTTATTGTATAATATTAATTATATACAGTGGGAACTTATACCCGCTAAGCCACTGCAAGTAGCTTGTCAGCAGGAGTTTATTTCTAGAATATAATATAATACAACAATAAATTACAATCATCATACAAATGTAGGGCAAAATTATTATATTTAGGCGCATGCATCTTGTGATGTACATAAGTTGAAAAAAAATTAAAGAGAAAAAATAATGGTAAAAGCATTACAGTTTTGTTATTGAGATACTAGAGTCCAATTTTATAACACCGATTTAAATAATATTATAAAAATGTCAATATCATAAAAAATATCAAAATTATAAAAGTACCAATATTATAAAAGTATCAATATTATAAAAATATCAATATTATAAAAACATCAATACTTCTAGAAATATCAACATTATAAAAACATTAATATTACAAAAATACAACTATTACCATACTATTATTTTCAATCGATATAACGTGTTCATAGTGTAAAACCACCCATTGTAATGCGTATCGACAAATGTCGTGGTAAAAAAGTAAAATATTAGTATGTATTTTCGATAGCGAAGTACAATACAATTTAAATGCTGTGACTGAAAACATACAAATTATAGCAAAAACATTGGTTTTTCATAACAAAATGTATAATAAATAGAGTACCAATAAAAATAACATCGAATTTATTCATAAACATAATTAATCCATACTTTCCTATATCGATGAGAAGGGTATTTTAAGTAGTATTTTTTATGTATAATAAATACAGTACCTATAAAAATAACACCGAATTTATTCATAAACATAATAAATCCATACTTACCTATTTCGATGAGAAGGGTATTTTAAGTAGTATTTTTTATTCTTGAAAAAATAACGATAATGAAGGCATTTAAATTTTATTTTTATGTTAACGAATTAATTTTCTATGATGATTTAAATTGTGCTATTTTTGATTTGCCGCCAAAACGACAAGTTCGTTTTTATTCGTGAATATGGCTCTGTTGACGTCACGCTACCAACGTCAGTGACAGCGGTTTTATCAGCCAGTGGTGTTATGTAAGTAAAAGATTCGGTTTGTTCACAAAAATCGAATATTTTTTTAGAGTATTTAGTTAGACCCTTTTTATAAATGTTTTGTAATTTGCTTACCGCTGTAAAAATCACGCGAAACAAACGTGGATGGAGTGAGCCAAAGCTGGTGTCAAAACGGGTGTCACATGACCCTTGCCTCCAGCTGTCGAAATCGTATTTAGGACAAGTCTATTAATTCTTATGTCAGTGGTGACAGCCGTCTTATCAGCCAGTGGTGTTATGTACATACGAGTATAATGACGTTTTAGCCAGTTCGAACCGTTTAGGAATGTGCAGTTTTTGATCGTTTTTAACATCAGTTTAAAATATGAAGGAAAATTTAGAAAATTCACATGTTTAGTTTGATGAATAGAGTCAGTAATATTAACTTCAAATCTTCCAGACATTTTTTAATGGTACACAAGTGCTGACCCTTTATAAATCGCAAGTGCGCCCCACTGTATAATTTGGCAGTCAGCTTTGGTCGGGAGGCCCAAAAAATATATCCATCTCCTTACCCTCCTCAATACCTTCATCCTCACAACATACCCCAATTGGGGATGTCATAATCTCACTAGCTACAGACAGTTGAGAGCACCTGGGACTCTTGTGTGGTATCACATTTTAAAAAAAGGACCGTAACCACTCAACTCTGTAAGGCGAACCAATAATGGAAACGGAGATTGATTGATTCGTTTTAAATATTCCTAGTCGCATATTCTGGAAATTTTTCTATAATACTAACACATAAAATTTATGAGTACCTAAAATTATTATATCTATGTCAAATCGTCGGCTGAGTTTTATCTGCAGTGTTTTAGGTAAATCGACTTTCTCAACTTCTTGTAAAGTTAGGTATCCGTATCCACTGTATCATCTGTATCCTTACTTTTGTCGAAATCGTAACAATGTGGCATTTTTTCAGAAAGTAAATTTACAAATGATTAATTTTTAAAAGGATACAACAATCTGATTTTTAAAAACCCCCCTGTAAATTGGGAAAGTGCTGATAGAACAATTAAATTCTCAGCCGACGAAATGTGTACATTGTAAAACACAGTATACATACTTATATAAAGATATTTTTTACAGTCGTAATTTAACTTTAAACAGATAAGAGAATGCAATATCTACGGAGATATAAATGTATCAACAAAATAAAGGTCAGTAGAAAAATGGCAATTATAAAAATAAAAATCAACGGAACAATGAAATCCACTAACAATGCTGAAATTAAAACGGTTTTTCTGACATCTATTTTCGCCGAGAGTTTTCCAGTTAGAAGCTTATTTGAACAAAACCTTTATGGGCAAACCCACCAGAGGCCGCTCTAGTGCTTGCCGGATTTACCAAAACAAGAGACAAGAATATACATATACACTTCATAACAAACCTTTCTCCTGCACACTTTAAATAAGGGAACATGAATGCTCTTTTGCTTCATGTGTTACTTTATCGTACTTGTTTGGGCGCTGCTATATTTGTGAAACCTTCCTTTACCGGCATGCGTTTATTCCTACACTAGCGCTCTCGCGTCGAGCGAGTGATGTGCTTGGTTTCGTTTTATGTTGTTTACCGACTTGTGTTTATAAAATCGTAAATACAAATAATACCAAACACGTTGATAATACCTCAAACAATACGAATTAATAGTGAAATGAGTGACATATCCAGTGAATAAGTGCATGCTTCAAATTGTAAAGTATTAAGTGAAAATTACTGAAAAACGTTTTTAATACGTGTGACACTTGTTGAGCTACTTTTTAACGGTGAAGTTTAAATGTAAACAGGAAACTCAACATTTTGCTTTCTATTGATTATAAGTGCTAATAAGTGACTTTTACAGAAGTAAAATACATGCCTGGAGTTGAAAGTTTATTTATTACTTGCCTGAGTTTTACGTTGAACTTTGTAGAAGTTTTTGAAGTTGTCAGTTGTCAATCGTACACAAACAAAAGTGACAGAATCTAAGATTTTTGAGTTCGCCATTTCACAAACATTTAGCTGTATCATTGCTTAATAGTATGCATTGTTCTCTATAATCATTAGAAAGTTCAATCACTCGGAAACTCCCTGATAGGAGTCGATCCGACACGTCCGCTAATTTTAGTCTGAAAAGTTTTTGAACCGCGAAATTCTTACGATTATTTTGCCACTAAAGAGTTATTTACATAATCCCATTGCATTTTAATGCGGTGTTAATCGAGGAATCTGTAAAATAGCTCGAAAGTTGATCGAAAGTTTTGTAAACATTGGACGATAATAAAAGTGAACGAGGTGTTGTTCAAATTGGATTTTCTTCAATCGATTTTATTGATGGTAAATAATATTTTTATATTTGTTTTTATCACTTTTCGATCGAGATTACATATTTTTTGTATTATAGGTACCTACCTATATCTAAAAATTACAATTTTATGTACTTTCACTAACGCAGATCCGCGAAAAATCACGGAATATTAAAAAAATAAAACAATAATAAAAAATTAAAAAATGCGTGTTGCCACGGCCGATAATTGAACCCCGATCAACTGCTTGGAAGGCAAATCTGACCATTACACCATCAACTGTAAGAACGGTGGCATAAATTCATTTATGTACCTACGTACTGAAAATAAGAATTATGAATTTTCGAATTAGTTCCAAGTTTTTTATTTTGATTGATTTTTTTTTGAATTTTCGAATTGAGAGTGTTACGTACAATTCCGTACCCCGTACTCACATCACAACCGAAATTACTCGTTTGTTTATAATTTATTGTTCTACAATGCTAAACCGAAAAGTTAATGCAAGTATTCATTTTTTAATATTTTATTATTTACTTGAACTATAGCAAGTACTTACCTATTAGCACTATTGTATATTAACTGGGTAGGTACCTACTCATTAAACTGTCGTATTCCCGAAGAAGTAAGAAGGAACGAATAAGCGCCTCACATACCAGTCTTGACTCATGCTTCGTTTCTTCTACATGTTTAAATCTTCGCATGGTCAGATTTCACTGCACAAGAACTGGTCAATTTGTTTCCTCACAAGGGAAGATACCTACCTAGTAAGTAGGGGGCAATACCCCCAAAAATAATAACATTACTGGAACACACACATGTTTATTAAAGATATGTACAAAATTAATACTAACCATATACGTAGGTTGCTAGTTTTTGACCTGTGGTTTTAAAAAAATCTCGATATGTCTGAAACAGTACACCTCGAACGGTGAGCTCTGTCGTTAAATTATTCTTACAGCTTTCTGTCTGGAATTTCTTTTCTAGCCCTCTTATTTCAACTTTTTTCAACCCGCAATGACATTTAGAGCATGGCTATGCAGCTTTGAATTGTTCATTTAACTGTTTAAAAAAAAATAGATGCCATTTTGTTTGATCCATATTACATAAAAACCACTGATGTCAGAAACAATAGACTATTTTGACAGCTGGAAGCAAAAGTCACGTGACACCCATTTTGGCACCAGCTTAGTTCATTGCCGTCCACGTTTGTTTCGCGTGATTTTGACTGCGGTAACCAAATTACAACACATATATAAAAAAAGTGTCAAACTAAAAACTAACAAAATATTCGGGTTTTGTAAATAAGCCAAACGTTTTTACTTAGTTGCTGTTTTACTTAAATTTGCGGCACCTCTTGCACAATCCCCGCCCCTCTTATATTGGTTTCTTCCTCTTGCGCGTTAGGCTACATCTATGTATTATTTGCTCTGTGATAAAAATGGTTTCCGAAATAATAGTGTTCATCAAGCAAATTTGGGTAGTACCTACCCAACCTAACTAGTAACTACATATTTTTCTGGTGCCCCCTCCCATCGGAGTTTATCTATCATCGGGTCATTTCTTCGCCCACTACACAAACAGGCGTATCTCATACATACATTTTCTTCGCTAATGGTTTTTTAATAAAGTACTTTTCTTTACCCCACTAGCGAAACATGTAATAAAATGTATAAGAATCCTGCAAAAAATCAGTTTTTTGGTTCTCCTGGAAATTTGCTAAATATGAGATACCCCTGTTTGTATTGTGCGCCACGATTTTTTACCCTGCTGGCTGCACATCTCAGAAAAACTCGGAGAAATTGCACACGTACATTTTGAAGCCATGAAATTCGGCGTCTACTTTCTACTACAGGCAAATCATTTTGAAGAGCGCACGTTTGAATGTATTTGTGCGCGCCGATAGTGGTTCAAATTAGTTCGACATATTTTGGGATACCCGCCTGCAGTCCCATGATAAGGTACACCACTACACAAACAAGAATCTCTTAAATGATTCTACAATAATGTACGTCTTCTATCAATCTCCCTTGGTTGGTTTCCATCGGTTGGGTAATCTTATATTAGGCTTTATAAATTAGATGGATGTGACGAAGATATTGAAATTTTTCTGCTTTTTATATTAAGAACAATTTAGTAGTTTTTTAGCCATTGGTTATAAACTAGTTAATTATAATAATAATATTTGGATATTTGTATAGCGGCGTTTTTGCGGAAAAGTCACCTCAAACGCTGTAAAAATATTTTTCAAGGCTCTATCCTACTACTGAGTATGGATAATTTGTTATAACTACAGATTGCATCCACTAGCTCAGCTCATCGGTCAATAACATAAAACTGTATGTACACTGTATCACCAATATGCGAACTGCTGCGTAAAAATGTACGTTATATTATTTACAGGCAGATATAACGGGCCATACTTACCTGGCAGGTCACTTTAGATTAACACAGTTTATTACATAATTATTATATAAATATGCAGTTTTGCACGTAGAGGACATAATATTGGAAACAGTTATTACCCTATCTATCCAGGGTATTATGAGTATGCGTCTATTTTTTCACATTTCAAATAATAATAATAATAATAGTTGGATGATTTGTATAGCGCCGTTTTTGTGAAAAATCACCTCAAGGACGCTGTACAAATATTTCTTAACTAATTATGTACAAACAGATACAGAAAAACATACTTACCTGCAGCTGGCAGGTCGCTTCAGATGAACACAGTTTTAGAAAAAATTATTTATAGAGATGATAGTTTTACATGGTTATTTGTTTCTCCTTTTCTATTGATGTTACATTTATTAGATGATCGGTGGCACAAGAAGAGTTGGTATTTATTGAATTATTGGTATTAATTTTAGGACTGGAAAGTATTCATAAAATGAATTTTAGGACTTGAAAATATCTATAAAATTACCTTAAAAAGCGTAAGAAGCTTTTAATAAATATTAAAGTTTTTATTTTGCACTTTGGTTATTTATAGTGTTGCGGGCTGTGGACGCATTTGCGCACCGATGCGTGAATTTTTAATTTAATTTAATTATTATTTATTTTTTATTTTTTTATTTTTATTTATTTAATGACTTTAGGTAAGTACTAACCGGCTAGCCTAGCTAAGCAATTTACAGGTGAATTTCTTCAATTTATGGATACGATTTTCTGAAAAGATGTGTTTTAAGTTTAGGTCTGAATTCTTAAGGCTTATATCTTCTAACCACCATTTATGTTATAAAAAAACATAGATAAGGTGAAGCCAAGAAGCATACTGTTTTTAAACATAACCAACCTTCGTTAATTGACCTGTCACAATTATCTTATCACGTGCTAATGGCTCGTGCCCTAAACAGTAGTCCTTATCAAAAGTAGTCCTTCAAAAACCCATAAAGACAGCTTTTAGCCCTTGTTATTAGAGAACCAGAATTCCACCAGAGAACATTCCAAGCCCATCAAATACCAAATTTAGCTTCGTGTTTATGTTTGAATTCCAAAGATTATATTACCGACATTGAATACAGTAATACCTCATGCTGAATTGTTCCCGTCTTATTTTATTATTGCATACATTCCACGTGTGATTACGTGTGTTAATTGTATAACATCAGAGATTGGATAATATGATGAGTTGGATATGGAATGGGAGGCATCATGAATATTGTTTTTAATAAGGTATGCGCATGCATGGGATTAGTTAAAAGTATTCGAGAAATGCACGCCATGGCAAAAGTATTGATGGAAGTGCACGCAAGATAAATAATTTTTTGGGAAATATAAAATACTAGAAAATGCCTTAAAATCACTGAATAGAAAAACCGATAGAAGTGTGTTGTGGGCGTGTCCGTATGCTCGAAGTAACCTCTTTTTTGTCTTACTTTTGGAGAAATTGATAAAACATTTTTAAATAACAAAATTGCTTTCTTGACCAGATAATCAATTCATTGGACTGTCTGGGGTCTAGGAGTCGAAAGGACTTCTGTAAAGTGTCGACATCAGTTTTATTTTAAATAGGCATTTATCGCACTTCTAGGAATTAACAGTGCTTAAAACACAGTTAAAATTACTTTTAAAGTAGGTACTTTACCTTTCTACTTAGTAGAATGATTCTTGAAATAAACAGAAAGTTTTTGTACAATTAAATGAAACACACGTCTTCACAACAAGCACTTTGTCTTTATTTAATTAAAACGATAATACTCTTATAAAGGAAAGCCTTGAAGAAAAATTTCAAGATGCACATATAAGTAATTACTTAGCAAGTATTACTTATATGTGCATCTTATTAGTAATATTTGCTTCAATAAGTAAACAATATCAAAATGGATGGCAAATAGGTACCGTATCTGACAACATTAAAAACCACTCTATTTTATGTGTTTTGGGGCAAGCATTGCGAATAAAAATAACCTTACCAACCGATTGCAAAATACTAAACTTCTAAAAATGCTAAGAAGAGTTTATGTTTTAATCGATGGCTTCATTTATTGATGAATTTTTAGGCAAGAATGAGTTAAAGTATTGGACTCTATGGAGGCGAAGCCATATTTTTATGTGATCAAATATGTCATCTCGAAGTTAATCGATGATCAGTAACACACCGTGGTGTGCAGTTCATAAAGGCTGAAAAGCTGTGCCCCTTCTAGGAAAAATTACGAACGATAATGAGAATTCAAAAGATAAAAGAAATTTTTTAATAATGCAAATTTTTAAGATTTTACTCGAATTTACTCGTACGCTCATTTATTCTGTTGGCTATAATTAAGATGATAATACCCTTTCAATGCACGTTTCATACCGAACTTGATAATATATACAGCCTCCCCTTGGTCGTAGAGCAATGCACGCCTCTGGTGACATAAATAATAATAATAATAATTGGATGATTTGTATAGCGCCGTTTTTGTGAAAAATCACCTCAAGGGCGCTGTACAAATATTTCTTAACTAATTATATACACACAGATACAGAAAAACATACTTACCTGGCAGGTCGCTTCAGATGAACACAGTTTTATTAGAAAATTTATTTATAGAGATGATAGTTTTACATGGTTATTTGTTGCTCCTTTTCTATTGATGTTACATTTATTAGAAGATTGGTGGCACAAGAAAAGTTGGTATTTATTGAGATACTTATAATTTTTAGGACTGGAAAGTATTCATAAAATGAATTTATGGACTAAAAAATATCTATAAAATTACCTTAAAAAGCGTAAGAAGCTTTTAATAAATAATAACTTTTTATTTTTTATTTTACACTTTTGTTATTTACAGTGTTGCGGGCTGTGGACGCATTTGCGCACCGATGTGTGAATTTTTTTATTTTATTTTTATTTTATTTATTTAATGACTTTAGGTAACTACTAACCGGCTAGCCTAGCTAAGCAATTTCCAGGTGAATTTCTTCAATTTATGGATACATGCGGCAGTTCATTCCAGGCTTTACGTCCTGACACTCCGAAAGCACGATCCCCGAACTTAGGATTATGTGTGCGCTTTGGTTCCTTTAACCTGCCGATAGCTGATGACGATGCTGACCTAAGGGTGGACTGCCGTTAGTTGATATTTTCGGGAATACACAGTTCTGATAAGTAAGCCGGAGCCATTCCGTTAAGTGACTTAAATACCATCCAGCAGAGCTTGAACTGGATTCTTTCAGGACATTTGAGGCAGTGGAGATTTTTGAGATGCTCTGAAATGTGAGAATATTTAGATACGCCGGTGATAAGTCTTGCTGCAGCGTTGAATACTGATTGCAATTTGTTAATTTGACATACTTACAAGGATATTTACATATCTACCGCGAAAAAATATATCGTCCTTTATTTCCTCTTCCGGTCTTCTGAACATATTAGATGTTTGTAAATCTGAAACCTTTGACTTTAGAATAACAGATGTGTAAATTATTTCATGCCCTGGTGCGCAAATGCGTCGAGCCACTGCTATACAAAAACTACATGTGTTGAAAATGTAAGTAACTATTGATAATTTAGAATTCTTAAACTTTCTTAGGTAATTTTATAAAAATTCTTCAGTCCTAAAATTGAACAACAGAAATATTAATATTTCAAATAAATTCCAAGTCTTATTTTGCTACTAATATCAATAGTATAGAAGGATAAAACAGCAAATGTAAAAATCGTAACTTCTCCAAGTTTAAATTTTCTATTAAGACGTGTTAATTTGAAGTGATCTGTTTCTGTATCTGTTTGTACGTAATAAGATAAACCCTAGAAAGTAATATTTGTACAATGCCCTCGAGGCGATTTTTCACTAAAACGGTGCAATACAAATCATCCAATTATTATTATAATTATATAGAGAATAGGAAGTAATATTTGTACAGCGCCCTTGAGGTAATTTTTTACAAAATCGGCGCTATAGAAATGATTCAATTATTATTATATGCGACTTTACGACTTTAGTCATTATGATGTACCTAACGTTGTATGCATATTTAGGTCGAAGTATTAGTACCCTCGATGGTTTCTTGGGTCATCCAAGAGCTGATTTCAGCGTGAAAAACCGTTTCTTACCTCGTATTAGCCGTATAATGATGCAATGACAATACGAGAGCGATTCTACCCAGATGCTGGGTGTTATTTTTCCATTTTACACCATTTCCAGGTTAATTAAGACTGGGAAAATACAAACTACATCCAGCGAGAAAGTGTACCTGTTCTACCGGCGGTCGTGGCACCTCAAGCCGCAAGTTCCCATAGTTTCGAACTAATTGGTGCGGACATTGTTTTGTATTTTTATACCAGCGTAATTATGTTACTAATAATAAACACTGTCTTCTTTCCACATGAAACAATCGTCGGTGAATCTGGATTACTTCTATCTTATTTAGATTAATCTTTTCGGATTCGCAGCATCGAAACAACAACTGTAGTTTTGTTTTACTTCTATATGAGCGTGATAGAACTGCACATCATTTGTCAGAGACTCTGTGTTTAAAGGTATACCGCTGATAGATCTGAACTCTTCCTCTTTTTCATTAACTAGAAGTTACTAGATACAATGGAGCTCTCAGTGACAGGACCATTCATAGCGGTCTACGAGTATACGACAATATACACCTACCGTGTTACTATTTATACTGAATATGCATTTGAAGTAGTGAATAAGTTTAACATACATTGTCTAGTGAGATGTGTAACGTAATATTGTATCTACAAGGAAAATCTTTTTTTTAATGTGAATTCTGCACAATAGTCCCAAATGCTTCTGACCGTCTGGAGCCAGTGGTACTATGGAATCCCCAATTGGGGTATATTATGAGGATGAAGATAGAGAAAGATGGGGAAGAGGAAGGTTGGGAAGTACCTGGCTATTCAGGGTCCGATTTCGGTTCTTTTTAAGGATAACATTGTCCTTGTCGTCAGGATTGAAGACCTTTTGCTTAATTGCGATTCCGGTTCTCTCGGATGTCATTCAGCAAATGACATTCTTTAAAAATATCGATGTTTGTGTAGTTCTAACAAAAGAAAAACTGAATATTCTCGTAAGTATTGAGTTATTTGTCGCATAATAATGCTGTTAAATGAACTGAATTAACGAAATTGCGATGTTTGTAAAGTACCTATCCCAAAATTCAGAATGTCATATTAAGTGATTTAAATAATAATAAAGTATACGTGTAAAGTACGTGTGACGCACTTATAATTTTTAATAATACTGTGATAATTAAACAACAAACTCCTTGAACAATGTATTGTCATTGACATGGAGTCGGAACCGCAGTTAAATAAAATTTCTTTGCCTCTAAGGATAAGGACAATGTCTTATCCTTAAAAACGAACTGGAATCGAGCACCAGATCTGTTCACCAAACACGGTTCACAAAAACCATTTCAAGCAACACAACGTAACGTTTCGATTCTGAATGGTGGTCTTTCACAAGGGCGATACTGAGATTGTCTACTGCTCTTTATAAAATACTCATTAGTAAGTTATGGCCTTCGCGAAGAATAACAAAAGGGCATTGCATATTTTATACAAGACGATTCTAAGCAGAATCTTTGAAGCCATGAAAGAAAATGGTATCTGAATATTATTTCTAATTAGAAACTGTCAATACATGGTGGAATTCCATTTTAAATTGATTTTTTTTAATTTAAAAAACCTGTGTATCTTTTACCACTTATTTATTACCCTGATGTGTACCTATTATAACATAATAAAATATATTTTTTTAAATCGACCCATTAAAATGTACCTGGTTACCCGTAGTTTATGTAACTACAGGACAAATATTGCTATAAAATTCATTTTAGCAAACAAGACGGAAATCACAGGGATAAAACAAAAACAGAAATAATCATCTGTTCAAATAAAAGCTGACTTATATGGTATGGATGGCATTATATACGTGTTTAAATCCCGTAGATTTAGTGAACAATCACAATGTAACCCGTCTTCTAGAGGGTAATAAACCAACCCGAACGTAGTTTTAAAAACAATAGTAAACAGTCCCATCAGCAATAAAACAACATTTCAAGTCATAAATAAAAATAGTATTAGAAAGCAATGGGACTCACTCCTGACATCGATGGTATATATACCATAGATTTAGTTTTACTTGTGCCAGTCTGACGATGCCCGTGATAGGGTGAAACCGGTTCGGTCGAAAATAAATAAGTGGAAGAAAGTTACAAAGGTTTTTTAATCAATTTTTTTAATCTAAATATCTACTTGAAAGATAAGACGTGCCGTTTTCTTCCTTCGATTGTTGTTTGAGATGGAGTTCCCCTATATGATACACATAAATAAAATTATTTATTAGACAAGTTTTATTTTATGTATGCAAACAGTATGCCCAAGTCTTCAATGCTTGAATTCACCCCAAGGCACTTGTGTATTCATGGCATAATAATATTATTTAATGCTGCACTGTACTTTGAAAGATTCTAGAAGCGTATGCAAGAAGTGTCCTCGTATGGACATTTTGATTTTAAGATGGCCTCTGCATTTCCACCCAACACATCTTCAGGGGAACTGGAGAAGATGTGATATATTATTATAAAGGACACTGGATGACATTTCTAGAATATAAATGAACTGATTATCTGCTGGCGCATCGTGCCAGGACTATTTAAATATCGTTGTGAAGATCAAATACATATAATAATGTGATTTATTTTTAACTATAGCCTTGTGGTGCTTGTCGCGCATCTTAAAACGTCTGGGGTTCATGCCCCTCTAAAAAACATTATTCTTCATAATGAGTATAATGAAAACAAATTTAAACTTTATGCCCGTGAACCGGTTTCAACTAAATAAACAAGTGGAATAAATTTCTTTAAAATACCTAAAAATACTTTTTGGAGTCATATTTATTAAATCAATATAATTAAATAATATTGAATTGATAATCATATTTATTAAATCAATAGTATCTAAAATGTAGATATTTACATATTAAATACTGTGGTTTTAAACAAAGTAATTGTTATTAATTTAAGTGGAATAAAGTTTTAAAATGCTTTCATTATACTCATTACTATGGGATTCCACCAGTTTCAAAAATAGAAATTAAAAAATAAAGTTGTGAATTCTTGCTTGTCGCTTGGGTGCCATAATTGATTTGACAGCGAAAGTAATGCCTTGTGATGACTATTACTACATTTTTCATCTTTTTTTGTGTCTCCACCTACCGGAGGTGGCGTAGGGGTTCAACAGTTTGTCGCTAAGTTAAGGCGAGGGTTACACTGACCTACCTGCCCGGTAAGAATGGTCCAGTTTTATATTATCTCTCTGTACATGAGATTAATACCATGTATATTTTAACGCGGAATCACGTTCATTGGTCAAATGCATTTTGTTAACCATAAGTTGCGATAATAGATTGTCTATAGTTAGTGATAGGATAAAGCATAAAAAACACCCTTGGGGTGATTTTTCACAAAAACGACGCTCTGCAAATCATCCAAATAATATATATATTTTTTTTAAATATGTTAATTGAAAAATGTGAAGAAAGCTATAATCCAAAGTATTGTTGTAATTTTTTGACAGTAAATGGGTATTTCAAAGCTTTACGAGCAGTAAATATTTGCTTTGACCTAGAAATTCCAGACGGAAAAATCTATTTAAATTTCACTGTGCCCGAGCCCACTTACCTATTTTTAGGACTCCGCTAAAAAAACGCTGAAAATATTAGCGTTGACGTACATATAAAATCCTGAAATCTGAATCTAATTTATGTATTTATAACCTCACACCTATAACTAATTGAAAACTTATTTCCAGTAACTTACAACTAATTACTTTAAACACTAATAAATATCACATAACTATATAACAAATTATAACTACTAGCCCATTAATCAGTAATTATACATTATGTAACATTAATGTAATTTCGTTGATTAATAGGTGTGAAATTGTCTACAATAAAATCCTGACAGAAAATTCTGTTCATATTTCATGACGCCGGAGCAAGTTTTCATACAAAAAACCTCCCACCCATCCCCAAAGGCCTAAGAGCACGTGTTCAAAGAAAATAGTGCCCCCTGGTTTATGGTACCGGTCGCGCCGAGATAGGAGTACTTACTCCATGCTGGGGTGGTACAATCGTATAGTATCGTATTTAATGGTAATCGCGTTTTCCATTAAGTAAATTAACATGCATACAATACAAATAATTCATTATCGGCTAATTAATCTACACTGACAATTTGCCTAACCTATTGAAAGTTGATTAATATGCAATACACTGATACATAGGTACCATATATATACTTGATCGATGGTAATACGTGATTGCATGTGCTGTACACTCTGTATTTTGCATGTATGTCGAAGTTTTCATTATTTGGTCATTTCATGTCAATCGCATCCTACAATACAATGTCCGATGTCGTGCAGCATTGTCATTCCGTTGATCGGATTTGTCCATTGACCAAAACCTATTAACGTGATTGGACAGCATGGCTGATAAATCGATTTGTTTAATCGTTTGTTTAATAAAGGTTGAATTAAAATGCAACCTTGGATACCCAAACCGTTGCCTTTATATGAGGGAATATATATATATTCATCCCTATATTCATCCTTGTTCTTAACAGGAATGTTTGATTTCAATACCTTAGAAGCCCCCCGAAAAACATGTTAGGAAACATTTTTTGAGTTAATATCTGGAACCATATATAATCCACCTATGTTGAAAGAGGTGACAAGTATACTCGTAGGAGACCCCATACACTATTTTATGCTCCGAAAGCGAAAACTTCTGTTTAGCGACGCTGCATTGACCGTTGACATTTTCAATATCACTTACATACAGTTTTGCGAATATCTTTTGACCCATGTAACAAAATAGTTATAAAGCTGCCCCCGTGACTTTTTGCACTTTTTCTATCAACCTTTCACTTTTTGGGTGTTTAATGCAGATTATGTATTATCTTTGGTATTGTTTCAATCATCAATATACAAATGTTTACTTACTTGTACTATTTGTTATTCGTAATATTTGTCTATGCGTCTTTTTTTACCACTTCTCATTTATTATAATGTATTTAATCTCTGTAATATATCAGTGTACAACTGTTCTATGGAGACTATGAAAAATAAATAAATAAACCGATTGGAAGCGAAAACCAGTATCTAAATCAATAATTATCACAATTTTCATACCGTTTTCTGGGTCGGATCGGGATCCGTTTGCTTTGTCGAGGCGTCCCTATCTTCCGATATCCGGTGACCTCGGTTCATTGCAGACCTAGTCTCTCCTCGTACGGTTTATTAAAGCATAAAATTAAATAATTGCGACATCTAATCAAGCTATCAATAAATTAAATGGAATTTGGAAATGCGGTCGCCTAAAAAAGTCCATGTAACTAATTTTGGATAAGCGAAACGAACGGAAAATCAATAATGATCGGTTTTACAATTTTGTTTACAGTTTGAACCTTTTTTATACGATTCAATTTATTATGTTTGACTTTGCTGTGGTGTACCTATAATACAACACGTATTACTGGCAAATTACTGTCAAATTATGAGAAGTGATGGCTTTATAAAAAATAATAAGATATAAATTGGATGATTGTAAAGTACCGTTTTAGTGAAACACCGCAAACATTAATCACAATATGATACCAACTTAATATATATGGCACCTTTTTGGTAAAAAAATAAAATAATAATATGGTTATGGATTTGTATGGCGCCGTTTTTGTGTAAAATCACCTCGAGGTAAATTCCCAAAAAAAGATATTTAAGGAAAAAAACACAGATACAGACAAATAATTAATAAAAAAATAACTGGAGAATTCGCCTGCATCCTAACTATTTCTCACAGATTAGTAGTAGATAAATAAACTTTTATAATAATTTTCAGACATATTTAAAGGAGAAAAAAAATTTAAAGATTGTGTTACACAAAAAAGAACTAGAAAAAGTGCACAGTGTCCAAACGAAGCAGCAGCAGGCAAAAAATAACAAATAATTTAAATTAAAAATAGTGTTTCACAGAGAAATGATCAAAATTATCTAGTACTTTCTAGGCTTTAGGTATCTTAACCCCCCGAGTCTTTTTGATAATATGGTAATTTTTCTTAAATGTGCATGGTAAACGTTTTAATGGCAATAAAAGCGTGTTTTTCTCTTTCTAAAACAATTTAAATCATACTCGTATACATCACTATAGCATAAAATGAGATAACATGACTTTTATGAGTCCGTTTCGGGCTGGGAGAAATATCTCACCAAAAGACTCTACGGCTATTTTATCTCCCAAAGAGAGTGGACGGGTTAAGTGTTCTATATTTTATACAATAAATTATTAAACGAGTAAGTAATATTTGAATTCGAATCTAATTTATGTATTTATAACCTCACACCTATAACTAATTGAATACTTATTACCAGTAACTTACAACTAATTACTTTAAACACTAATGAATGACTCATAACTACATAACAAATTGTAACTACTAGTCCATTAATCAGT
The DNA here is from genome assembly GCA_022606495.2 of Halesus radiatus. NCBI lineage: Eukaryota > Metazoa > Arthropoda > Insecta > Trichoptera > Limnephilidae > Halesus > Halesus radiatus. The sequence continues at coordinate 188,579 of JAHDVE020006741.1, forward strand.
AATGATATATTATATAACATAATGTAATTTCGTTGATTAATAGGTGTGAAATAGTCTACAAAACACATCCTTAAAAAAACTATACACAATTATTATTATAAATCGATATTCAATTCATCTAGATTACTGTCTGGACATTTAGCGTCGGTAGATGAAAGCATACAACAGTGTATATTTAATGTGATATGTCCAAAGTATACTCGTATGAAACTCAATCCTTATTTGAAACACATTACGTTTGACTTTTTAACTGGAGTCTTTAGTGGCAAGTCATAAATGTAAATCTCTCATCTCGCTTCAAGTGTCTAAAACTAATCGACCACTTGAGACAAATTAAATTCTCGGGTTCGTAGTCCGTAGGCACAACAGTTCTTCCTCTAGCCAGTCTAGCCTCTGCAAGACAATGCTCGGCCTAATGCTTCATCACTCAATATGACACTTGGCTCAGTCGAGGAATTTAAGGTTGAAATTTGATACACGTTACAGGGCGTAACAGATTACAGTCCTCGGTATATCTATCCACAACATAATGGAATTGGGATAGGTGTGGCAGTGCATTCATTAAATCATTTTTCACAGCTTGTTTATTGTAATATTTGCATAAATTTTATGGCGTCATTTTGGTGAAATTTCACCTCTAGGGTGCTACATAATGCCGGAAAACATAAAACATTAGTTAAAACCTTTAAAAATTGTGCTTTTTACCAACAACAAACGCAAACTGTCGAATAATAATATTTGGAAGATTTGTATAGCGCCGTCTTTGTGAAAAATCACTTCAAGGGCGATGTAAAAATGTAAAAATGTTAAAATTTTTCCAATGCTCTATCTTATCACTAACTATAGACAATCTATTATTACCACTTATGGCCAACAAATTGCATTCACCGGTTCATCGATCTATAATACCAAACTATATTATGTAAAATGCATTTGACCCATGAACGTGGTGCCACGTTAAAAAATACGGGTTATTCATTTTATTTGCAGGCAGATAATATTATACTCGCACAGGACCATACTTACCTGGTAGGTCACTTGTGATAAACACTTCTTATTAGCGAATTCTATATGCGGTCCTACTCGCAGAGGACCATACTTACCTGGTAGGTCACTTGTGATAAACACTTCTTATTAGCGAATTCTATATGCGGTCCTACTCGCAGAGGACCATACTTACCTGGTAGGTCACTTGTGATAAACACGTCTTATAAGCGAATTCTATATGCGGTCCTACTCGCAGAGGACCATACTTACCTGGTAGGTCACTTGTGATAAACACTTCTTATTAGCGAATTCTCTATGCGGTCCTACTCGCAGAGGACGTAATATTGCAAAACACGTGTTATTGGAAATATTATTTAATGCTGGTATTTGTTTAATAAATTATTTACGTTCTTGCTCGATTTTAGGAAAGGAAAAGCGTGTTGTATGATGGGTGGTGCAGTACAGGGATTTGATTAGTATTTATCTTCCTAAATGTGATTTGTCCCTCTATAAGAAACGGATTGAAATTTGAAACTTCGAATAATGTTAATAAAATAAGGTACGTGTAATTAGGATATATAATCATTACATAGCAGTACTCGCAGGTATATTGAATTTAAGGATATGAAAGTCTAAAAAGGTAAGTTTTTAATTTAGACCGATATTCTGTTGGACTTAGTATGTATTTTAGTTCCTGGAGGAAGTTATTCCAAGCCTTAGGCCCTGATACTCCGAGAGCGATCTCAAAACTTGGTATTTGGCTTGCGTTCGGGTTCTATTAGCCTCCCGATGATTATGCTGATCTAAGAGTTGACTGCCTTAGACCGATGTTTTCCAGAACGCATAGTTTGGAGGTGTGTGGGGCCATTTTATTGGTGGATTTTAACACCATCCAGCACAATTTGTACTGGATTCTTTTTATTTTTGGTACTTGAGCTAGTGAAGTTCTTCTAATTCTATTAATAATGCAATAGTTTTCAACGCGAGCATAGATTGTGACTGAGGTAGCAACTAGCTACAAATAACAATGATATTTCTAATGTCAACTACGATATGCATAGGTGCGGCTTTATTATTTCTATAAGCAATAATTGTGAATGTGTGTAAAAATATACAGGATCGTTTAAATACCCGTACATTCATAATAATAATTGATTGGGGTTACCACATGAAAAATTAATTAATAACTACAAGAATTTTATATATTAGTTATTATTGTATGTTAGTTATTCCCGTAAATTGAATATTCATCTTAGACTTATAGAAAAGTCAATAGATGTCTCATATAAATAAAAATCGGGTAGGTATGTCTGAGACACTATCTAGACTACAAATAAATTCTGGTAGAACCTTGCAATGAGACAAAAAGATATCAGCTAAATATATGGAAATTAATTAAAAATGATAGCTAGTCCTGAGTTCGATTCCCAGATGCGACTGATGCATCGATATACGAGTACTTTGTCGTTTTTCATTTGATATTTGTTAATGTGTATTATATTCAATGATTTAAAAAAAACTATTATTTTGTATTAAAATGTTTTAAAAATCGACATTAAAGTAGACTCGTAACGTAAGAGGGGGTGAGTTCTTCTTAAGACGTTGTTTGTCAAACCAAAAATGTTCCAAGTTAATTTGGAAATTTCACTACAACTCGTTTATGTGCTCAACAGCTACTTTCGGGCTTTTGTGTTACTCATCTCCTAAAACATGGGCTGTTTACCCTCTCCTCTCCTTAAAAAGATCGTCTGTACAGAAGAGTATGTATGAGACCATGTATGAATGTGAATATAGCAAGGAGTGTGTGCAAAGACCGAGTTGTTTGGCGGTTCGTTCTCTTTACCTACCCCTGTGGAGAAGCGGCGTGATGATTAGTTAGTTGTCTGTACAGTAATAATAATAATAATAGTTGGATGACTTGTATAGCGCCGTTTTTGTGAGAAATCACCTCAAGGGCGCTGTACAAATATTTCTTAACTAATTATGTACAGACAGTTACAGACAGTACACAGCAGATACAGACAGTAGTGTGCAGCATCAGCATACGGAAACCTCAGGACCTTCTTTGTGATTTTTTTTTTAAATATGCTCTTGTAATTATGACGATTGCAATCGTAGTGCCATATTACGACGTTTTTTTTATTCTTTTTGTTCTACCGTATATGTGTTGTCATCACATGCATATTATGGTTGGTTACCTTAGCCGCGATGAGTCTGGTCTATTTATCATGTGTCATTTTGCACACAATTTGTTGCTGAATACAAAATAAACACCTTGTTTATATTACAAACATTCCATCGTGATTCATATGTAAATAGGAGGATGGCACAATTACTGTCTTCGTAATGTATAATTCATTTAGACATTTTTCATCAATGTAAGCAAAGTTTCAGGTTCCTACGTACCTGTTAAAATATCTTAATAATGTACATGGTTTATCTTACTTATTAGGTGCTGGTTTAGCGTTAGTCGTTTGCCGTTTTAATATACCGTGTCGTGGTAATAAGTCAAATTTTTGCGGTATTCCGACCTTACGCTCCGCGCAATATTTACACCGCGATTATAAGTAAGAGGGTGTATAATAATTGGATTACTTCTATAGCGCCGTTTTCGTGAGAAAATCACCTCAAGGGCGCATGTTCAAAGTCATCAGTAGTTAATTCTTACACGCGGCATCTAAATATAATTATTTATTATTAATTACAAGTACATTGAATTGAATTATTTTAATTAGTAGGTACCTGGGTATAAATAATTTTAATTAGTTGGTGCAATTTTAACTATTTTGCAATTGGTTTTCATATGCAGCAGGTTGTAAGTTGTAAATTTCTATTGGTTATTTTTAATTACAAAGTCCGCTGCAGGTGTTTTTTTTCCTAAAAACAGCACCTGTAATTATTTAGCATTCAATTATGACGGCCTCCGTGGTTGAGCGGTTATGATCCTCGGGTACGAATCCGGAGGTCGCGGGTTCAAATCACGGCGTGCGCAAGTTAAATTTATTATTTTAAAATAATAAATAGTAGCTTTATTTGCGGCACGTTCCAGAGTGATAGACACTTTCAGTATCGTACTAAAGACCAGCGTTCAGAAGCGAAACGGTGCTTGAAATGGCTTTAGCCGTGTTTGGTGACCAGATCTGAATAGCTAGTTACTTCCCCACTTTCGTCTTCCCCATTTTCTTTCCCTCCCCACTACCTTCAGCCTCACAAGATATCCCAATTGGGGATATCATAGTCTCACTGGCTTCAGAAGGTTGGGAGCAGTTGAAACTCTTGTACGGTACTCGCATAAAAAAAATTAATAAAGAATAGTATTTTATATTTATGGAATTAAACTCATTTTTAATTGGTTTTTCAACTTATTACATGTTATACTAAACTAATCGATAAATTCGTCATCAAACCTCTTTAACGCTCTGTGGCCAAAGTATTGTAGGTATGTTTTGTATCTGCTAGTAACATGTCTTTTCATATTTATTTCTGATGTTTTTTACAATGCAAATGAGTTCACTGAACATGGTTCATTTTATGCACAATACAATCGTAATAATATATCTTAGAACCGCAAGGCTGGAGCTCTTTTGTCCTTGCGTGTTTTGAAAAACGGCTTTGCTTACCTTTATATTTCCTTAGCCACCTCGTGTAACAATGCGTTTGTTTATAATTTGTTTGCGTAAATCCAGTAATGCTTTATTACTATTACATTGCGGCGATTACTCATTGTTCGAAACGCAGTGTTCTTGGGAACAATGAATTTTTCACAGAAACCATTACCAAAACGCAGGGGCGGCTCGTTACCTTTTAGTATGCTGGAATACTAATATTGAAAAAAACGACATTATTCATGTTTTTGTAGCCGAATTTTTTTCATTTAAAAAAAATATTTTCGGCTACAACAACATCATTAATGCAGTTTTTTTTCAATCTTAGCACTCTAGTAAACCAAAATGCCACGAGCCGCCCCTGTCAATACGTACTTACTAAGAGATGTCAGTAAGTTTATACTGGAGAATAACATGGAGGTATATTTTATTAATCAATAGGATTAGAATTTATATGTATATTTTTTTATATCCACACAGGAATTTTAAGCAGTCTGTCATTTTCGGGGTGGCTGTGCGAGGGTCTTTTTGAGGTTTAAATAGGTTTTGGACGGTTCCATGATAATTCAACACACGTATAAATCATCAAACTGTTTAAAAGTGATATAAAGTCGTTAAAAATACGAAAAAAAAACTATCCCGAAAACCTAATCTAACCTAACCTAATTAATCTCGTCTTTTTTTTAATTATAAGTATTTAGGGTAAGTTAGATCAGGTTCTCAGGCTGGTTTTTTTTGTAATTTTAATGATGATTTTATATCACTTTTTAAAAAAAGCCGAGCCGAATAACTAAAATTTCAGCTTATTTTCTTAATAACGACCCATTCTCATACGGTAAATGTCACGACCTATTCTCTAAAAGTAATCGTTACATCACTAATTCACAGCTTCATAGACAAGGGGATTAATATTACGATATTTATGACTGAACCAAATGTACAGCCTCGACTAAATTCAATGCCTTCTCTAGAATTAACTACTAATCTAGTATTTAGCATGAAACTAATAGTGTGTGCCTACTTGTAGTGGGTAGGATGATCGACTATGACCTTTATTGAGCTGTCACCGCACTTGCCTAGTGATGAAGGGAAATACAGAAACCTTATCATAGAGAAAATAGTCTGCCAGGAGAAAACATATTTTCCGACTCATTTTAACAACGCCCTTTCTCTAGATAATCTAAGTTAAGATTAGAACTTCTTGGTAGTGGTTACATAAAATACAGGGTACCTACCATAAATATATATATATATATATACATCTTTAATACATACCTGTAAAACAATATTTTATTATGTCGCTTTGCGGTTGAAGTTCCATCCTTACTCTTGGTTTCTGTGTTCATCCTTTAACGTCCATCAGTTTGCTATGGGAAACCTTGGTTTTACGTTTTACTACCGCGTACGAGTCTATTTTAGTTTCACAGAGCAATAACAAACAGCGAAATAACTTAGTTTATTACCCATTGTCATCTTGAATAATAAATGGCGCCGTAAATAGCCATAGCTAAAGTTATGATGGCATACCTGTGAAACCACTATATTATTGTGTGTTCTTATCTGAAAAGCAGATTTAATAATAATTAATAGCAACGTAAAAAACTACGTAACAAATCCGATTTTTTCCAAGTGTTGATATTTTACCAAGAATTGATTTACAGCAATATTTAAGCATAATTTTCACGAGTATTGATTTCGAAAGTGCCCTTCATTCACAATTTATAGATTAATAACTAATAACGATATTAGTCAACGCAGGAAACATGTATTATGTTGCTTAATTTATTCAATAATTCTTCACGCATTGCCGTGTACGATATTGACATATTGCACCACGGTAAATCAGTTTTAATGCATTAACCATTGATCTGTAGACCAATGCCATTAACATAAATTATTTTATTCGCGGTGTTTTAATCTAAGAAGTGTGTACTCGTATGGTGTTAGGTGGGTTTGTTTTTTTTTAACACATTGCGTCTGATGAAATTTTTCACGTTTGACATTCAAAATAAGAGGAATAAGTCTACATGAAATTTTGAGAAACCACCCCATACCTCTTTCCCACCCTTAAAGCAGAATTTTGGTACTTTATGAAATTTTACACACTTCAAAATAAAAGGAAAATTACTGGGTGGGTAGGGGTAACCCATCACAACCTCAACACTTTACTCCAAACCATTCATAACCCCGGGCAACGCCAGGTACTGCCATTATAATACTGTAAGGGAATGGATGAAAAAATCGTTCACGATCCAGGAAGAACTGGTACGAAGAGTGAATAAAATACTTGAGTTGAGGCATTTCAAGAGTCGGAATTACAGAATCCTTTTTCAAATACCAATACTTATATTTAAATTATCATTAAGTTATTACCCACGTCTACAAATCTAGTTTTTCCTTGACACGAGTGTATACAGATCTCCCATGCTGTTAGAAATAATCACTGCATCATCATTGTTTCCATGCTTTGACCTCTGTGCCTTTCATTTCTTGCATACTATTATCCATGTACAGATTGAATAACCACAGAGACATAACACAGCCTTGCTTAACACGTTTTATGATAAAACCACCCCGTAAAACCACCGTTCACTCTAACGCACGTAAGGCTTCCTTAGTACAGAGACGCGATTGAGTGCTTGAATATTGCTTGAATACCCAAACTCTTCTATTTTCTCTAGGGATTCACCATTGACAACTAAAATATAGCTCAATATCTTCATATTTTCTCTTCCAAATACCTACCATTTGCCATTACTAGAGACTAGTATAATGCCTATGATTCTACACGTCTTTGAGTCAGAATAAAAACATACTTTGTCACACGGGCACGGCATTCATACTAAAAGTAGTCTAGGTTCAAAGTTCTAATTCAGCTGCGCACTTGAGTGAGCTTTCCCTTTGAAGTTTCCGCCAGAGCTTTTAAGAAAGCATTATGAATACAAATATGGTGGATTTTTTCTTGTTGATAATTTTGAATGATCTCAGCACTCAGTGTTAAAGGGGACAGTAGTCTCCATTATGTGTAATGATCTTCTGTTGATTGTTGTGTAAAAAATCTGGTGCCTAAGAAGGGACAAGTGTGTGATCTAATATGGTAATATTATTATCCTGCCGCTGAGAGCTCCGTTAATATTAATAATATTTGGAAGATTTGTATAGCGTCGTTTTTCTGAAAAATCACCTCAAGTGCGCTGTACAAATGTTATATATAATTCAGATAATATCATGCAGGACCATACTAACCTGGCAGGTCACTTGAGATAAACACTGTTGTAACCCCTCTTGTACATCAGAGGGATATGTTACAAGTTACAACGGAGCTATCAACGGTGTGATAATAATGTTTGGATGATTTGTATAGCGCTGTTTTTGTGAAAAATCACGTCAATGGCGCCGTACAATGTTTTTTTATGATCTATCTTATCAGTCTATCTATTAATGGAACTTATGGGTACAAATTGCATTCACCGGTTCATCGATCTGTAATACCAAACTATATGCACAATGCATTTGACCAATGAAGGTAATGCCGCGTTAAAATATATATGGTATAAGATCGGGAAATAGTATAATACGGGACAATACTTACCTGACAGGTCACTTGAGATAAACACTGTATTTCTTTAACCTTATATGAATAAATTACTAATAATACTTTGTTTAAAACCACTGTATTTAATATGTAAATATCTACATGTTTCAGGAGCAAAGCTCCCATTTTCGGGATAAACAATTTACATACTAAAAATAATGACGAGTATAAACATATAATAAGAAAATAGAACAAACTAAAAACACAAAAGTGATGAAGGTAGGCAAGTAATTAATTAAAAATGTTAAAATAATTGAAATAAAAAAATATTTTATTAATATTTAATGAATAGTTCAAAGTGCATTTATTTTCAAGAAACCTACAATGGAGTTTTACATTAAATTAGTCAGAAAATGACTCAAAGAGCAATCTTACAACCTATTGGGAACTTTTGCTTAGTTAGTGGTTTACAATCAAATACATATAGTTTATAAATAATTAAAATCAAACCTATACCTGTATTCGAAATTTTAACACCAAACTTAATAAATAAAGGCACTTTAAAAGATACAAAATAAAGAAAATATTTCATTTACTTATATTATTTTCTGCATTTCCGGTGAGGGTCAAGTGCCTAATGCACAGCGTGTAACATAGAACCAAAGTAATAATTATGTCTATATTGTCTATGATCTACTCGCATATAAATATGTCCATGCGGATAGTGGTAAGTATGCCCACCTATGCATTATCGTTCACCTATTTTGCTTGACCTAACGCTCTAGTAAATACAAGAACGATTTTTAATATGAAAAATATTGTAGGCACGTCACGATTCTCCGGTAAGAACTGAGAAACATGGCGTCAGCAGTCCATAATACACAGATAAATAGAAAATGGTCTATGGCAAACTGGTTAAGGCGCCAATTTAATATGGAAGTTGACAGCTCTTGAGAGGTCCAGATCACGACCGTTGCCGATAGTGGCGTGATAAAATAACACAATTCCAACTTCGACCGAACAATTAAACATTTTATAAAAAGCCGCTTATGCGTGCTTATAATAAACATGTTGCATGTAGTCTTATACCTATTATAGTTTTTTTTTGTATTTTAAATATATCAAAATTTAATTCGATTTAAAATAACACTTAATGCCCTTGTTCATTTAAAAATGTGTAAATTATGAATTATGTATCCAATTATTTAAATATATTTTTTAAATTTATTTTTTTAAAATTTAATGTAAATCAAATTAATTAATGTTATTTTTAAGTTCTGCAAGTATTCTTAGTTTTTATTATTGTGACAGCTGTTTCGGAGTTTAAGGCCATTTTCAAATTGTGGTTAATCCACATTGTGACTTATTTATATGATTCAATTTACTCCCACTCCTTTTAAATTTTTACGGGTAATGATTTATTATCGGTAAAACCGATTTAGTTAGAAAACACCAAATTTAAAAGGAGTGAGAGTAAATTAAATCATATAAATAAGTCGTCACAATGTGGATTAACCAAAGTTTGAAAATGGCCTTAAACGTCGAAACAGCTGTCACAATAATAAAAACTAAGAATACTTGTAGAACTTAATAATAACATTATTAAATTTGATTTACATTAAATTTAAAAAAAAATCAATGGAGTTCTATGAATAACACAAAAACAATTAATAATATTTAAATCATATAATATCATAATTCTTGTGTGATTTAAAGTAAAAGCATTACTTATGTTATTTGAAGTAGTATGCAGAGATGACGGGTACTCAACCCTTGACTTGGGTCCTCTCTAGTATTTAATAAACTTGTAGGTATATGATCTGTTTTCCTGAAACATCCCTGAATCTGTCTTTCATCAACTTGCACATTTTATATTAATACATATTTAAGTACTCCTCATTCGTTATTAAATATTCCATGATCACACATACCCCTCAGGCGTTGGTCATTTTCATGACAATAAACACAATTTTATAGAAATGATTTTGTGCAATTTACGAGTAAACCGAAGTACAATTTTGTTGAAGGAAGGGTTCTTTCGAAATTGGCGGACAGTCGGAATATATACAAAACAAAGTATTTCTGATTATAATTTTGGTAAGTCATAATGTAACAATTTTTTACTAACATGACATTTATTTTTGTTGAATTATAATAATACTAAAAAATGAACTAAAATTACTTTGTAATCACCACTTTATTAATAGATACATATTTCCCCACCTCCCCCTTCCCCTTCCCCTTCTCCTTCCCCTTCCCCTTCCCCTCCCCAATACCTTCAGCCTCACAACATTCCCCAATTGGGAATGCCATAGTCTCACTGGCTCCAGACGGTTGGGAGCAGTTGGGACTCTTGTGCGGTATTCATGTAAAAAAAAAAGGATGCTCTCCTCATCAGGAATATACATAATACTAAATTAATTAATTATTTAATAATTCCTGATGATGAAAGCATCGATTTCGAAACATGGAATGTATATATTAATAAAGTGGTGATTACAAAGTAATTTTTAATTCGTTTATTGATAATGACGCCATAAAGCGAATACCAGTCTTTTGAAGAAATTATATATAATAATATTTATTATATTTTTACATGTAACCAATGAAAGTTCAATTAAACCACGTCCTCGGTAATCCAGATTACAATATGCTATGTTTGCTTTAAGTATCATAATAATATTATGATTAATTTGAAAGGAAACCATCCATAACCAATCTCAGACCATATTTTCGGAGGTGGTTAATTCACATCAACCTTTACACACGATCCAAAGCTCAACAAGCCCAATTAACTGTGGCGAATTGTGAAGTTGATTTACAAATCTGATCAATCATTGTAATATTATAACTTTTCGGTTTTATATCTGCTCTATATTTTTTAATACGTGCAAATGTTAGAAGAAACTTGAATACAATAATAATTAATCATTTACATTTTTTTATATCGTTCCACCACTGTTACTAATTTTCATCGTAACTATGTCGGGACATCTAACTGAAAAAAACTAGACCTGAGATATCTACTGCAAAACTTTTTAATCTGAGCTTCATCTGTGCTTTAAGAAACTGCCTGCACATAAAATGTATAATTTTAATCCACAATTATTTTACCCGTTCTCATGTGACAAATGTCAACCATGTGCAAATGTTGGGCGCCCGTTTGGCGTGTTTCCCGACGCTCACCGGTGCCGAAGGGATCAATGCCGCTAGTTCCTCAGAGTATCTTTCATTAAAAAATACCGCTAGAACAATGACAGTATTCCCACCTGACGTCTGTGCTCCAAAGATTGCAATCCGTTTGTTGAGATGGGCGAATCTATCAAACGAACCGCCCGTTTCTGCAGAGTCGAGAGTTTTTCAGATATTTTTACCAGAGGTGGCTGCCAAATTTTACAGTGGAGCGCACTTGCGATTTGTACATGGTCAGCACTTGTGTACTATCAAAATATCTGCGGGTTCTGTACAGTACGCCCAGCTTCTGACTGGCTAACTTTACTCTGGCTTCGATGGAGGCCCATTTCTGAGCTGGTCACTTGGGTTACACCAAGCATATCAATGGAGGGCTTGTCGGGAAGACTGCTTCTATTAAAGGAGACTGGATTATCATTTCGATCCCTTTTAAATGTAATCAGACATGATTGGGTCTTTGAAACATTAAATTCGACAAGGTTATTGCTATTGCGATGCGATTGAAAGTACCTATCTAAGTATTCTTGTGTTCCCCCTTTGATTTATTTTTATTTCGTTTTATGGTTAACAAAATTTACAAAAGCTGATACCATGATTTTCATTCTCTATTTTGTACTTCCAACTGACAAGATTGGTCAATGCTATTGCTATTACCCAACTCTCTACATTTCATTAGAAGGTAGATAAAATATAGCTATGTAATTATAATTAAAATTATTGCTGTGATCGTGAGGCTTTTTTTTCGTTAACTGAGGAAGTAAAATATATTATTTCGATGGTAAAAATTGATCAATAATTGGTTTAATTTGACAGATATATGTAATAGCGTTTATTGAACTTAATTTCTATGAAAATAAAACAGATAGTAATGATCCTATTTCATTTTTTTAATAGCTCTTACGAGTCATCTCAGTGTCTTCTGCTGGCCTTGCTATTTTACCATGTGAATTGGTTTCATAGTAAAATGATGCTTTAGTAGGTCAACAATTATAATAATAATACTTGGATTATTTCTATAGCGCCATTTTCGTGAGAAAATCACCCCAAAAGGCGCGGTTATCTTGCAATACCTCAAATATTTGCTTATATTGTTGTGTGCATTTTAGTAAGTGCTTTTTGTTTATAAACTCACTTGAAATTATGGAAAATATACAACATTATAGAAATAATATTTTTTATTATATTATTTCTAAACGTCCATTCACATCTACCAGTACTGCGCAGTGCAGAACAGCACAGTGCAGGCACGGGACAGGCGCGAGTGTTCACATTATACTGTGCAGCACAGCATAATGACAGCACAGACGCGAGTACGGCTGTCAATTGAGCGTTAGTGTCCGCCACAGCATGTTTAAGAATTTTATAATCCTATTCCCATATTTATTATTATTTTATAACCTAAATTCCCTGACAAATTCAATCAATTTATTGTTTTCCATTTTCTCGGTTTTAGCAATATCTGCGTCTAATGACGCCAACTGACGAAGATGGTGGTGCTAATGGTATGTGTTTATACTAACTGCGCAGGCGCAGATGTCACAAGAAGCCGCCAGCAACTTCATAATATTCTAGCTGACAATCTCGACCAGTACTGGCCAGTGCACGCGCGGATACGTTACGCTTATGTAAACTGTAATATGAACGTGTTTATAGATAATGTAAGCAACTAATGTTGTCGTGTCTGCACTGTGCTGTTTTGCACCCTGCACTGCGCGGCACTGGTAGATGTGAATACACCTTCAGTCATCATCAGTCTTCACTAGGGGTCTGAAGCATGTGCTGAAGCGTGCTGAAGTTGTGCTGAAGCAGATAATAATATTGTGCACAGTAGGTCATTCTACGTTAGTTATTTTCTCTTCTATGAGGTCATTAAGTCAGACATTCGTGTGTTTCTTGTACTCATTTGTCATTTCCGTTTTTTATTATCTGGTAAAATGTAAAGTTTTGTTAAAAATATTTGGTATTTCTGTGTGTTTAAAAGCTAAAAAATCGCTGGGCTTAATGTAAAAAAAAATTGGCATTGTATTTAGAATGTCAAATCATTTGGTTAGCTACTAAGGATTGCTTCGAGGACGTTCTTGTATTTACTTTTAGTAATGTATTTTGCCATTTTTTGGCAACATTTTTGGTGGAAAATTCTCGTATGCTTGTGACTTCCTGTCGGGAATAAAACTCGAAAAACTTAAAAAATACATCTTTGTCTTGCAAGCTTTTAGTGTTGCCACTAATCTGCTACCATTATTGAGGACATTAATTTATTTCGACTCCAACATACTTAATACTTTTACTCATTGTAAATATTTGTACCTTTGCTGGACAGACTATAATTTATTTGTATTATTATAGTCGGTCCATCCTGTCTGCATTATTAGGTACGCACGATGACACGATATACGACGCACAATACACGGGTGTTCTCTTGAAACATCGATGCCCTTTCCCGAACACACGACCAATCTTTATTAGAAAATTGGATCACTTACGAAGGCGTACGCTTAAATGCCAAGGTTTCCGTTTCAATATGCAGTACATCCGATACGGTCATCGACAGAATACCAGAACCTACTTGTAGAGGTATAATTAAATTTATACCTTGAAGCTATAATTTTTTATTTATTTATTACATTACGTAGATACATTTATATAGCATATAACATAATAGAAAGTACGAGATTCGTAAAGAATGCAAGACTTGATGTAAGCGTAATGAGTAAGATTAAGAAAGGGACGCTTAGATGGTTTGGGAATGTAGAGCGAATGAACGAAGAAATGAGTATAAGAAGAATGTATGAGGCGAATGTGAATGGAAGTAGAAGCAGGGGACTGCCGAGGAAGACATGGCACGATCAAGTGAATCAAACACTTGAGTCGGACCATATCAGAAGTCGGAACAATAGACTAGAATTTGTGAGACGATGTATGAATGTGAATGAAGCAAGAAGTGTATGCCAAGATCAAATTGTTTGGCGGTCCGTGCTTTCTGCCTACCCCTGCGGAGAAACGGCGGATTGGTTAGTTAGTTAGAAAGTACATAATATTGTATAATAAGTATTACGTCATTTTTATTTATTTTTCATGTTTTATGTTGTTTTTTATTATACTTTTTGTAATAATAATAATAAATGGAGAATTTGTATATCGCCGTTTTTGTGAAAAATTACATCAAGGGTGCTGTACAAATATTACTTGCTAGGGTTTTTCTTATTTTGTAGAAACAGGTACAGAAACATACTTCCCTGCACCTGGCAGGTCATTCCAGATTAACACATTATGTTAGAAAGTTTTAGCTTGGGAAAATAATAATAATATTATGATTTTGCACCCACAGGACACAATTTTAGAAAACACTGCACATAGCAAAATATTGCAGTTGCTATTTTATTCTTATTTGTTGTTGCGATTACATTTATTAGAAGAGTGGCAAAAGAAGAATTTGTATTTATTTTAAATATTTACGATTTAACAGATTGTTAAAAATGTTATTTGATAGTTAAAAAAATTTACTCAGGTTTAACTGAAATTATCGATAGTTATAATTTATATTTATAAATATTTATTGTTATTTACAATGTACCCAATCACATGTTTAATTTACTTTAAATGGTTAAAAACGACTATGAAAGTAATTCTAAGATATATAAGAAAGTTGACATCTTGTAACAATTTGCAGTCTTTCGGGGCGAAAATTCAGACCATCCATGCAAACTAGTTGGTACCTTATCGTTTTTACCTACTTTTTTGGTCACTATGAAATATCTTCTTTGTTCAGTAGATTTAATTCATTTACGAGAATAATTATATCCGTTTCCTTTGACGATTATTTTGTAATCAAATTAAAGTTAATTCGTTTTCTTCCATTGAAATTGTTCTTCAGCGGTTAGGAAATGCGCACTAATGTTGAATTCAATGTAAAAATTGGACATGAATGCAACTATTACGGCGCAATTGAAATAATGCATTGCATGGATTTTATTAATTAACTATTAATTAATCACACCATAACTATTACGCCATTTCCCTCTTTCTCCGTCCATCCGTTTTACGTCCCTTTCTTTATCTTGTACATTACGCGGTCTTGCATTATTTTCGAATCTCCTCGTTTGTAATTCGGTTTTCCAGGTTTTTACAGCTCTTTTCTACTCACTCTACGTTCGTCCTTTCTCTGCCAAAGTTACACCTTATTCCCGCATATCTAAGAATATGTATCAGAACTTCATTTTGAACTGCTAATTTCATTTTATTCAAATTTCTTAAAAAATGCACGATAATCAATCTAACATAAATTGAATTCCATGCATGTAGCATTTTAATGTATGTTATTCTTTATAAAAGTTGTCTCTCAAACAAGAACTGACTGCTTTGGACGAGAACACGTAAATTTTTTGTTATGTAATCATTTAATAGTAGCTTCGTTTTTTTTAATCAAAAATAGAGTCTTGACGTGAGGCCGATAGAGGGACTCATCTGGTCCTTAAAGCGGTTCGGGAAAGTGGTGGATGTCCTCGACTGTCCTTATTAGCCCCTAAGTGATACCTAGAGTTTGAGTGTGTAAAAAAAGGGTAATGAATACAACACGTTTTACCAGAGTACCATGAATACTCAGACTGCTTTACATTTTCAACAACCTCAAATTTAATGCCTATTGGCGTTTCGAGACTGCTGCACTTGAAATTATTATTTTACGTCGTGTTCGAGAGTTTGTCCATGTATACAAACGACTTTACCTTCCTTCTATGAAACATAAATATCCCTGCGACTTACCAGCACCACATAGTAAAAAGATTCAAATATTAGTTTAGAAGTTCTCTTTTCAGAGTGGTGTTAGATTTTTTTGTTATGCGTTGGTGCCGCATTGCTTGTCGCTGTTGTGGGCGAGGACAGGACTCGTTTCAAGAGCGCTTTCCTTGTACAGCGGCCCGGCCGTAAAGATCTCCACTCGCGTCTGGGCGCCTGGTACTCCTGGCGTAACAAAGGCCCAGCGGCACGAGCCACGCCGCGGGCTCTGAAACCAGTCTCAGCCAGATTACTTTTTGTTTCCTCACCAACGATCGCCTTTGTTTGGTTTCCACTCAAAATGACGAATATGCTACATTACGTAATGCTGCCATGTTTACCTTCTTGACTTCTTGTGCTCCTGATTACCGTTACTCTTATCTGAGCGTGTTTATTTGATCTTTCTCTTTTTAATGTTTTTTGGGTACCCACGGAACATTTATTCAAGATCGTCAACTCTTTTTTTTATTGACCTCTATTCTTGGTTTCTACATAATTATACACATCAAAATGGATATATTTTATAGCACCTTTTTGAAAAACCACTTTAAGGGCATTCGAAACATGATTATAACGCTACGCCCTCATCACAGGCGTCTAGTCGTATTTAAATATTTTAGAAAAAACCTGATTTTATTGTAACACTAACACATGCAGTATTTTTATAAGTTTCTTAAAGGAATTCAGCTTTAAACCTACAATAACAATTTTCATATTCCGTATGTACACAACAACCAGTGGCGGCTCGTGACTTTTGAGTGAGCTAGTGTATAAATATATTTCCCCCAGGCCTCCTGTGTGAAGTTAATGTATAAAAAACAACAAGATTGCGCCATAATCTTGTTTCGATCTTATAACAAATTAAACAAATGACCTAAAGAAACTTAGAAATTAAATCTATACCTAGTATAAGAATGGACCAGTGATTTCAAACTAAAACTAACATATTTTAATGAAATAAAACAATGACTTGTTTATAACCACGAAATTTATTTATTTTTTACAACCGACTGGCTTCGCTCAACGTAAGCATCATCAGGGTACAAAATTAAACTAATCAAAAATTTATACGTCTCTCTTTCTCTCTGTTTCTACGTTAGATTTTAATTTCAGCCCATCTCACTGTTCCTTTATTCTATGTTATGTTTTGTATCATTCTGTATGTATATAAGTACACACAATGTATTTTTGATTTTTTTAATTTTGTACCCTGATGATGCTTATGTCAAGCGAAACCGGTCGGTAATAAACAAAGTAATTGTTTTATTTCATTGATATGTCAAACGAAAAGTGACTGCTTTCTATAATATATGTATACTATCTTACATCATGTAGGTGCCTACTGCCTACTAACTCACATATTATTGCCAAGTAAAACCACCTAGTTATACTCTACTTATGGCTAATTACGTATAACTTGTAACTTATAATTATAACTTTAACCAAGGTAATAAGTTTACGGAATATTTTGTACTAAGGCTAAATTATTTCCAGAACAACGAATATGCTCTATCAAAATAAATTTACCTACTCATATTATGCAGGTACCAACCGACTAAGTTTTCACACTTTCCCATGCGTTATTTGAAATTGTACCTATAGATATTATGATAATTAATTCACTAGGGAACTAAGTGTGGGAAACACATAACAGTACGGAAGTTTTAAACTTTATCTTCGAAGAAAATTTTTATCTTCTTTCCAGTTCAACTTTTTAACTACGAATGTATTTATATAATAATATTTTCGTAGAAAGCAATTCGATACCTTAGTTCAATACGGAAAAAAACCCAAAATTTCTGGGTTTTGAATTAATGATGAAAAGTGGTAAAGAAACTCTCCCTTCTCATATTTCAATAAAAAAAAGTCTAATTCGTCCTGATTAAGTAGTTAGATTAATGGAGAAACATGTAAAATGTTTCCGTTTGGAACTTAATAAATGTAGGCATTTACACTTATGATATGATAGGTTGATAAATTACTTACATGTTGCATCTATTGTTATGTTATAGGTGGACAAAATAACTTTACATCGGAGCGATATCTTTATGAAAAATTTTCAAATCCAGTTTTCTCAAAATGAGGTATTTTGAGTTAGTTCCCTATTGAACTAAAGTATCGAATTACTTAGTGGTTTGATATATTTTTTAAATAAAACCAAAAACAATTTGTTTTGAAACACTAATTTATTTTAAATTTATCGTCAACCGGTTTCGCTTATCCGATTCTTCGTCAAGCTAAAAATTAGAACTAATAAAAAATACACAGAGTGAGCATGATATATATATAGATAATACATAATAGAATAGGAGGGAGACAAAGTATAAAATGAAACAATGGAACAGTGAGACAAAGATATGCTTACATTTATAATAAAATGGAACAATATATAAAAGCGAAAGAGACAGAACGTCAAAAAAATCATCTCAGCCCCATTTATGTTTTTTTTATTGAACAGAGTCATGGTAGGTAGAGGTTCCTACCCAATATGTCATTCAAAACCACCAATTAATTTTTCAAACAAGCACACATCAATTTTTTATCACTGCTATCAAAATTGGTTCAAGGTTCTCCGGAGTATGGCCATACTATATTCATAATCACTGTCTAGTTATTATTTCCGTACTAGTATTTAATACCCGACTTCGCCTGAGTTTAAACACGATTTTCTTATTACAATAAAAGAAGAAAAAAACAGCTTTTGTCTAATTTAAACAGTTAAAATCATATTTTAACGTTGTATATTAGTACATGATGGAAAATACGTAGCCAGGTGAAAACCGATTCGTTGACCTGATAATTCCAGATTGAAAATTTCACGTTGTCAGAGTTCCCCAGTCTAGAGGTTTTGCCTATTTAGAACAAACACGCAAACAAATTTTCTGCAGTGTAATTAATAGGTAGGATATTGTTAAATAATCAGTAAAGAATGGTTAAAAAAACAATATAAAAATATATTTATTCAGAATTGAAACGCTACTAGAAGTGGCTTTCCCTAGGCGACCAGATGTGAATATCCAGGTGTTTCCTAACTTTTCTGCCTAAGCTTTCCTAACCGTTATCTGCCTGTACATAATATAAATTATTTAAAAAAGTGCGAGTATCACACAAGTGTCCCAGCTGCACCTAACTGTCTGGAATCAGTGAGACTATGGCATCCCCAATTGGAGTAGTTGTGTGGATGAAGGTAGCGGAAGGGGAAGGAGATGGGAAAGAGGAAGGTAGGGAAGTACCTGCTTATTCAGATCTGGTCACCAAACACGGTTAAAGCCATTTCAAGCAACGTTTCTATTCTGAATGGTAGTCTTTCACCAGGGCGATACTGAAAGTATCTACCACTCTGGATATTATTATATTGAATGCACATTTTAACGCATCATCACGTTAATTGGGCAAATACCTTGAGGTGATTTTTCACAAAAAAGGGCGCCATACAAATCATTAAAATATTATTATTATTTTTATTTCTCTTCACTACTCTTTCCCCTCCCCTTTCTTCAGCCTCAAATTCAACATTTCGCAAATGGAAATGCCCCTAGATTAACGATTACATTAAAATATCAACTTTTCTCTTATATAAGTATAAGTATATGAAATATGGGCCACGTCACACGGGGTATTGACAGTATGGCCAAGGCAAACATTCAACAGAGTATACGCCTCGATTCACGCCGTTGTTTTCACTTCTAGCATGTTTTGATTCGATTCGTCAGACCGGACCAGGCGCCCAGTAATGCCCCGTACACATTTGTCCGTATATCACATTTCTATTTTGAATGACGCTGAACACATTGCTTAATGCCGTATCGCCTATATGTGCCCTATGCATGATGATATGAACTAGGTATACTTTACGGTATAACACACATATAGGAATAAAAGTTAGTGATGCAACGATTACGATTGCGATTGAGCTTAAGGTAATCGTAGTCGTCGATTGTTTTTAACGATTTAAAAAAAGGTTTTCGTTGGGAGCCAAGCAATTATACATTTTCATTTTTCCTCTGGGCAGGGAATCCCTTCATTATCCTTTATATGAGTAAGTACATGTAGGTATACGCGCTTTTATACCGAAACGATTTCGCAATCAAAGCCTTTGATATTCTTTCCCATAGAACTACTAACTCAATTTAGTTGATTAAGGTTAAACGAAACGAGAAGGCGGTAATTCAATTTGTTTAGCATTATTGCTTTTAAATATTGAGATGAATTGTTTGTTGGCGCCTTTGAGGTGATTTTCTCACGAAAACGGCGCTACAGAAAAAAAACATTTATTATTATTATTATTGGCGGGCGTACATACAGCAAATGATATAGAATATTTTTTTATTGTATTTTTAAAGCTCCAGTCCTACAAGAGACTTATAAAAATGCTGTATAATGTTAGTTATACAATAATATATTGTGTTTTTATAAGTTTCTTGAAGGACTTAGGGTTTAAATCTACACTAACAATTTATTCTATATCATATTCCGTGTGTAAACCCGCCAACAAATAATTCGTTTTAATATTTAAAAGCATTTTTTTACTAAAATATATAAATTAGCGCCATCTGTGAGAGCGTATTTCGTTTCGTTGCCTTAACACATTTCTTTTTTTTTAAAATAAATCTAATTCAATAAAGTTATTATTAAGTTCTGCAAGCATTTTAGTTTTTTTTTATTATTGTGACAGCTGTTTAGGCGTTCAAAGCGATTTTCAAACTGTTGTTAATTTTTTAAATTTTTATCAAATTGATGGAGTTCTAAGAAATAAGCATAATATAGCTTGGCATTTAATTGTAGATATTTACTATTTTGAAACTACAATATGTCATTGGTATGGCAACACCTAGCTACTAACATTGCCTTTGAAATGTGTTCTTCAAATAAAGCGGCGCTATAGAAATGGTCCGATTATTATTATTATTATTGTATATATTTTTACATAATCGTGTTTGAAAGTCCATTTTAAAGAAACAAGCAAAACAACAAATTTTTTAACGTTTTTTTTCATTAATAATTTTGATCTGTGAATTTGATTGTTTGTTTATGTTTATTCGTTGCTATTTTGTATTTAACACCTAATATACAAATATATACATAATTAACACATAATTATATACATAAGTCTAAACATAAAATTATCTTAGGATATAATGTAGAATCATCTCCCTCCAGAAAGTAACACTAATTTCTGAACACCGTTTGGTTAAAGTAAAACATATGCACTTGGACCATAGTGCTTTTTTAAACTTACTTTAATTTTCCTATGGGCCATCTCTGTGTTGCCATTTAAAACTTTTTTACAGATTGCAGTGCCCTCGATTTTTGTCTACTTTTAAATGTCAGACTAGACCAAATAATACATCTCGTTTGTTTCATCAATAAAAGTAGGTACCATTAAATTGTATTTTGATACATTTAAAACATTATAAACTTGTTTTCTGTTTAACATCGTTATCATTTTATCAATTTTTTTATTAGTTAAATTTTTTTTTTGCGAATATATCTTTTTAATAATCTTAATCGTAACTGCACGATTATTGATATAACTCCAATAATAATCGCTGTGTCACTATTGTAAATGGCCTACGCGGTACACACCAATAATCATGTTTCTTCGTATCAATAGTGTACAATTCGCTTCCATGTTTCTAATTCCGTCGATAGATTTATGCCACAATTTGACCACAACGGCCGAAAGCTTTTGGTTGGTCGCGAGTCGGCTGCTAAACTGTTGATACGCGTGCGCTATTATGATTATAGGTTAATCAAATCCGACTGGCGTGTTTGGTAAACGTTTGTTGAATTTAATGTCGAAATTTGACAGGCACCAGACTCTAAATTTATATTTACTCTTGGTAATCGGTTTTAGGTATTTGATAACCAGAACGTTTTTATTCATACCTACACCATTTTACGTCATACTCTGTGATCATATTGCATTCTTGCTTCCTTTGTTGCCTTCATTTTGGTCCATTTTAATTATTTTTAAGCTAGCAGTCCACAATGGAGTGCTGATCCTAACCCTTATGTGTGGCAGTGAGGCATGGATCTGGCAGAGGAAGGATGAAAGTAGACTGAATGCTGTAGAAATGAGATCTCATTCGAATGTGTGGTAAAACCATGCATGATAGAGTGAAAAATGTTGAGATTCGTAAAGAATGCAAGCTTGATGTAAGCATAATGAGTAAGGTTAAGTAAGGGATGCTTAGATGGTTTGTTGTAGAACGAATGAACGACGAAAGGTGTGGCACAACCAAGTTAATCAAATACTTGAGTCGGGCCATGTCAGAAGTCGGATTAACGGAAGAGAATGTATTAATGCGAATGAAGCAAGAAGTGTATGCCAAGATTGAGTCGTTTGGCGGTCCGTCCTCTCTTCCCACCCCTGCGGAGAAACGGAGTGATGGTTAGTTAGTACATTCTTAAATTCATTAATTGTTTAATTATTTCTAATTTTGAATCTAACAATTCCTGATGAAATTTCATTTTAATATGATTTTTTAATTGAAAACCTTTATCACTTTCTTCCGCTTATGTATTTAAGACCGGACCGGTTTCTCCTTATAAAGGGCATCTTTAGACTGGTGCAATATCAACAAATCTATGGTGTATATAGTATCTATGTCAGGAGCCCCATTTGCTCTACGTAATATTGTACATTTATGACTGAGAATTTTGTTTTATTGCTGACGGAACGACTTTAAAATTATATTTGAAACTACTGTCTGGTTGGTTTATTACCTTCTGGAAGACGGATTACATTGTATTGGTTGGCTGAATAATTCATATTCATTGCCGTCAAAACCATTTTCTTTTTGACTTGCCTCTTTCAATCGATCTATCAACTTCTCGTATTAAATTATTTTCTTTGATAACTTATCGTCCGGGCAGTATTGCAGTCTGGGTAGTAATGGTAGTTTTTCTTTTATTAATGGTTTCTATAGGAGAGTAACCTGTTGTCTTTCGTCGTGTTATTTTACTTTCGCCATTGGTGTATACCATATGTATTTAATTAGTTTTATACCAGTCGGAATGTAGCAATACACATTTTTTTAAATAAACTAAATTTAAAAAACGTGGTTTGTACAAAGTATTTTTATTTATTTATTGATAATGACGCCACAAAGTGAATACCAATCTTTTAAAGAAAAAACATTTTTTTAAATAATTTTTTTTTTATCATATCTTACCGTAATCTATCATTCGCTACTTAAAACATAAAATTTTCCATGCATATGTAGGTTTTACCGAGAAAATTTATAGCTTTTAATTTTTTTCAATCTTGACATTTTTGGAAGAATTAAGTACATATTGCTATATACAGAAATACTAGTTTATAAAAATATAAATAACACCTTGTTTAATGTATTTGACAAATTAGTATTTTTTATGGTTATTCATCTTAGGAGATATACTATGTTAAAAGCGGGTGAATTCAAATAAACTGTTTTACTAAAATTAGCCAAATCTAAAAATAGGTTTTTGGTATCTAATATAGAGTTTAAACATTTCCATGTTTTCTTGTAAGTAAATGTATCAACTAATTAATCCCTTGAGTGCAAAGTCAAAAGGTCAAAGTTCTTGGTGTTATTTGTCTCTCTTGATAATCTATTATTCTCATTGTTACTGGTGATGGATTGATTGATGATGGATTCAACGATGATGAATTAATGTATGAAGAATAACAATAAACAGTCACAAATCTTATTGACTTCACATTTATAATCATGAAAGCATATTATTAGGATTTGAAATAGACACGTTTTCTATAAACAAAAAAGGTTTGAACGATGCCTCTTTCTATAATAATAATAATAATAATAAATATGTTATTTCTATAGCGCCGTTTTCGTCAGAAAATCATCTCAAGGGCGCTTTACAACATAATTTATCTAACCTCCACCTTATCACTTAGAACTAATACTAATAATTTACATCTTAGATTTATTTATAACTAAAGATATATTTTGTGTTCACAAAGAACAAGGGATAAGGTAAAATGTGAACCCTGGGATTAAGCATAAAAATAAGCCTCTTTGTTATGTATATCCTGCAAGGAAAAATAAACGAACGTAAAATATTAATAATTTAAGAAATTTATTAATCCAAAGGATATAGATACCCCTGATATATCCCCCTTTCTCTTATGATGCATAGCTGGTTATGCGTTTGCAATAACGCGAATTTTTACGCGAATAACGCGAAATTCGCAATTTTCGGGTTAATTACCCGCCTATTTGCGTATTTTTCACGCGATATTCTGGTATTTTAAAATAAAAAAAATCAATGTTGTGCGTTCTAAATATTTCTTTACCTATGGTTTCGACAAGATTGAATAGCCATAAAATGCAACGCAGCTAATTTCATGTCGAAAACGCCGCGTACTGTCATTCTTATCTCGATTTTCAAATAAATATTAAATAATTTTAAATTAAATAAAGAGTAATATAAAGTATTAAAAAATAAAAATACATGAAATCATTTTTTGGTAGTTTGAACCATTTTTGTTGCAAAATACCAAAAAGGGAATATAACACCACTTTTGTTGCAAAATATAAAAAGGGAAAGATAACACCACTTTTGTTGCAAAATATCAAAAGGGAAAGATAACACCACTTTTGTTGCAAAATATCAAAAGGGCATAACACCACTTTTGTTGCCAAATATCAAAAAGGAAACATAACACCACTTTTGTTGCAAAATATATCTGCTTTTCCTGAAAAATTACCGAATAAATAAAAATAACACGAATTTCGCCCAAAGTATCGCGAATTTCACTGAAAAATATCGCAAAATTTTCAGATCTATGCATAACAGATAAGGCAAAATCTTAGAGTAACAGGTATATTATTACTCTAAGCTTAAAACATAGGTATAAGCATCAAGACCATACTATGGATAATATATGTACTATTCTAAATTTGAAATCAACCGAATAAAAATGTATTAATTGTTTTTGTGTTTAATTCCTAGAACTCCATTTAATTTTTTTTTCAAATTTAATGTAAATCAAAATTTAATAGTAACATTATTAAATTTGATTTACATTAAATTTTAAAAAAATAAGTAAAAATGGTTGAGTGTTTCTTACATAGACATATATTGTTACCACACAACTTCGTCACTACTTTAATGGCATTCTCAAGTGGATATGGCACTCGCGGAAATAAACTTGAAACGATTTCTAGAACGCGGAAGATGTGTAAAGCATCTTGCTGGTGTTCCGCTCCAGGAGCTTTGTTGCTGTAGGTTCTTGGTTTCTGGTCTGCTGGTCTTAATGGGACTACGTGGCCTTGGTGCCTCATCGCTGCGTGCTGCATTCCAACCACTTCAGGCAGTCTTGACTGGTGAAATCTCTCTTTAATTGATTCCGCTGTTATTGGACCAAGTTCAATGATCATTGCATGTGAGTCATGACCATACTAATTCGAAGGCCATTTATTTCTGCATTATTGTGCAGGATTAACCGTTAATTTGTTTCTTTCTGGTGATCCGGAGAAGTGAGTGTACGTCTTTCATGTAGCTACTATTTTCATCTTTCTGTTTTCGTAGAATTTTGTCAGCCTCTTCATCTTATTTTGGTCCCCTCCCTTATCAGATGTTGGCTATCATTTGAGGAAATCTTCACCCTCCCCTCTGCAAGCCTTAGCTCGAAACTGCACTTGTACCAGCCACTTGGATTACAAAGTCACGAAATGTGGCGTCTTCCATCTATCTCCCCTTGGTATATCAATTGAGAAACTTGTCTTTTTCGTCCCCCACTCCTCCATACTTTTTGTCTCTTAGTTACTGTAAAAACTAAGAAATTAGCTGGGCACCTTTTGAAACTCCAGAACACAGAGATTTCCTAACATGCAAGGAGGAGAAACCAAATAAAAGAGGCGGGGGGAAAGCGTGCCGCCAATTTAAGTATAACAGCAACTAAATAAAAAAGGTTCGGCTTGTTTACAACAACTGAATATTTTGTTAGATTATTTAGTTTAACTCTTTTTATAAATGTTTTGTAATTTACTTACCGCAGTCAAAAATAAATAATTGTAAAATAGCAACTGTAAATCATGCAATGCGCAGTGTTTTTTTAATATTGTGCCCTCAGTTTGCAATCAAATCATATCTTCTCTAAGCTAAAACTTTCTAATAAAACTGCTTATCTGATGTTACCTGCCAGGTAACTATGATACTAGGTATATCTATTTGTAAAAAATTAGATAGAGCCTAGGATGAAATATTTGTACATTTTTGATTTTTCACAAGAATGGTTAACAAACTAACTAACCATCACGCCGTTTCCCCGCAGGTGTGGGCGGAGAAGACGGACCAAACAACTCGATATTGGCATACACCTCTTGCTTCATTCACATTCATACATCGTCTCATACATTCTCTTCTGTTATTCCGACTTCTGACATGTCCCGACTCAAGTATTTGATTTACTTGATCGTGCCATGTCTTCCTCGGACGTCCCCAGCTTCTTCTTCCATTCACATTCGCGTCATATATTCTCCTAAAAACTATTATTATTGAAATAAATTAGAGTATTAATGAGCAAACCAATTATCACTGCGGATATTATGATAATGCTAATGCTTAATACAGTATATGCCAAGATCGAGTTGTTTGGCGGTCCGTCCTCTCTGCCTACCCCTCGAGAACGGCGTGATGGTTAATAAGTTAGTTATTTTTTATGCAGACTGCGTCACCGAACCTTTTCGTATTTTAAAAATATTTTGACAAATTTCTATATCATCAGTTTGTAGTTTTACATCATACAATACAAAGCACTAAGGCTAAACCAAATCTCTAAACTGGCAGACCTTAGAGAACCTCAAAACATGTTATAAACACGTATATTAATGTACTCTGTTTTTATTGCCGTGTAATTAGATATGCCTCCAGATTTAGATTATTCATATTCTTACATATTGTTCCGCCTTCTGTTTCAAGTTTGACTCCCGGTGGCATGTATAAAGTCGTTTTTAAATTATCTTTATCCTGATTATTCCTTCTCTAAACCCTTTCATGCCTTCAGTATTGAGACCACCCAACGGGCGATGGTCAGATTAACTCATCACGTCTTGTCATTTAGATGATATTAATGATACGGAGACATTACTACGTGATTGTTTCTCGTAAAGGTAAAAAAAAAGAAATAGCTCACCTATCATTTGATTCACTAAAAATGTCACCACGTCCGAAGCTCGGTCCCTCCCATTTTTTTAATCTACTTACAATTACAATTCTCAATTGCTGTTTTTTGTAAAATAAATTTCGGACTCATTTATTAAGTCGTCGGTATAATAAGATACAAGAACGCAAGTTGTATTTTTAAAAGGAATCCACTTGAACATTCTTTGAAAGCGTAATAATATTTCTTTCGCAGACCACTTGAGTTGATTGGACTGAGGCATATTTTTCGAAAAGTTGTTATTTTTAAGGTTATCTTAAAAGCCAAAAAGGTTATTGGTTATTGGTTATTGGGGATCAGGTTTATATGAAAAAAATCTTAGAGTAATAATATATTGTTATTCTAAGGAAAAAATGTGATAAAAAAACGTACACTTAAATTTTATTAAATAAGCCAAATATTTTGTTCATTTAAGTATTTATTAGCTGTTTGTTAAAAGATTAAAGAAAATACACGCAAAATATTTTAAAAAAAAATACTTTGCACATGTTTATATTGCTATTATCTTAATTAGAATTTTGAGGGTTCTCAACAAAGTAAGGAAATAACCTAAAACTATACTCCATTAAATCCTAATATGCCCAAGGTGGTAAATCTTGGATTTATGGATTAAATAAATGGAGAGGAAATCTTGACGTGGATGGGTGATTGTTACCTGTTAAATGAAAACACCATCGTTGTTAACACTTTTATATATTTTTGACGATTTTAACGATGCTTTAATCTCTCAACAGTAAGTTAATAGAGGCTGTTGTTTACTGAGAATTTCGTGAGAAAAGAAGCATGACTTATGATGCAGTTGATGGTAATCATAACTTTGACATTTAAACTATAGAAAGTACAATGAATTTGGGAAATTCTCTATTTTTGGCTGCGTTTGCTGTACTAATTTAAAAACTGATTACGACTGTAAGAGTGCGCACACACATAAATTAAGATGATTGAAATAAAGAATAATATTGTTCAAAAAATACTAATAATTAAAATGACGATCTTGCTTTAAATACTAAACAAACACAAAAAAGTCTTAGATATTACAACATTGTTTAAAAATATACATACGTTGTCCTATATGCCTTCTAATATGAGTATGATTGTATGATATAAACAAGAATATATTAATAAAAGTCACCGGATAAGAGTAAAATAATGAAAACGTTATGAATTTTACTTCAATACACAATTAAACTTCTTAATTATTCAGAATACAGATACTTAATACCTACTGACTCTATTTATTTAATTGTTAGCCATTTTCTCGAGGCATTTGATACATTAGCATTTCATGGCAACATGCGTAGGAATGTAAATAAATCCACAGGAATCGTGAGTTAAAAAATACTTCACTTCAAGGCAGGCTATTTTTTACAATATTACCTATCTACCTAGCTACATAACTTACTGCTGGTGAGGCTATTAAACAATATTATAGTTTATAAACTGTTTACAATAATAGCCCCACATTTTAAAGATTCTCTTTGAAGTTCCGAGCAATTTTTAACAAATGCATTAAATAATATTAAATGCTGAGCTTTTGCATCGAGATTTATACTTACCTAAAAACCACGGTCGAATTGATTTTTTCCCTTTATGAATTTCTTTAAATTTAAGAAGGAATTTATGATTGTTTTGTATTTTTACATAATACCAATTTGCTGACATGGCAGTATTATTATTACTAATAATCACGCCAAAAGTTTAACCTATTCCGTAACCAGTTGTTTGTGGTTTTCTAATCGTTGTACGGTATTATGAAATAAACATCTATCTGTGAATTTTTCTCGGTAATTATTCGCTATTTCTCCTGCTACCAAAATAACGATCAGTTATTTATCGTAAACGACTTGAATCTTATCGGTTCTGTACGACTTTAAGATACTGGAAAATAATTGTTCTAGTCCTCGTAGGTAGGGCAGCTCCATAATAATTCTTTCTCTTCAGTGCGGTATCGACCTATTGCAAGAATAAACATGGATCACAGAACACTCTGTTTTATAACGGGGTGCACCTTGATATTTCTAAAACTATAGGAAAAAACATCCAGCTATCGAAATAGAAATTTGGTATCGGGACACCATGATTTTTTAATTAAAAAAAAAGTATTACTTTAAAAGAAAGACAAACATTCCCGGGTTACGAATAATCTAACAAATATTTGAAAATCTCCTACTATCATCACAGTAAGTGGAAGATGTGGCTTGTGTCGTGATGGAGGACTTAGCCAGCCGAGGAATTGAACGCACGACGCCTGAGTGAGACCCAAACGCAATGCCAACTCAGCCACTGACCGGTCTGAAGAAGGTGGAAGGTAGCGTTGATTACTACATACTTGTAGTTCAAGAATTTTAGTCTGTCTAGTATCACAACTTCATGATACTTTGTTGAGCTTTTCGATATTTTTTATGATGACAGATAAATCACATTTCAGAAATTATCAATTCCTGTCAGATAAACGTCCTCACCCTCTTCAATTTTGGGAGATTAATACGTCTATGCACCCTAATAACACCCTCATATCTAACATGCAGTTATAGAAGTGCATTAGAAATTTGATCTATAAGTCTCTTCTGATAATAATACTTAGATTTAACGGCAGACGAAGAATGTCCTGGATGAAGTAAGTGCCACTCAGATAATGTTAGAGATGTAGTACAACTAGTCTGTAGTATGTAGCAGCTGTCTTAAGTAAAATTAACACCTCATGGTGTCTTCTAATCTTTGACAGAAGAGACACGAGAGAAATACGAACGTCGAAAGACTAATTTAATATTATAACAGTACAAACAAAAAATAATAATTTCGTATAATATTATTTCATTTAGCGCGTAAAAAGTGTTACCAAGAAAAGCACGAAAGCTTCCGGCATTTAACGTGAATCTATGTTGACTCAAATAAGAATCCCATAATTCTATTGGCTAATCGCATGAAAAAAAACAACGGTTTTACATTGATATTAAATAATAGTAGATGGTTAATTTTTATTGCGCCATTTTTGTGAAATATCACATCAAAAACATTATACAAAGACAAAAAAACTTTAATATCTGCTTAAATTGTATTTAAACACACTATTAATCAAGTCAAGATTGATATTTACATAGTTACAGATATCGTTGATTCTGAAAAGTTTTAGATTTTTGGGATAAACCGGCGAGAATGGGAAAATTAAAAAGACACGAGAACATTCAAGATTGGCATATTATCTACATATAAAATTTTACTTTTCATTTTGGAAACAGCAGCCTTTTTACCATTGTCGGTCGGCAAGGGAAACTGCCATCCATTCAGACGGTGGTCATAAGTACTTGTTTACACGCCAAAAT
This sequence comes from Halesus radiatus, assembly GCA_022606495.2. Taxonomy (NCBI): domain Eukaryota; kingdom Metazoa; phylum Arthropoda; class Insecta; order Trichoptera; family Limnephilidae; genus Halesus; species Halesus radiatus. Next base: position 219,167 of record JAHDVE020006741.1, read on the forward strand.
TTCATTTCTTTATTTAGCTCAAAATACTTTCGTTTTTACCAAAGCTGACACGAAGGTTGTTTATTCCTAAAAGAGCTGAGTTACAGGATTCGGTAAAGGTCTATTCACATCTACCGGCACTGTCCAGTGCAGACACGTACAGTGGCAGGCATAGCACAATAGGGAGCATTCAAATTACGCCGTGGGTGAACGTGTTAATAGATAATGCAAGCAACTAATTTCGCCGTGCCTTGAACTTTACGAGTCTACACTGCGCAGTGCCGGTAGATGTGAATCAAACTTAAGGCATAGGTAGGATGTAACGTGTAAGGTGTATCGGCGCTGATCACCTGTTGCCGCAAGCTGCAAGCTTCCTCATTTATTTCGCCATGATCATCCAGGTGCAAATCCACGGTCGCACTTCCCCCAATATTATATGAAGGACAACTGCAGTTCCTAGGCGTTTCCGGTTTGGCATCTTGCCAACAAACATTGGAGCTTTCTTCTCGACCACTTAAATCTTTTTGATTAATTAAATTATTATTTTTTTTTAATATTTATTTTACTATGTACTATAGGCACAATGGTAGTTATCGCGTCAAATTACAAAATCAAATATCTTCATCTGAGGGGGCGAAGATTAAAATATTAACTGACACTTCAGTTCAGTGCATGAACATGCTACCAGTATGTCATCTACATAGACTCTATGGTCTAGACTCTACTTCTAGATTTTTGACAATGCGATAGGGGATACAAAATAAGATGTGTACACATCAAAAGAATATGTACACATCTTTATAAAATAAGTAATCAGAAATTAATGTTTTATTTTATTTTATTATTATTACATACAGTTATAATACAATATATTTTTACAGATTATCTTATTACTTTGTTGCATTAACCAGTGAAGTTTCTGTTAAAGAAAAAGAAACTTCACTGAATAAAACAAATTTAAAATATTCACTTACTTAGATAACATAAAATTCAATGGCCAAATAAAATATATTTTAAATATAAGTATATCAAAAAAATATAACACACAGCAGGGGTAGGGAATTATAACTAACCTTGCAATAAAAAAAATCTGATATGAATTTCCTAAATTGTCCTGCTGAGGATAAATGGGAAACATCAGCGTCTGAAAACATGAAAATCATTTAGTTGTCAAATAAAATATATTATTCGATTTGGTATGTGCGAACGTGTTATATTATTCGATTTGGTATGTGCGAACGTGTTTTCTCATTATTCACAAGTTAACAAATTACATTAACTTCATAATAAGATTTGCAAAGCTTTTCTAAAAAAAAAAATTCTAAAACGCTTTTATGTTTGAAAAATTACCCCAAGAGCGGTACCCACACTATAAAACACGTCTTTACATTATAAAATGCCTGCATTTTCGTAGGATTCCACGAAGTTATTTTCTGACATACCTGTTGGTACTGTAAATACCAGTTTAAAATTAACTGAATTATTACAATTAATAGATAATTATACCTTTGACGGTAAGCACACCTTTATTACCGTTTAAGGAGGCACACCGGAGTGTGTGACCGAGGCATAATACTCGTGATAGTAATATTATGTCGCCCATAATGAAGATGGTTGAAGATTAGATGGATGGGGTTTATCTAATCTTCATTCTTTATTCTACTCTTCTTTATTAGTCTTTCTAAACTCCCTTCTTTCTTATCTTATCTATGCACGTGGCCGGGATGAACTTTGTTAAAACAGTTAAAGATTTCGAATTTTGAAGCTGGTAGGTAATTCGTAGTGGAATTGCATTGTAATATTTTTGTTTCAAAACACTATATAATGTTTTTCCACTCAGCTTTTCATTAGCTTAATACTAACGATAATTAGGTATTATAGGTACTAAGATTTTAATTATAGTAGGTAGGTATAGACGTAATTAAAACTAACACTTAATATAATGTATTATGAAAGAATATTTTTTTAAAATATACGAATAATTAACACATATCTACTAAGCACCATTAGAACACAAAAATAAAAAGCTCCTTTAAAAACAAAATCATTACTCATCTTTCATTCATTTTTTATACTATTTCTTATCATGTAGGTGCTATTATATTCAAAATTGTCGTGTACTAGGTATCTGAATAACCACTACTGTAAATTGTCATCCCAGCACAGGCGTATGTATGTCTAATGAGATGGGCAATATATACCAAACAATGTTCAAGTAAAATAATAAAATTACTAAATTTAAAATATTGTTTCCGTGCTACTAAATAAAAAAAATTCATTAGTTAGTGATTGAATTTTATATAGAATCAACGCATATTTATTTTACTCCTGACACATTAGTTTTAAATATCATTTCTGAAGATTTAAATGTACCAGTCTGAAGATGTCTGTGGGATGGTGAAACCGATCCTGTCTTCTTCAATAAATAATTGGGATAAAGTTACATAGTTACATTATCTTACAGTTCTAGATGTTTGACTGGGTCCAGTTTTATCTCAATGGGGCGTAGCCTTCATTATTTTTTAGAGTTTCTTAGCTACCACTTTAATTATTTTTATCTTTATCCTCATGCAGTGGTGTAGTCGGATTTTTAATGTGACTCGATTAAATTTATACGGCTTCATTAAAAAGTACAGTATTTTTATTATTGATTTAATCGTACGTATGTAAAACACCTCAACAATCTTTCCGTAACATGACACGTGATCCACATTCACACATTTTCTAGGTCTTCCCTTCTATAGAGTTATCAACTGTGGAGACCTAAGTCTAGGATAATCCGTACTCTAATATATTTATATGTAATGTTTGCGTAGTAATTTTAAATCCAATAACAACACAATAGATTTGTCTAATCTCATTAACTGACACCAAAATCATTAATTGACAACAAAACCTATCATGTTTAAAGATAAGGTTAATTAAGTACCTGTTTGTGCTATCTGCAATTTTAGCTTTACCAGCGAATTATCACGTACATATGCCACTTTTTCGCTAAATATAATTAAAGTACATAGTGAGCAGATATAGATATATTTTTCTATAAGTGTAATGTTATTTGTATTGTAGGTATTTGAAATCTATCTTCGGCTTATCAACTACTAGTATAGAGTATATGAATTATTTTAATTAAGTATAAAAGTAAGGCTTATAAAATAGGTAAATTAAACGTATAAACCATAATACAAAGTAGTAATGTAGAAAATAATAAAAAATAAAAAAAATCGGCAAGAAATAACAAAACAAACAAAACAAAATTATTATGTTTACCATAAAAAAATATACAACATTTTAACAATTTGAAATTGTAATCAAATTTGCCTTTACATGGGTTTGTTTTTTTTATGATAATAACTTGTCATTTACTGAATTATTTTTTCATTATCATTTACTTGGAATCAAAAATCAAACGAGCAGGTTATTCAATTTGTAAACCACAATTCCAAATCAATTACAATAATTCATGTAATATCCATCCCCTATTATCATTTGATTTAAACTGCGTTTTTCTACCCTCCTTAAAACGCCACTGGCCGCCGTTAGAAGCTCGGTTAGAAGCCTTACGAGCTTTACGTACCTCGAGCCGCAGAGTTTTAGTGGATGGTGTAAGGGGATGCAAGGGACGCGGGGTGTGTTGTATAGAACCTTCAAGGCCAGGGCAAGTTACGTACAGCACAGGCTTGGTGGTGGTTGGTGGTTTGTTGATGCGGTGGGGTAACCAGCGCTCAAGTGGGGTTAGGAGGTAGAATTCATTTATATATCCCCGCAATATTAATAATTCAATAGAAGACACTTCAATATAAATTTTAAATCTCTATTTTTGTGATAGATCACGGACGTTTGACATGGCTAGAAATGAACTCAAGTGTATTTATTACCTTAAAGATTGCTCCTTGCTTCAGTCACATTCTATTCTGTTAATCTCAGTCTTGACATGATGCGACTCGTGCATTTGATTAATTTGATCGTGTCGTGTCTTTCTCAAACGTCATCTACCATTCACTTTCGCGTCATATTTTCTCCTTACTATTCACACCATCTAAGCGTCCCTTTCCTATTCTTATTTATTACGCTTACACCAGTCTTGCACTCTCTCCAGGTCTCCGCCATCTTAATTTCTGCTTAATTGTTTCTTATCATAAACTTAATTATCATATAAAATTACTATGAAATACAGTGGTGCCTCACACAACGAACTTAATTCGTTCCAGGAGCAAGTTCGTTATGCGAAAAGTTCGTTATGTGAAACGCGTTTTCCCATAACAATACATGTTAAAAAAAATAATTCGTTCTGTAGCATAAAATATGGTAAGATGACATAAAAAAAAGATAAATTTTTGTTATTATTTTTATTTAGATACATCTAAAAACATAATGAAAAAACACACATTTTTTAATTTTAAGAAATAATCGAATCTTGCACATCTTCATCCATTTTCCGCTTTTTGGCCGATGGTGCAGTGAAAAACCTGTCCAAAGTCGTTTGTTTCTCTCTTTTCTTCAACATCTGCCGGAAATAATGGACAAGAGTATCGGAGTACAGGTCGTTGATCCTGTTTGCTTCAGCGGAATCTGGATAGTGGGCATTGGTAAACTCCTGAACTGCTTTCCATTTGACCAGGATGTTCTTGATGTCAGCAGTTGGAATTGGTTGATTGTTTGATTGTTGCTCCTCGTTATCAGATGACGCTTCCCTTTGAGCATTGTCCTGTTGTTGGGCCAGAAGTGTTTGGAGCTCTTCAGTTGTCAGCTCTTCTTTGTGTTCCTCAATAACGACTGCCTGCGCGGAAGGATGCAATAAATCGGCAGTGATCGTGTGAAGTGGGCGACTTCGTTGTGTGAAGCGAAGTTCGTTGTGTAAAGCGAAGTTCGTTGTATGAATCGTGAAATGAACGAAAAGGAAGTTCGTTGTGTGCAGCGTTCGCTGTGCGAGGCGTTCGTTATGCGAGGCACCACTGTACTTAGTTTACATCACTGTTTAATATATTAACGTGTTTCGGAAGGGAAGCTCCTCTCATCGGGATACACAGTATACTAAAAAACGATGACAAGTAAAGACTGATAATGAATATAGAAAAATAATAATGTAAGAATAGACAAATTACAAACATAATAAAAAATTAACAATAAGTGATGAAAGTAGTTTATTGAATAAATAACTATTATATATTCACTTCTTCAATTAAGGTAAAATCATTTTGTGGCATCATTTTCAATTAAATGATCAAGAGTTATTTTGTGTAAATCACTATAGAATAAAATAAAAAATCAACATGTTTCAAAAATAATGGTTCCCTCATCACGATAGAGAGTATATTCGAAACATGTTGATATTTATTTATTTTATTATTTATTAGTGATTTACACAAAATAACTATTAATCATTTACTTGATTATTATAATTTCCCTTTCAATCCTTCTCCTTATCGAAACGTCTGGTCTTCCTCTCCTAGCTCTCACTTCTTCCATCTTCTTGTAGCACTTACACACACACACGCGAGTGTACAGACAGATCGAGCGCACAGCACGCCCTGCCTAACAGCGGACTGGGGCGAGTATTTTCGTGAACACCTGCATCCATCCACTCTGTGTGTTGTATATACTCGTACCTGTGGAAAAAAAAACAAAACCTGCTATGCGTGGATAGGTATAAGAATACAGCGGTTGCCAATCGAATGCATCAATATAAAATCATTATATCGATTTTAATATTTTAAGAATTATAATAATAATAATAATTGGATAATTTGTATAGCGACGTTTTTGAAAAAAAAATTAAATGTCACCTCAGGGGCACTTTACAATTTTCTTTCGTTCTAGGCTATGTCTAATTACACACAAACAGATATAGAAAACATACTTACCTGTAAACTGGTATTCTTTGCATCACTTCAGATAAACACAGTTTTATTAGAAAATTTAAGCTTAGAGAAGTTATACGATTTTTACTATTGCTATTTAATTCCATCACATTTCACTATTGATATTACATTTATTAGAACATGGTAAACGAAAAGAGTATGTATTAAAAATTACTTTTGTATTCACCACTTTATTAATATACACATATCAACATGTTTCCAAAGCGATGCTTTCCTCATCAGGAATATTTAGAATACTAAAAAATAACAACGTCAAGTATAGAAAAATGATAAACATAGAACACAATAATATAAAAATATACAAATTATAAACATAAACAAAAATTGATTAAAGTAGGTAAGTCATTAATCAAAAATGTTAATAAAAATTTATTATGAAACATTGAATAATAAATTTATATTTGAAATTAAAAAAATATATGTATTTTTACTAATAATATTAAAATGAAAATAATTTCAAGGGATAGATATCTAAAAAAATATTTGATTATTAATTATATTTAATTCACTATTTAAGCTCTTTCTGATTTCTAAAATTTCAAATTTGTCTAATTGTAAACCGGTTGTATTTGAATGTAAAAATTTTAAACCTTTAAAACCTCTAAAAACAAAAACATGTTGATATGTGCATATTAATAAAGTGGTGAATACAAAGTAATTTTTATTAATTTAATAATAATATCGCTACAACGTGAATACCAATGTTTTGAAGAAATTATAGAAGAGTATGTATTTATTTTTTTAGGGCTCAATTTTAGGACCGGAGTACTTTCATAAATTTACAATAACGAGGACTGAAAAGTTTCTGACTTTTGTATAGCAGAAGCTCAACGCACTTGTGCACTATTGCATGAGATACATACGGCATAAAAACATTTAAATTCCTAATAAATTTGGAGAATTCTCTCTGCAAATTAAAGAAAAGTGTACATGAATACAGATTATTATTTACATAATGTACATCAAACTGCCAAAAGTGGAACGAACGAATGAACAGGCATTTTTTTAAATCTTTTTTTTTATATCCATAATATCTAATAATAATAATATTTGAATGGCTTGTATAGCACCGTTTTTGTGAAAAATCTCCTCAAGGGCTTATCTTATTATTTACAAACAGAATTAGTTTAGAAATATTTGTACAGCGCCCTTGAGGTGATTTTTTCTCAAAAACGGCGCTATACAAATCATCCAATTATTATTATTATTATTAAACATACTTACCTGGTAGGTCACTTCAGATTAAAAATATGATTTTGCACGCATAGGACACAATATTAAAAAACACTGCACATTGAATGATATTACAGTTACTGTTTAAATTATATTTGTCATTTATATTATATTTATTGAAAGGTTATTGGCTAAAGAAGATCAGGTATTTAGGTAGGTACTAACGGCTAGCTTCACTATGTAAATTGGGTATGTAAATTCATCTACCTACTCGTAGGGACACTCTTCACTGCACGAATAAGTTTGTATATCTTCAAGTTGTGTTAGTAATTAACAACATTCTGCTATGCAGAAATCGCTTGCTATCTCAAATTTAAACTTTGAGGTTGTCGATAGCCCGGTGGGTAAAATTCTCGACTAGCAATCAGGAAAATCGAGTTCGAATCTCACAGCAGATGCCAATTAACAATTTTTTTAAGAACGGTTTTAATGATTAGATGTTTGCAATTTTTTTTGTCGTTAAAAATTGACTCAAAATTCAGCGGTTCTCCACCACTGACGCGTTTCTCCAAAAATACGTTTTATTTATTCCTTTTATTGGGATATTCAATATTTTTAAATTGCTCCTACATTAAATGGATTGAGCCATAGAGCCTGAAGTTTGTGTACTGGATTATCATAAAAATAATATTACAAAATGTCGACCTGAGATCAAGCCGAGTGTCTATTATTTTACGTCGACAATGTCGGATAAAACCCGCCATGTTTTGGGCCCATTCGAGTGGACAATTTGAATAATTTATTAAAATCTCTGGGCTCAGAACAGGCTCGCACTAAGTGTATATGACAGCTTTATGTGCTTATTTTTTAAGCGTTTAGCTTTGAATATAAATCGAGCATTTAATTTCGCGTCGGGATTAGCTCTGGAAACCGATCGAATAAACAGCACAGCTAAAAAAACTCAAGGAATTAATTATAATCTTTTTCTTCTTCGTTCAAGTCTTGCGTGTAGATGCAGGTTTATTTTTGGTAAAATGTGTCAAAGCTGGTTACAATAACTGGATTCAATTCAACTACGATTAAATATTTTTCAGCTCTAGTCACGTCTCGTCTGAATAATTTTTGGTCATTGGTTAGTTATACAGACTGACATGTACGTTGTGAGAATTTATCTTTCTAATGGTATTATCGTAGAATTAATATGTTTTAAAGCACTCTTTTTGTGAAACATAACCTTAAGCGTGCAAGTAATATAAATTACGTTTGTAATAAAGTTTGAGAAAATCCGTTGTCTGTTTTATATACAATAGTATTTTCAAAGCTTAGGTTAACTCCTTCCTATCCTCCAAAAGACCCTCCATACAACATCCTCAAAGATGACATATGCCCCGATGGAAATTATTTTGAATTAAAAAAAAATACTTTTTTTAATGCACTTATATTTTTGTATAAATACGTCGACTAGTTTCGATTCGACTCAATCATCTCCAGAATTTAAAATATACTAATTAAATAACAGGAGTGTGCATGTATATATAGTTAAAAAAATGGCGAAAAGAGAGATATAATATTAATGGGGGAGACAACAATATAACAGTAGAAACATGCAATACAATATACATAGTTATGTAGACCGTGGGAAAACCATAAATGATAAAGAAGGTAACAACAGAACGTCAAGTAAGGAGGTGGATTATTTGAGGAGAGGGAGAGTTGGAGGAGAACGGGAATATGTCTAAAATTGGACTATAAGTTAAGTATATTTTAAGTCCTGAAGATGATTCAGTGGAATCAAAACTAGTCGAGGTTTTTATACAAAAATAAAAGTGGATTCGAACAAAGTGTCTTTTCATTTAATTCATCATGTCAACCAACTCACTGTGGAAATTATTTTCCTTAGGGCCCCCTAAGTGGAGTCAATATGAAAATTGTTGTTAAAGAATTTGAAGAGGAATAAAAATTTGTGAAAATGTGAAGAGATCAGTTTGTCCGCCTTTTACCTCTTAACTGTTATTGAAAATTAGAAAAATTATGTAACTAAAATAATGGGTAATGTATCTACTTGTATGATGTAAAAGTTTATCGAAAAATTATTATTACGATTGACAGGTGTAGCACCTCACACCTGTAGTCACTGTTCACTCTATACTAACAATCACTGATGAACCCTTTATTCTAATATCGGTAATGGAACTATTACAAGGCTATTTAATAGGTACTTACCTCGGCTCAACTCACAAAAAAGCATAAAGCACGTATGTAAAATAACAAACTCACAATATTAGTATCTACTTATAAAGACCTGCTGCAGATATATCCGTTGTCATTTCTCCCTTTTCCTTATAGCTGACACATGTAACAGAAAGAGAGGTTCCAACGGAGCTCTTAGCGGCAAGAGCATAGCATTAGTTTTATCTTGATAACAACGCGGCTTTGGAATTAAAAATTCTTAGCGCATATTAAAAAATGACGTCAGCAGAATTTAGATTTTTTGTCCTCTACCAAATTTATTAACATCGAGTGTCGATAGTAAGGTTCTTTATTACAACAATGTATTTTTTTAAGATTGCCTCCGTATGATTGGCTTTGCCGTAAAAACATGCGTCATTTTGATACTGCCGAGTCCCTTCCCTCCCTCAGTGCAGTTTTTATGAAGCTTTTGTCATAAAGGTGGTAGTTTTAATCCCGAAAAGACATGTTGAATTTAAAGTTTATACATGAAAATGTAATACGGTTGTTTTTTTCTTGAAAATCGTGAAAAATGTTTAAAAAATCATTTCAAACGATATATTACGTTTCCGTTCGTTCATAAATACATGTTGTCCGTTCGCAAATAAACAAATGGAAGACAGTAACAAAGGTTTTTTTAATAAAAAAATTCATATTAAAATGGAATTCCACCATGAACGAGAGTTTAAAAATTAGAAATAGTTGGTTAGTTAAATAACACGCAGATATCATTACCATTACGTTCATCTAGTGTTTATTGTATCAACGACGCTATGATTTAATCCCCTAACAAGGTTACAATACTAAACGCCAACAACGAGTTATGGCAGCAAACTCGTGACACGATTTCTAAATCTCCGTCGTGTATTCGGGATGATGGCCTTTTTAATGACATCTTGGCTGCGCCTAAATCTAAGATATAACACACATTCATCTTACATGATTTCTGGTCTAGAGAACGAGCGAACCGGTTTCAACTGGGCAGCATTCTAGTAGAATAATTGCTGCTTATTGTAGGTTCTATTTGCTACTTCTGTAGACTGTAATCATCTACTGATGTAGAACTTTAGTGGACGCAGTCTGATAATGAATTATTGTGTAATAAAAAACTATTGCACGACGCGCAATGACTCAAATTAACATAGTTCTTTTTTGATAGAATTCAAAGCGAATCTAAAGATCTTGTTATATGCAAAAATCATAACATTAAAGCAGATATTTTGTTTGTCTCAATAAAAACTCTCTGAAATTGAGTTCTGGCATCAAGAAATTTTTACGGATTTAATCTTTTTGCCTTGCAGTGGTAATCGAACCCGCAATCTCCCACTCGACTCAAATCAAATACATCGATGATTGCTATACGCTGTCCGTGCAGCTTTTAGCAGTTACATAATAATGTAGAAGTTATAAAACTAAGCTTGCTAACTTTGCATAAACCATCACGCCAGTTCCTCGCTGAGATGAGGATGAAACGCCACACAATTCTTTGGATTTAGTTTAAGTTTATTCATTTGCTCTTTGCTGAGTTTCGTTGTGGTATCATTAATACAATTTTGCATCTGTGGCTTTAATTATACAATTCTTTCATCTTGAGTTACTTTTTTTATTTAAATTTAAATATCCACAGAAAATAAGTAAGTAACTCTTTCGTTGTATTTTTGACGGCACCGTCTATTCCAACAAATTTCTATGGTTAACTCATATGGTTAGATCATCCAGTTTATACTGAATACCGCAATAATTGTTTAGTGATATTAATCCGACTTTTCTCTTCAAAATGATGTATCACATGTACCTGTTAACACACTATTACTGCACTTTTTTACGAAAACTTTTAGCTGACTTAATTGTTCACTGTATTATGGTTATTAAATGATCTCTACCTACCACTTACTCCTTGTCTCCATCTCATTCAAATAAATTATATTGTCTCATCCATACTCTTCTATTATTCACTTGATCTTACTGTGTCTTCTTGGGATGCCCCGAGTTATATTCTCTTAGCAATTGTTTTTTCCATACATAACCTAACACTTCTTACTTAGTTTTTCATCACAGTTCTAAGGCAATCGTCACATTCCACATTTTCGTAATCAGTTATTACAAGGGCGGCCTTGCTGTCACTGGTCACTGGGAATAATCTCGTGGACAGTTAGGTGATTTAAAATACCCCCTAGATAGCGGCAGTCGTTTTCCTCTCGTCTTCCTAGAATATGTTATGTCTTACATTAATATGACTTGCGTAAAAAAAATTCTGCGGAATGTCACCGGAGATGTTACGATTATTGTATATAATTACACATATCATAAAGCACGCTTACACGATTTTAGCATCTATGAAAAAAAAATGTTCTGATACTACATACTACACAGGAGTCCCAAAACGCCATCTGTCCGGCGCAAGTGTAACATCCCTCTTTATGGAATGCTGCAAGGTTGAATTGAGTGGGGGAGTTAAAGGAGAGGGGGAATGTTTCGATATTCCCGGATGTTCACTTCTGAATGGGAAAAAACATTTTTATTTGCCTTTTTTGTTGTTAGAACCAGCGAACTCTGGGTTTCGAGCCGATGAGCTAACAGCTCTATCACGTAGGTTGTGCCTATTGTGAGATCCAGGGTATTTAATTTAATTTAACTTAGGAGACTTAATCATATATAGGTACTTTAATTAAGATTGGTTAAAGACTAAAATCTTTTATTAACCTTTATAAATAAAGAAACTATCACAAAAACTTTATGAGCTTTTGTGTGGTCGAATTAGCGAATTAAAATGCACAGGAAATGCTCAATAAATTGTCTTGGGTCTTTACATTTGGAGGTCGATTATTCAATCCGTTGTAATTATTTCTTAAAGTTTTGAAATATTTAAAGCAACAGATATAGATATTTCTGGGATATTTACATAACCATGTTTATTGTGATAACACAAATCTTTTTTTACAGAACACGTGCTATCCTATTGACTATTTTACTATCAAATCTGAGATTTTTTCTAACAAATGTATAACTATTTCCCTTTCCTGATAATAACTCATTCGAATTGTATGGTCACTTTTCACAAATTCACAATGTTTAGATGAAATCAGAACCGGTACAATTTAAAAATTTTTGTGTGAATTTGTTACAAATTGTTGATAATCGTGTTCTGATGATTGTGGTGCGATTGATTTAAATGTTTCTTTTTTGCTATTTGCCTATGTTTAAGATTAAATCTGAAGTAGAAGCGGCACGAGCCATTTGGTTCAACATGAGTGAACAAAGTTAGTGAGGGTTTTTTATAGCTAGTCAGGAAACCGTGGACACGGACGATTAAACAAACTTATTAATTATTTTTTATCGAAAAAATCTCCGCAGAGATCTGTGATGGAAGTGTGACGGGTTAAACTTAAACTACAGATGGAATTATTTGATCATAGAATTTCGGGTGAAACAATCCAAACATACCAAAAACATACTACATGTTATGAGTTATGTCAAGAATATACTGATTATTAGGGTTATTATTGAAAAGTTAATATACAGCGCCCTTGAGGTGATTTTTCACAAAAACTCCGCTATAAAAATCATCCAACTATTATTATTATTATTATAAGCCAGAGACTTTAGGAATATTTCAACACTAAAATTATTATACTCTTCCTTAAGTCGAATATAGTTCTTCTATATGGTCCCTTCACTATAAAATTCATTCCGATGTTATTGAAAAGTTCAACATAGATTTCTAATATGTTATATGTAAACTATAAACTCGGATTACCCATTGAAACTATGAATTAAAATTACTTAACAATAGAGCTAAAATTATTGAAACTCTCAGACAGAATAGTTGTTTCTGGCTTTTATTTTAAAACGGTATTTATAGACAGCTCTAATATATATAGTCAGCTTAATTAAATTTAATATCCCAACTAGAACTACTCGATTTAAAATTTAATTCAATTGTAACAATAATTTCAGGACTGAGTCATTCAAAAATTTACTTGTACCTAGACTTCACGCAGAAGGTAAACTTTTTAACTTAACTGCTCGGAATACAAATACAAACAGACGATGATTGCATACATCCTCAACAATTATTAAGATATGTGTTTAGAGTTCAAGTATCAGATAATGTTATGTTTTCAATATTCCCCTCTGTAGCTAATTTTTGGAATGGTACTTACACTATGTTATTCCTGAATTAGTTCGTGAGACAAATTCAAGGGTTCAAGGGGTGATGTTTGTTCAGGTCTTGGCGACGGATATGTCCACCCACCAACTACGAGTACGTGGCGGGTGCGATCGAGAGAGGCCGGTTGAGGGAGACCCCTTAACCTCTCCAGCTGGACTCTCTCGACCCATTGCCTTGCACCACAGTGGGGGGGGGGGGATGAATTAATACGTCCGTCACTCCTGCACACCCCTCATACTTTTTTCCTTCCCAGAATTCATCTCCTTTTCCTCCCTTTCCTTAAACAGTCCCTCAACACTGCATTCCCTATTAACAATTTATTTTCCTGTGTGGAGTTAATGTATAAATAATAATACAAAAATACTAGCAGCTACTAATACTTTTATACTAACTTAGCTACTGCTTTACAAAACAGAACTATACTAAAAAAAACTAACGATATTTTATTAAATATCGATTCATAGCTATATAGCTACTCACTATTAGTTCAAAACGACGCATTATTAAAACAACAAATGGTACTTTTACAATATATTAATTTACAAATGTCGCGGACTGTCACACTCAAAATGGTAAAGCTCCATAATAATTTTATCAGCCTTGTATGTTGGTATAGCTTATGAGGCTAATAACTATTGTACCCAAAATATATATTTGAATAAAATGTATGTAACTAAAAAAAGAGATTCAGCTATTCGATGTTACCAACAAAACTCTACGAACGCTTAGATTTGTCCAGAAAAATATGCAGAGCATGCATATTTAAATAAATTCAGCTATTATTGTTTACGTTCACATGCGCACGTGTATTTTAGAATACAGAGTGCATTGTACCCGGTTATTCCTGAACTATAAACAAAGTTTGCATTCAAATGCGCAATAATATAACTTGAAGACTTCCTATGCTGTTATCGTTTAGGATTTATGAGATCACCGGGTGATGCAATCTCAGATGAAACCAGCAAGCTTAATTAATGAACTACAAAAAATACTGACTGTTCATTTTTGTACAGGGACCGGTAGACAATTAAAATTGTGAACACGGACGTCAGAGGCTCTCGAAGACTAGACAAATAACATGAGTTTCATATTATTTAAATAGAATTTAAAATATATTATGACATATGAATATATAAGGTCAATCCTCTCCTGCGTGATTACTGATTTTTTTTTATTTATTAATAAATTTTTTGATACATACATTGACACAAACAAGGTACACAGGTTATAAACATTTTTTATTATTATTTTTTTTTCAACATTAACTTATATATAAATCTGAACACATGTACAAAAAAAAAAAAAAAATATATATATATATATATATATATACATACCTGGTTGGTGGTAGTATATTAGTATATTTGTACCTTTATTGAATTCTAAATCGATCTTTTGTGAAGCGGCACGCGTATGGAACTAATATCATTAACTAAATTTCCTCCTCCAGTCACTTTCCTAAAGAAATGCAAGCTGAAAATAATTATGAAATTTTTAAGAAAAAAATTTACTAGAAACTAATTTTAGGTTTATATAATAAGTTCACTTGGAAAAGATGTATACATGTTTATACACATACATTATATAGATATATATTATATCTAAAAATTTCCTTTTTTTTAATTAGTGTATAGACACCGGAACATCAAGTTCATGGTAGTACTGTAGAAATTATTAAATGTGTAACAATAAATATTAGTACTCCCTCCCTAAACACGAGAATTTCTCAATTAGGGAGGTATTAAATTTGAGAAAAGGAAACTAAATGGATTATATAAATAAATATTTTTAGTACTTACATACATACTATTATTATCATGTAAGCAATGTTGTTAAATATATATAATAAATATCTTTTAAAAAAACGGTATAATTCCCTTAGCCTTATAAGGTACAAACAGGAAAGTTCTTATGTCACATGTAAAAAGAGTATGGTGATATATGTATATCATATTATGTAGGCCTAAAATATACTGCACAAGAACTTCTGTACGAAAAAAAACATCATTTCTGGGCTATTGATGTCGCTAGAAAAAAATTAAGAAAGACGTACAAATTATTTAAATTATTCGTAGATTTTTTTTTACAGAAGAAAGACAAAAATTCCACGATTATTAATAACCTGACAATATTTGAAAATCTCCTACTTCCATCACAGTAAGCGGAAGATGTTGCTTGTGTCGTGATGGAGGGCTTAGCCAGCCTAAGAATTGAACTCACTACGCTCGGGTGAGATCCAGACGCGATGCCAACGCAGCCACTAACCGTTCGAATGATTAATGAAAACAAACAATATGCATTTTCTAAAGAATTTTGATAGGTATGTGTACAGGAAATATAAATAATAATAATATACTGTACATTGCATATTGTACAGTTTTGTTCTAGAGAAATATAAAAATCTTTCATGTTCTAGTTCTTGTGTAAATGGGAGTAGTTCAGATAAGTAGTACCTACTCAAAGTTCAGAGAAATGTAAAGGTTGTGTAGCATAATAAATAATAATATACGACCTTTGTATGTTGGCATTATGTTCAGCTTTGTTCCCTGTTCGCCCTCTCGACGTTTTTCACATGGAAGTACCCATTTATGTAGTCTTTATTACAGATAAAAGTTTATGTTCGTAGTTTTCAAACAAGAACTATTATTATTTGGAAAAAAAAACATTTTTTAACTACGTTAGTTTATTGTTTTCATCGCTGTTTCCGAAAGTCGTGATCTTTTATCGCTGTTTTGTTAATTCGTTCCCGGGAACAGATGTTAATGTATTTTTTTACTATATTTACATAAATTTTTGATAATTAATTTAATGTTATTTTTTATTGTATGATCTTATATCGTAAGCTTTAATTTTGATTGGCTCAATCATATGAAGATGCAAAGAAGCTTCTTGTTATTCAGCTTTTGTACAGGTTCCTACTATTTTGTTCATACTTGAGAATTAAAAATATAAATAAAACTTTCAATGCGATGTGTCTAAGAGTCAATGTATTCAAACGTTCTCATTCAAAATAAGTTGTCAAATTAAAAATGCTGTTTATGGGTTTCTTTACATGAAATCATTACTGAATATGTCATCAGTCGTCGGTTTCTTAAAAATACTTTTTATGCTAATGTACAAGTAGCATGGGTAACCTATACGGCGTCTGGAAATTCATGGCATCATAAGTACACCCTAAAAACCTACTTTCCCTTAGGCCAAGTTTTATGTAACTCCAAACAGGAAGGCCTAAAGTTACGCATTTTTAATTTTAGTTTTATAAACCTCATATAAATGGACTTACGATGGACTTATGGTGATTTCTCACAAAAACGGCGCTATACAAGTCATCCAACTATTATTATTATAGCTGTGGTACGAAATATTATTATGCTTTTTTTTACATTAACTCCTCGCAGGAGGCTCTGAGGAAAATAATTTCCCTTAGGACCTATGTCATCTTTGGGTATGCTGTGTGGAGGCTTTTTTTAAGGAAAGGGACGAGAGGAAGTTCTGTGAAGGAAAAGGTATGAGGTTTGGGTAGGAACGTGGGGGTCAGTGTGTCCAGGAGTGATGGACGTACGAGTCGTACCGTCCCCCACCCAGTTGGTGGGTAGACGCATCCGCTGCCAGGACCTGAACAAACATTCCTTGAACCTGGGCACACTTGCTAAGTCACCAAACATAGTGAACTACTTAGGGTGACATATGATAGAGGAGGTATAGAACAATTGGTTCACGAGCGGCGGTAATTGTGGTGAAATTTCGATAACTTGCACTATGTAGTACATTTAAAGCTTACAATAATATAATGTATTAGTTTCTGAGCACCATTTACATGTTGCAAGATGACCATAACAATTCACACAAATAATATGTGTGTAATTCACGTATTTGGTATGTCCTTCTGCGGAAAAAGCGGAGGAAGAGGTGTGAAATGTTAAATTGTAGTTGATGGCTAGTAGGAGTATTGTGTGGTCACAGAATCGTTAAATTAATAAAAATGAGATGGGGAATCTGTGAATCTCGATTTTACTGCCAGTAGGTCTACAAAAACACTTTAAGGTTCAAAAAGGATAAGGGGATGTATCGTTTTTCTTATTAAACAAGTGAATAACGTTAAAAAAAACTAAACGGCGTCTTATCTTATTTTTAACTAATACGAACATATTTCAAAGATCCACAATGCATGACGAAAATGACGTTGCTAGCTGCAAATAGTTTATTTTAATCTAGATTTTAGAGACAGAAAAAGCTTCATATTTCCCAGTTTTATAGTTTTTGCTGTCTATGAAAACAGATTTCAGCTTTTATAGTAAAGATGACGGATAACGGAAGGAAGATCGACAAGTTATATATCAGTGGTACCACCATAATGTTAATTTTAATAATTTAATAATTTAATAATTTGTATATTGCCGTTTTATAAAAAAATCAGCACAAACGCGTTATACAAATAATACTTCCTAGTCTTTATCTAAATATAACAGATACAGAAAAAAAAAGTTTTTTTTTAAATTAAAGAGGCACCATTTAGTAAATACCAACTCTTCTTGTGCCATCAATCTTCTAATAAATGTAATATCAATATAAAAGGAGCTTAAAATATCTTCTCTAAGCTTAAATTTTCTAATAAAACTGTGCTCATCTGAAGCGACCTGCCAGGTAGATATATTTTCTGTATCTGTTTGTACATAATTAGATAAAGAATATGAAGTAATATTTATATAGCACCCTTGAGGTGATGATTCACAATAATGGCCCTATATAAATCATCGAAATATTATTATTATACATATAGATGAGCGATCAGGTACGTGATTCTTTTTAAGAAAAATAAATACATTTTGCTGAACTGCGATTCCGATTACATGTCAATGGTAATAAATTTTTCAAAGAGTTTTTGGTTTAATTATCACAGTATTATTAAAAATTATAGGTGCATAACACATACGTTACACCGAGTAGTTTATTATAATTTATAGAGTTTATATCACTTTTAGCTAACATTTCGGACTTTTGGCATGGGTACTTTACAAACGTCGCGATTTCGTTAATTCAGTTCATTTAATAGCATTATTATGCGACACATGACGCACTCAAAATGTTTGAAGTCAATACTTCCGATGATATTGAGTTTTTATTTTGTTAAAACTATGAAAATACCGATATTTTTAAAGAATGTTATTCGCTGAATGACGGCTGTCATCGATAGAACTGGAACCGCAGTTAAGCAAAAAGTCTTCCTGATAAAGACAATGCCTTATCCTTTAAACTTTAAAATAACCGTAATCAGTCCCCGGGAAAACAGCAAGCATTAAGAGGAACGGCTGCGCGGCCTGTTTCATACAAAACTTAATTTTGGATTTGAGGCCAAAATACTCAAACCTAATGATCTTTTTTTTTCTTCAAAAAGTATAGTAAATATCTAGTACGAATTAGAAGTAATTTCTTTATTTTTGTTTTACATTATGAAATATAGGCTAACTAACTAACTAACTAACTAACCATCACGCCGTTTCTCCGCAGGGGTAGGCAGAGGACGGACCGCCAAACAACTCGATCTTGGCATACACTTCTTGCTTCATTCTATGCATACATCGTCTCATACATTCTCTTCTATTATTCCGACTTCTGACATGGCCCGACTCAAGTATTTGATTCACTTGATCGTGCCATGTCTTCTTTGGGCGTCCCCGGCTTCTTCTTCCATCCACATTCGCGTCATACATTCTTCTTACACTCCTTTCTTCGTTCATTCGCTCCACATGCCCAAACCATCTCAGCGTCCCTTTCTTAATGATACTCATTACGCTTACATCAGCCTTGCATTCTTTACGATTTTCAATATTTTTCACACCATCATACCTGGTTTTACCACACATTCGTCTCAGAGGTCTCATTTCTACGGCATGAAATATAGGCCATTAAAGGAATTGATTTTTCGCGATTTTAGAGGCATCTTGAACAATTATTTGGGGGCTAACGGTGATGTAAAAAAAAGTTTTACCCGTTAGCTTTTTAGGTGAGTATTTTGGCCTCAAATCTTTTGTATGAAACAGGCCGCGCAGCCTTTCCTCTTAAGTTAAAGAGAAGGCTTAGTCTCCTAAAGGAGTTGTATAAACTGCAAATGATGTTAGAAGTGTATACTAATTCAATCTGACGTTATACTATTTGCCAACGTGATCCCACAGAATCCCACTGACACTGGCCACTAGTGCCTACGCCCGCTCGACCAAACTAAAACATGTATAGAATATGGACACACAGAATTATTGTCAATGACAGTCGGTTTTTTTAAATTTTATTTGAGCCATTTGTCAATTCAATTTCGCGTTTTTAATTTCAATAGATGTATATTTTTTCTTAATTAATGCCTACGTTTTTTCGTTCGGCTAATTTTAATTCTAACTTTTGCTTTCTGCCTAGAACTAAATTTCAGCAAGGTTAATAGCCATTAGGGTTGTTTTATTTAGGTTCATTTTACTGTTAGCAATAAATAAAATAGTTTTTAATAAAATTTCCCATTTCTGCTATATTATGGCGGTTTACGCACACGATACATGATAATACTAATTTAGAATCTTCCCTTTCTTGGTCTTCCTCGGACTTCCGTATTCTTGAGAATGACTCCAGTGGCTTTCAAACTTGTTATCATTATTTCATAAATCCAACGAAAAATTGTACATACGTTTTACTAAGCTTCAAAAAATTTTAATCACCAGATTGATAGATACTTTCAGTATCACCCTGCAGAACGACCACTGTGCAGATTCGCCGTGTTTAGTGATTAGATCAATATAGTCAAGTACCTACTTAACAACCTTTCGCTTTCCCATCTCCTTCTAACTCCGTTAAGCCTCACAACATGGTCGAATAGGGGATGCTATAGTCCCACTGGCTCAATATTTCTGGGAGCATTTGGAACTCTTGTGCGGTATTCAGATAAAAAAAATGGTAACGGTTAATGACTTTGCAGTTTTTTTGCGGTTATTTTTTAATGTAAAAATCTCTTATTAACATATTCTCTCTATTGTAGATAAGATCTATATTGACATAACTAGGTCGGTGGGTTAAACTATTGTTGGCAATATATTTGGCCAGTTTATGTGGGTTGGTATACGGCTCAAACCCGCTTTCAATCGTCATGGTAATAATATTTTGATGATTTGTACAGCGCCGTTTTTGTGAAAATCACCTCAAGGGCACTGTAGATACATTTTTTCTAATGCTCTATCTTATCTCTAACTATAGACAATCTATTGTTACAACTTATGTCTAATAAATTGCATTCGCCAGTTCGTCGATCTGTAATACATTTGACTAATGAACGTCATGCCGCGTTTAAATATACACGTAATTAATTTTATATACAAACAGATATTATACAGGACTATACTTACCTGGCAGTTCACTTGAGATAAACACTATAATATCTTGATCCTGATTTTATTTTTAAAATATCTAACTGACTTAATAATTAGTAAAAAAATTTATCGTACAGTATTATTTTGTTATTTTTTTTTACGATATTAGATAATTTTTTTATTTATTTATCATGGTTTAGAAACACTGTCACATTGCTATATTCTGTGATCACGCTTTTTACGGGGGCACCCGTAAATACTCTCCATGGCATAATGATACCTGGTCAAAACACATACAGACAACTATAATGATAATGTTTTACCAAGTCGTAATATCTTATAATTTATAAAATAATAAACGGAAACCACGGAGATATGAATAGAAGGTATGTTGAACTCGGATACTGTTATATTACGGAAGATGTAATAATAATTTTTCTTGGCAAATTTTTAAAGCGCCTCTTTTGTGAGAGACCACTTGCAGAGCACTTTACAAAGCTAAAAAATACGTGGACAATATCTGAAATCAGTGAATACATTTCGACTTATAGATTGTGTGTCAGACGTGTGGCATACAGGCGAACTATAGGGGCAGCTGATCCCGATATGCGGGGAGGACTGGCGGGGAGGGAAACATGACCTATCGTTCCCTCTGCAAGGTGGAACGATTCCGACTTTTGTTAAGTTGCACAAAACTCCCTTTTGTGAAGTTGTTTTTTCATGACGCTAGTGACACGCCCCCCTGTGTCACTAGTGTCGTGAAAAAAAAGTCTATTCGACAACACCTGTCTCCCTCGCACCTCGTTATCTCGCTCTCTCAATTAATGTGGTCATTTGTCATTCTACATTAATTTCACATATTGCACAAAATGTTCGGCTAGTGGGGCCGGACAAGTTATGCAATTCACATATTTATTTTTGCTGGTTCCGGCCCCGTACAAGTGCCGATATACAATCAATTAATTCTGAGGGGCGGCAAAACGTCCGACACAGATTGTCAAGAATGGAAAAAAAAGGACCCAATTTCAGAAGTCGACCGGCATACCCGCATAATAGAGGTAGGTTAATACATTATAATAATAAAATAAATAGAAATTGAAGAAGTCTGATTAAAGGGGTAGAAGTAACCTTTAATATGAAATTAACGACATACCTGGACAATGAAACGATAGAATACAGGAAAATAACCATTAGACAATGTTATAATATGTAAGTGCACATTATAACGTAATAAACGGGATCTAATTTGAAGGTACAGATAGAAAGGTATAATGAACTCGGAACACGATATATATTGCGGAAGTGATATAAGTACTTGCGTGTTATTACCTTTAACCTATAACCCTGGAGTAATTTGTTATTACTCTAAGGTATATACATAGGAAAAGGGAGGAAACTTTTATGCAACTATTAAATATACTAAATTATGTTTCAGTGATGCTACCTCTAGATACTTATTTGAAAAACTGTTATTTGAATGATGTAGAGTCGGAAATAAATATAATACGATCCCGTGGTGGATATTCCTAGATTATTTTTAGCAAGATATTCCGCAAAACGAGAGCCAGCTTTCGTTTATTTTATAATGCCAGGGTAGTCATTATTTTTTCCAGAATGTGGGGAGGTTGGTGGAATCCCATACAACCCATACATACTAAACATACGTATGTAAATATTTGTAAAAAAATGTATAAAAACAATGAAATAGAATAAAACAATATGTATTTGATAGATGATTGGTCCCAGGTTATGTTGGTCTGTACACATAGACATCCTGCAGTCTCTGCCATTCCCTATTGATAGAGCTGCTTGAGATATATGGTGCTCGGACGATGAAGTTGATGGTCTTACTGATTTTTCAAACATCGTTAAAGCACTGCTACAGCGTTGTAACAAATTATTTAAAGGACTCTTTGGTTTTGAACCAAGACCTTCAGTTCTGCCACGGAGTACACTAACATTTTCTAAGTCTTCATTGGAAATTGCCATCTTTGAGGGAACAATACGATAATTAATTGATATCTAAAATGTTAAACTATTCTTCGATTCATTCATAAAATAGTTAACTATCGATATGTGGGATACATGTGGGAAGCTATCTACCTACTACTTATATATACCAACCTTTTATAAGAAGCCATTTCTATAATGCCAGTAGAGACTACTATACTATGCATATGATGGTATAATTTCGTATAATAAAACAATAATTGATGGCTATTTACCTGTCCGTGATTAATGGTCCTCGTATTTAAAAGGTAGCCATTATAATGTGTGCATCCCATACTAGACCAGACGATAATCGACGTAGTAAATCCAGTTACCATTTATTAATGATATACGATACGACAACAATCCTATAATTTAGTAACAAATATATTGCGGTCATTAATTCATTGGTCCTTTGTAAAATCTTCCTGTATGTTCAACAAGATCGATCAAAACGAATTACATCGATCATAAATTAACAATGAATCCGGAAACGAAATCCGAATAGTTTTTATTGTCTTCAAAACGATACTTGTAACATAAGGTAGATATTAATCATATAAATTGAAAATACACTTTGTATATACCACTTTACTTAAAATATATAAATATTTCTACATGTTTCGATAACAATGCTATCATCTTCAGGAATAAATGAATACTGTATTCATTTATTCCTGAAGATGATAGCATTGCTATCGAAACATGTAGAAATATTTATATATTTTAAGTAAAGTGGTATATACAAAGTGTATTTTCAATTTATATAATTAATAATGATGCCACAAAGTTACCAAGCATTTGAAGAAATTATAGATATTAATCGATTATTTAATGAGTGAATAATTATTGTTCGCCATTTTCCCCCTCCTCTTGTACACTTGAGGGTCTTAACATTTTATTTATAAAGGAGAAGCTGTAAACCCCGAGATTTACAGTACTTACTAGGCAATCTGGCATAATATAGTACATTGAAATGTTATAATGATTGACGTTCTTAGCAACTGACCCTGTACAAATCGCACGTGTTCTTTTTGGTAATAATAATAATAATTATTGGATGATTTTTATAGCGTCGTTTTTGTGAAAAATCACCTCATGGGCGCTGTACGGTAGCCATATATGGTCTGAAACACTAAGTTATACCATAGTTTGCTAGATACGTTTACTTATATTTTGTAGAGCTTTTATTTTTCTCCCTTGCACCTCATACACTTATTAAGTGCATTTAAGGCGAAGCTATCAATGAAATCACTATTTCGATTAATCTATACTATGAATAATTGGATAAATTGAACCCTTTCCTATAAATTCCCTTGATAAGAACTAAAATAAATTTCTTAATTACGCTGTAAAAAATATAAGAATAAACTACTAAAAAAATATCTCTTTTCAATAGAAAATTATTAACATAAGAAACAAGTTTTTAAAAATATTGTTTATTGCTAAGATCATTTGCAAAAGATTCCCATAATATTTTTATTTTTCTTTCAAATTTCTTTATAAAATAAATAAAGTGAATTTGCGCTTACAACAAACATTTCTAGACTTCGCTTGCCAAGCGAATTTTATGTCTATTACCTATATCCGTCGTGACATAAGACACACAGCTCGCAGCAAACATTTTTGCTCAGTATATTTCTCTTAAGTTTGTTATTTCGTATCTGACTTGATATATGTATATTTTTATATGAATACCGCACAAGAGTCCCAACTGCTCCCAACCGTCTGAGCCAGTGAGACTATGGCATTCCCAATTGGGGAATATTGTGAGGCTGAAGGTATTGGGAGGGGAAGGAGAAGGGAATAGGAAGGTGGGAAATACCTGGCTATTCAGATCTGGTCACCAAACACGGCTAAAAGCCATTTCAAGCAACGTTTCAATTCTGAATGGTGGTCTTTCACCAGGGCGATACTGAGAGTATATTCCACTCTGGAACGTGCGCAAATATGCTATATATTATTTTGAAATGAATTAATTGTGAAACAACACAAATTAATTAAATAAAATTTACTTGCGGACGCCGGTATTTGAACCCGCGACCTTCGGATTCGTGGTAGAGAGCCTTACCCCTCGACCATGGAGGCCGTTATATGCTCAAATCGTATCCAAAACTAGTCGGATTAACCAAACAAAGTGATATCTGCAACAAAATTAACAATTTAAATAATATTACAATAAATCGCAAAACACTAAAGAATCGCAGATTAGTTTATTTGAAGATTACATTGTTTAGAAACATTTTATTAATGTTATTTTGTTTTTATAGTATGAACATAACGTGTTTTTAAATGCCTTTATTCTCTTTTATTGTGGTTTTATTCGAGTCTTTCAAACAAGGTGTTATAAATCTGCAAATTATAAGTTCGGCGAAAGAGAAATACAGTTGCTTTGAAGGTCAATTTAAGTAATGAAATAAAGAAATCATCGTCTAGTATGTCTCTTTTTATGGTATAATTTAAGCAAGTTCTACTGTCATCAGGTTTCACTCGCGAAAGAAACGAGGTGAAACCAATACCGGGAAAGTTATACGCGCCATTCCAAGTCTCTATAGAGATATTGAGATTAGAAATATTGCTTATCAAGGAACGGATACTGAAGGAATTGATACATATTGATGATAATTTTAAATGGGAAATTATATGATCTTCTGTGAAGAGTGAAGCAAAAAGAAAAATAAAATAAATAAGAGAAAATACGTGACTTTTATGCAGATAAAAGAAGATGGCGACCCATTTGTTAGATAAGTCGTATGTATCCAATTACGTCGTTAATACATCGTGATTATTGATTATTGTCGAACCGTGTAAATTTTTTTATTTCTTTTATTCTCCACACTTTATCCACATTCTAAACCTTTTCACAGCTTTCCGTAAATATCTGTTTTCTTCACTGACGTCAGAATGAATAGACTTGACCTAAGAACAACTTCGACGGCTAGAGACAAGGGTCACGTGACACCCATTTTGGCACCAGCTTTGGTTCCCTTCCGTCCACCTTTGTTTCGTGTGATTTTGACGAGGGTAAGCAAATTACCAAACATTTATAAAAAGGGTCAAATTAAATATTCTAACAAAATATTCTGTTTTTGCAAACAAGCCGAACCTTTTGACTTAATCGCTGTCTTAAATTGGCAGCATGCCTAGCTAGCACCCGCCCCCTCTTGTGCGTGTTAGGGCATCTCTATATATTATTTGCTCTATGATTTTACTTTATAACGTCTTATGTAAAATGTGTAAATATAGCTTTAGTAGGTAATTTAACCATAGGTTCAACTTATTTTCTTACCCTGAAAATCGGTCTGCAGATCACATTTCATGAAATTGTCACTTTATAAATTAGTCAGATTTTTATATTAATTTTAAAACATTTAGCTGGTTTAAAATATAACTGCCTTCTTGTAAATTATGACTATGGTAAATTCTTATTCGAAATTTAAAAGTTGATATAATGTGACCTCATGAAGCCAGTTTTCTATGGTGGCAAGGTCAGAAGCCAAAGTGACTAATAGTAAAGTGTGTCAGAAGGTGAACGGATAGGGAAGGAGCAAAACTCGTATGTCTCAGCCAAAATATGCAATGCCACATGAAATACCGCTACGGTGTCTATATGGCGGTATTTCCTGGAAATCAAAATAATGCCATGCATTCATAATAATAATCAGAGTTCATTTCTATAGCACAGTTTTGTGAAGGTTCACCTCAAGTGCACTTTACACTAACTAACTAACCTACTATAATTAGAAAATAACTAACTAACTAAACATCACGTCGTTTCTCCGCGGGGGTAGGCAGATAGGATGGACTGCCAAACAACTCGGTCTTGGCACACACTCTTTGCTTCATTCACTTTCGATCATCGTCTCATAAATACTCTCCGTTATTCTGATTCTTGACATGGCCTGACTTAAGTGTTTGATTCACTTGATCGTGCCATGTCTTCCTTGGACGTCCCCGGCTTCTTCTTCCATTCGCATTTGCGTCATATATTTTGCTTACACTCCTTTCTTCGCTCATCCGCTCTACATGCCCCAACCATCTAATATGTGAATAAAGCAAGAGGTGTGCGCCAAGACCGAGTTGTTTGACGGTCTGTCCTCTCTGCCTACCCCGGCGTAGGAAACGGCTTGATGGTTAGTTAGTTAGTAGATACCTCTATTTAATGTGCCTTTCAAGACACTTCGTTATTTATAGTGAATTATAATTAATTTCGTGTGTAGTTACGAACACCAACTGTGAAAAAACAAGACCGTGAGATTTAATAATATCCCCATAATCATTATATCTCAGCAACAGAAAGACTGATTTTATGAAATCAAGATTGAATCGTTTGCGTCAAAATCTTTAGAATTTTTAATTATTACAACATTATGCATGATTATGAGCAGAAATGTATCTATTTAAATGATAATAATTGAATAATTTGTAAAGCACTGTTTTTGTGGAAAATCACCTCAAGTATTGCATCAAATCTTCTTATCTTCAAAACGGCAACATTTAAACATAATAATTGTATTAGATTTAATACCTAAATACCAATACTATAATCTGATCTCATCGACAAATCGATCTACTTTTAAGGCCATCTCCGAGATTTATTCATATTGGGGTCGCCCATACCAGGCCCGCCTTTGATTATTATTCATACGTATATGAGATGCAAAATGGGTATTGTAACGGGTTACGTGAATTTCGCGCGATTATAAGCGGCTTCACAAACTTGTTTGAATTTTCGTTCGGCAGGAAGGTGGATAGGTTATACGGCGTATGATCGGCATTCCCCACGCATAGCCCCGGGCTTGTTTCATTTCTTTCCTCACACCGCATCCAGCGGCGGACTGACAGTCCAAATTCGGTAAATTGCCATACGAGTATCTATACCCTTCAAACAATTTTTTTTAGATCTTCAACTCATTCTAAATTGATCTCACTTAGCGTATCATCCCTGTTTCCTTTTCTCATCTTATAAATCAGTTTCACAGCGCATTACTTCAGGCTCCAATCACTGTATTACACTCCAAATATATTAACTTAATCAATGCGCCCTCACAACTCTCTTCAACATAGCACAAATTAGACACATACACATATACACTTAATAATAATTACTTAGCAGAAAAAAATCAAATATAATAGCACAGTTTGTTCTTATTAGTGCCGGGAAGGCTTAGAGGGTAGTTTGAATGAAATCCAATATGTAAAACTGTGGCTATAACGTTTTAAAATTTGCATGAAAAATATTGAACCCTCCATGTTGTATTGAGGTTAGCCCATAGATATACCACTCTGTTTAGCCACACATAACATATTCAAAAGAAGGTTGGTTTGGGTAGAATATTTTCAAAATGGAAAACACAAGTAGATACCTACTTAAGAACTTTTTTTATTTAGATATATTTAAAAATATATATATATATATATATAGATATATTTAAAAATATATATATATATATATATATATATATATATTTGGATTGAAATAAAAAAAATTAAATGAATGTCTCTTTGTTAAGATATAGAAATAGTCATCTCAAGGCATTACTTTCGCTGTCAAATCAATTATGTCACCCAAACGACAAGCAAGAATTCACAACTTTATAACTTTATTCATATCAGCAAGTTAAAAATAAAGGAAATTTTTTAAATCTAAGTTAAACACAATTACAACAAAAAAATCTTGAACTATCTAACCTAATTTGGTTTTATTTTTAGATGTTGTGCGATTTGGACAACTGGGTGTACCTACCCACTCTTTTGAATCTGCTTATATTTGCAGATAATAATAATAATAAGAGTTAATTTCTATAGCGCAGTTTTGTGAAGGTTCACCTCAAGTGCGCTTTACACTAACTAACCTAACCTAATTGTAAAATAACAGACATACTACATAGTATATATGTTATTATAATATATATACAATATGCAAATTAATACTATGACATACAATATTCATGAGCGGGTATTATAAAATAACAATTTAGAAACTAAGGGTGTAAATAATCAAATATATAGTAGGTACAAATAACAAGAGAAAATTATATGACATTTAAAAAAAAATCCATCGATTTGTTAAGTAATTGAACCTATAATAATAATAATAATATTGGATGACTTGTATTGCCCAGTGTTTCTGAAAAATCTCCTCAAAGGCGCTGTACGAATTTTTTTTTTCAATTTTCTATCTCATAACCAACTATAGACAAGATCTTATTAATAATATTGTACTATTTTACTCCGTATTAGATGGAGTTGAGGCTGCTAACTAAAAATAAAATTAAAAAAACGAATGGTATAGAAATATAGTGTATATTTAAGATCAAACGCTGGCCAAAGTTAGGTCAAACTGGCACTCCCCCCGATGCTGGAATTCATGCATAAACAGAACTTCTGGAAATATAATCTTTATGAGATATTCATGTGAATATTAGACGCAATATATAATGACCGAAAACAGTAATTGATGTATAGATGAAACCTGCCTCGAAATTTCTCACGTGTGGGCAATTAAAGGGCATTGAAACTAGGGCAACCTCAGAACTTCGAAACGCCGACTAATGTGTTCAGGCTACACGCAAGTCGAGAAACAAAAACAGTGTCAAGATATATAGGTGTGGTTCTCATCTATCCGAAGATTTGATCTTGATAAGAATCACAAATTAATTCCGGCAAAGTCTCGAATACACCACGATGTCCTGGGTTCGAGTCCCAGCTTCTACCGTTACTTTTTTTCTTTTCTGTGTCTTTTCGGTTTCATGTTTCTTTTTGAAAGTTGTTAGTATTGTCTTCAATGATTAAAAAAAAATAATCCATTGACCGGAGCCAGTCCCATCCCTAATTGGGGAATGTTATGGTCGGAATAAGCTTAAAAGGAAAGAGGAGGAGTAAAATTGTTCAGGCGTACCTAGCTATTTTGACCTTGTTACTTGAGATAGTTAAAGTTCCGATTCAGAATAGTGGTCTCCAATCAGAGTGTTACTGAGAGTATCTTCCACTCCGAAGCGTGAAGGTGTTGGAGCAGTCAAAACGCAGTCCAATTACAAAGTCCGGAGATCACGGTTTTGAGTCCAAGCCAAGCCAAATCCATCAAGCCCCAAAGCTTGGAATAAACTTCCACATGAAATAAGAGTCATAAAACTGCGTTCACAGCTTAAATAAATACCCATAATATATTACATTCTAAATATTATTTTTTAATTGAATTAAAAGAAATACACTTTGTGTGACTCCACTTTTATTTTGTATATATGTCAACTAGATTCGATTCGTAAGTAGACTCAAGAATAATAGTATATTTTTCAGTCCCGATGAAGATTCAGCAGAATCGAAGCTAGTTGACATATATACAAAATAAAAGTGGATTCATACAAAGTGTATTTCTTGTAATTCATCATGTCAATCCACAAAGTATATGCTATTATGAAAATCTATCATTTTTTATTTCACAAATATTCCTACCTACCAACCTTTATCTTACAGTTTCCCACAAATCTTAAACTTTTCGCAGCATGTCAGTTCACGACATCCGTAAATATGTAAATACCGGTTGTGATTTATTTTTTCATACCTCGTTCAAATCGTTAATTACATGCGAAGTAGATATGTTTATAGTAATTTAAGTACAGTTTTAAGTTATTTATTTGTACTTTGGTGCGAAACTGATGTTCATTTGTATAAGATATTATTTTATTTGCGCTTCGCCATCTTTTCAACCCGATTACTTTGGACACAGGGCCAAGGATCTTCCTGCTCTCCACAGTGCCCCAATATTTCTTATATTTTCCCAACATTTATCTTGTTCTTTAATCTAAAACAACAAAAACTCTTTAAATCTCGAAATAATAATATACATTTTAAATATTATTTTTAAATAAATTTTGGATTATCGGACATCGAATCAGCAAGAAACATTCGTATACCCTACTTGACTTGTCGATGTTTTTCCATAACGAGATCACGGACCAATCTTACCTGTTTTGAATTAATAGAAGTCAATGAAATGATGAAGAATGTTTTAATGAAATTCCTCGAGTAATTAAAAATATCGGCTGCGCGATTATTCGATCATCGCGCCTTCTAAGTCACTTTTTATATGTCGCAAGAGTCGGATTCGGGTAATCGATTTGTAAGGAAATCAAAAGATTGATCAGAAATAAAATAGTTCGTTGCCAAATTCGACGAGGTCATTAATCTCAATGGCACTTTTAACGTCTCTTAGTGCTTTTTTAATCTTTGTTTCGTGATCTCACTCACCACCCTGGTCTGTCACAGTTTAGCTTTAATGGTTACGATTTCATGCTTGTAAATCTAACGTCGTTATTAGTAGGTAGTTTTTCGCAGAGGTTTGCGTGATAAAAGAATTTGACATATTTCCAGATGTTGGTTTTTCGTTGATTTAAAAAATGCCATATTGTGGGATGATCGACATTCAATCTTGTATAATGATTGTTCTCCCTCGATTAATCCATGTCGTAAAATGTTTGTTGCCTACAACATGGAATAGTCATATGATTATTCCAAGCTATTGAATAACTTTTATCACATGATTATTCCATGTTCTAGAATTATCGTTATCATGCGATCTCCTGTGGACAAACGATTTAATTAAATTTGCACTGGGACGCTGATTTAAATGGTGTAATTAGAAATGAGTACGAAACAGAAGCCGAACAGTCTCTTATGTCTGTAAAACGGTTTTATCCGTAAAGCGATCCATGGCGAAAAAAAATTCACCACTTACTGCGCTCCTCTGTCGTCCGGTTCCCCCGCAGTAGAGATATCAAAACTACAAAAACTTATAGCGCACACTATAGAATGCCCATTGTCATGTGGTTCTTTCATATCATAAGATGATATTTATCTAACAATTAATACATGTAGACTGATCATCATCACACAATCATCCCAAATTATACCTACTATGTTTGTTTCCACGCGATAATTCCATGTTGTAGGATGATTATAATGTCACTGTGTGCCCAAATCGGCACTCGAACATGTGTTGTGAAGGCGTTTAGAAATCACATAGCCCATAAAAAACTACTCGGCGTGCATACAAAGTGCCTATAACTAGCCAACCGTCAGCAGTCATAATATTTCATAGGAATTAATAATAAGTGGTGATATGTACTGCTTCCTAATTGCGTAAATGCGCATTTTATGCTCAGTTACCGTCGCGTGCACTTTACCGTCTCGGAATTATTTTGCGGTCCGATGGCTGCAGACAATCATGAACAATACTGAATGGGTTGACTTGAATGGTATGTGAATGGGATCATATCTCAGTGCAGATCGCTGAGCACTTTCACCGTGCGTTGGTTAGGTCGGCTAACTATCTTGCTCATCATTATTCAATATTAGATACGCAGTCGTTTATACGCCGTGTTAATTCTTCTGTTTCTGGAATTTATGATAATTACTTGGTATCACGTTTCGGCCGTGTGCTATGGATCTATAGCTTGTCTGGTTTGTATGGAATAGTGTCACATTAGAACTGTAAAAAACGGGGACACGCGCCACCATGCTGTGATGGCATATACGAGTATGTTTGTCGTAAAATAATATTCTACCATAGATACCACTTAAGATTTCAGATAAAACCGAATGAGAATGCTGAACGTCGATAGACCCATAAAAATGGAGTATGTTTGGATGTTTAAAATTTTAATGGCTTCTGTTTTTTTTGTATGTTAGACACGAGGCTAATTGCTTGGAGCTTCTGGAATTTTGGCACTCTTATTTTGGGTATCTATAATATGAGATTGAAGAAAAATTTGAGAGAAAAGGGAAGAAGAAGGGTGGAAGTATTGGACACTAAAGCTCTGAATGAATGCAGATATATATATTTAAAAAAAAAAACACAATAAAAGCGAAACCCTAAAGTCTTCTCTTCATGAATCATATCTTAAATTATTGATGCACTTGAAACCCCTATTTTTCAGAGGTTGTCTATAATAAGTAATTTGGTTCTTCTCTCTTCTTTTATTCACGATGGGGTTTGAACATTTCATTTTATTATTTTGTATTAATAATAATAATAATAATAATACTTGGATGATTTGTATAGCGCCGTTTTTGTGAAAAATCACCTCAAGGGCGCTTACAAATACTAGCTAGGGTTTATCTTGTATTGACATGTGTAATGTAAAAACTCAATCCAACTTTAACATTTTTTTATTTGAATGCCGCCGGGTTTCGAACACGTGGCATCTGCGGCAGAGTTAAAGATCTGCCTCGAAGATCTAGTTCCGAATAAGTAGTTGCAGAGTCGGAATCATTAAGTTGCATAATCCCTACCAATACACAACTTTTATAACCCGAGGCTTGCAACTCAACTACCAGATAACTAATGGTAATGCAGAGGAAACTGTATATATATATTTTATGTATGTCCATTGTAAAAAAAAAACAATTCTTCATGGAGCTGTTGTTGTTGTCCATAACGCCCTCTTTAGAATAACATGAAAATTAGACAACTTAATTAAAGCTTTGAAAACATGAAACGTATTATGAAAAATGGTTCCCAATAACTAACTCTTGGTAAACTCCCCCTTAACTAATAACAGGAGCCTATTATCAGATACTTGAGTTATTCCCATATTAGATCTTTTATATTATTGATAATATTAATAGAATTTTATTTATTTTGTTTTAGATGAGCAGAGTCGTCATGGCATCTATAATCTCGTCACGAGATACGATCTCCTCTTCGAGGTCCATTTGACCTTTAGTGACTTTCTCCAGCCATGGTGCCGACCATCGTGTCGGGCGCGGTCCGACAGAACCATGCACCAGTCCAGCAGATCCACGGTCAAGTCTCACAGACATACGGGCAGGTTCCACAGACCCAGCAGCTGCAACAGAACTATGGTATAGTCTCGCCTAACCACGGACAAGCCCAATCCCAGCAGATCTACGGGCAAGTCCCTCAGACTTATGGCCAAGTTCCAAATGGTCAGGTCTTGCAGACGCAGGGTCACGTGCAGATGAACCACGGTCAAATCTCACAGATCCACGGAGCGGCAGCAGAAGCAGCTCATGCTAGACATGCCTCGAGAGATTCTGGTAACTTTACAAACACAAAGGGGCTGCTCAATGCACCAGGACAGAACAACTGTTTCCTCAACAGTGCCGTTCAGGTGAGTTTTTAACCTTTAGTAGTTACCTAACCTAAATTTGTCTTTTTCTTTTGGTACCCCCTCCTATCTGAGGTTGGATATCACCAAGGCAATCTTTTCATGGAGACTGGAGCCTGGAACAGCCTATCTCTGCGTGATATTACCAAAACAATGTGAACTACCTTTGGTATTATACCTTAAAAGCTTTATTTTTTTAGCTTTTAATATTGATAATAAAATCGGTTTCCTAGTTCACCATTGTACTGCCCTGATGTTCGATTATAATATTGATTTTCACAT
The DNA here is from genome assembly GCA_022606495.2 of Halesus radiatus. Taxonomy (NCBI): domain Eukaryota; kingdom Metazoa; phylum Arthropoda; class Insecta; order Trichoptera; family Limnephilidae; genus Halesus; species Halesus radiatus. Next base: position 253,350 of record JAHDVE020006741.1, read on the forward strand.
AGAGCGCATTTCTCAAATGACCAGCCTATTCCTGATTTACACCTTGTTTATTTGCATACTTAAATAATCAAAAATATAAATTATTGCTGTGGATTCCTTAATGCAACGCCTGCTTCTGTGTAAATTCTAATTTGATTTACATAATCCGGATTTGCTGCTAATGAATCGCGAAATTGATACATAAATCAAAAGCTTTAGATTTTTTCCAAACATGTTTTAAATTGATTTAAACCACACCTACTAAGTAATTTTGCTTCACAACAATTTTTTTGTATATTTGATCAAATCTACCAAAAATATGACTGCTAAATTCTTTCATTGAATATGACCATTCTTGATTCAAATTGGTAAAATATGTTGATCTTATTTTGCTTCGGTGGTCTCGGTCCATTCTAGTATTCAAGACTTTATCTTTTTCACGTAACCCCTCCTATTTCTCAAAGCTTTTTGTGGGTTTTCTGATATTTTTATATCGCAAAAGACGGGAATATGTCGAAGCAAAATGGACAATAGTATGAATGGTAATCATTTAATAAAAGGTCTAAAAGCCTTTGGAAACCCACAACAAAACTTTCAAAAGAGACTTTATCCATTGGCACATTAGCATATTTTATTGGCTTAAAAATCTTGAAACTGTTTAAACTTTGTCTTTATATTTTTGGTACAAATTTCCGGTTAACGTCTTGTCTCTGTTCTGCACCGTAATACTTAGCATTAAGTTAATTAACCCAGAACGAGGTAGGAAGTCGCTGATTCAGTTTCTCACGGTTTTGAGTGTATGCAGATTTATTAAAGTAGTCAAGAATATTATTACGGGAACGTGTTGTGTTATTGTACTAGTAATAAAAAATAGTACATTTTCTCACTATGCAGTTTTAAAATTGATGGATTGGGACGGATATTACGAAAGAAGCTGAGAATCTGCAAAAAAATAATTCCAAGGAACTTCAAACTTAACTTAAATGAACGATTTATGTTTTCTTCAATGATAGTCAAATTACTGTGTGGTGTCATTATTTATAAAATGAATGAGAAATACTTTGTGTACACCTCTGTTTAATATATTAATTTTATTGATTTATGCTTTCTATCTATTATTTCTTGGCACTTTAGATTTTTAATTAGGAACACTGGAATAACAAATAATTTTCGTCGTCGATTCAAGATGATTATTCAAGGTATTTTTTTATTTAAAAATCAATACACAGTTGAAACCTTTGAAGTTTCTACGCAATATTGAAAGGATGGAAGCAATTTGAGATACCTAGAGCTTGATTGAAAATAGTATTTGTGATATTTGACAGGATTAAGACAATTATAATTAATTACCCATTCAAAACATCGATCTTAGGCTCACACACATCTCATTCATAGAAACCTAATGTATGCTCATATAGTTATTAACATTAGTCATTAATTTCACGTTGTGGTCAATCTTGACACCGCGGACTTCTGAACAGTGGCCGAATATAACCTGTATTTACAGTTAGTTTTTCACATAAATTCTGATTTTAATGACAATATTTCAGTTTTTAGAATAAATTAGAACCGTAGCTTATTTCTATATAAGGTATTAAAAGATACGGTTATGCTCAACTATTTCTATATATGTGACTATAACTCTAAATAGAACGCAACTTGTTTTGTCAACAATGGTTGACACTCGTGCACTCTGTCGCGTGTAAATGTTCTCAATTACTGGCATTACTATGATAAGATCGATGCAGAGAGAGTGGCGTAGCCGTCTGTCAGACCCGTACCTTGAAGGGGCACATTTACGGATTGCCAGACCTTAAACGGTAAGATGTTAAACGGCAAGACTGGGAACATTGTTTGAGGGAAGCCTGTGGCCAAAGCGGAATACCAGAAAGTTGAGGAAGAAAACGTTTTTGTACCCTAAATCCTTTTGAATGCTTACCAAAAAATGACTGAAAATAACAGACGCAATTATTATTTTTTTCAATGACTGAAAATAACAGACGCAATTATTATTATTTTCAATGTATTTCTGTTTTAAATACCTGTACCTACAGGGAAATCATTTTAAAGAGATTCATGCTTGCGTAGTAGTGTACTGTTTCATAGGTCTACTTCGGGGTAAGGGGAGACTGCGGTTTTGAACAACAATCGGTATGCACAAATACGTTCAAAGGTGCTCTTTAAAATGTTTTGCCTGTACTCACAATTTAGTCAAATGTATTTATTTAATATTAATGGTATAAATACACCATAAATAATAATTGCATGTCACAGTTAACTACAAGCATAAGAATATAGCATAAATAATTTTAAAAAGTAACTGTTTAATGTGGCAGTAGGTCGTACAATGACATAATAATAATAATAATCGGATGATTTTTATAGCGCCGCTTTTGTGAGAAATCACCTCAGGGGCGCTGTACAAATATTACTTCCTATTCTTATATTATTCTTATATTACGTCTATTCTACGAATTTACGAATCTACGACATCAGATAGTATATAAAGAATCAAAGTTACAGTTGGCTCCAATCAAATATCCTAACAATGAACATTAAAAAAACAGGATATACGATTTTAAGCTCAACCCGTAAAATAATTCCTCCTCATGTACCCTTAAAAATTGAAAAAAAACGATTTGCAAATCTTGATACAGGAAAAATATCTTGGGCTGTGCATCGATAAGCATTTAACTTTTAAACAACACATACAAGATGTTAAAGATAAAATAACACCCTTGATTAACGTATTTAGCCGGTTATCATATCTATTACCAATTAAATTAAAAAAAAGTCTATATTATAGTCTCGTACACTCACATCTAAATTACTTAATTGAAATCTGGGGAAATGCGTATGAAACATACATTAATGAATTACAGGTAATTCAAAATAAGGTAATCAAAAAATTATTTCACTACGGACCCAAAACATCCACAAATAAATTATATTCGGGAACAAAACTGTTAACATTAAGAAAACTATATGAATACAATATATGTCTACTTATATACAAAATAAATAATAAACTCATACATACAAATACAGAATTTATTAAAACGTCACAAGTACATAAACATTTTACACGACAACACGATAACATACATTTAAACACCATCCATACCAACTATGGTAAGCAATCCATTAGTTACGAGGGAGGCAAATTGTATAATTGCCTTCCAGATGACATTAAAAATGAAAAAAGTGTGAGTAAATTTAAAAAAAAATTATTCATTTTTATTCATAAACAAGAAAATAGTGAAAGTGTATAGAATTGTATATTATAATAATATTGTATGTAGTGATTAATCGAATTGTAATATAATGCAGTAATGTAATGTAAAAAAAAATTATGTAATTGAAAATTCTAGTTAAGTAAGTGAAAATGTTATTTTCTTTTTTCTGGAATAATAAAAAAAAAAAAATGATATAAAAAGTAAAAGATATGCGAACACAAAACATAGGTTAAATTAATATTGATTGAAAAGATATAATAGTATAGCCTTTTTCTTACCTTCCGTGCAGTTAAATAGATTCGCCACATCATAAACAGGATTTTCCAACGAGTAGCTTTCGTAGGTACATGAAATTGAATGAGGTTAATTAAATCAGGGCTGTCTATACTACCATTTACAATTTTGCACATGAATATCAATAAATTAAATAATAAAATTAAATATAATAAAATGGTGATTATTTTAATTCTCATTTGTTTTGGAAAGGTGAAAAACAAACTTGCCAGGGGACCGGAATTTTGTAGACCAGCCAATGCGCATAAGCATAGTTTTGTCAAGACTGTGGATACAAGTGTACAAGTGTGCATACAAATAAGGACTTTATTTGAACATGTTGCGGCATTACGTGATAGTGACAATTTGATAAACGTGCGTGCGTCCTGCTTGTGTAGGTCATTTATACTTGTAAGTTTGTAAGCTGTAACTTTGTAAGGTATTATTTTCAGTCGGAAACCACTCAAACTAGAAACGTGCCTTGAACCTACACTTGTAATAATCACCGGATATAGTCGACATGAGCCAGTTTTTACACTCTGTTCTTAGTAAAGTGTAATCTATAATGAAAAGCTTTGAAAGGCTATTATAAAAAGTAAACTGAAGATGCAATATTTATAGACTTAATGAAATATTCATTTTGCCTATATCGTTTTATAAATTATTTATTTATATTTACTCTTGCGGTTTTTGTATGTCCCAAGGCTTTCTTTATGGACTATGTCATATCTGGGATACTGTGCGAAGGAACTGTTTGAGACGCTTCACATGGGATAAAGAAATCATAGCCAAAAAGTTGGCTGGTTGTTAAGAGTTAGAGTTAAGCGCAAAAACGACCAGTTCTCTAAATGCCAGACTACAACTATATAGCTACCTCATCAGAGTTTTTTCCATTGATTAACCAGTAAAACAGAGACATTCTCACTCGTTTTCTGGGCTGTTGTGGTAACAGTTGGAAATCTATTAAAAGGATTGCCCGGTTCGTGCAAATTTAATTACCCAACGTCCTCCATGGTCGAGGGGTAAGGCTCTCGACTACGAATCCGAAGGTCGCGAGTTCAAATCCCGGCGTGCGCATGTAAATTTTATTTAATTAATATGTGTTGTTTCACAATTAATTAATTTAAAAATAATATATAGTATATTTGCGCACGTTCCAGAGTGGAAAATACTCACAGTATCGCCCTGGTGAAAGACCACCATTCAGAATTGAAACGTTGCTTGAAATGGCTTTTACCCGTGTTTGGTGACCAGATCTGAATAGCCAGGTATTTCCCCACCTTCCTCCCTTTCTCCTTCCCCTCCCCAATACCTTCAGCCTCACAACATTCCCCAATTGGGGATGCCATAGTCTCACTGGCTCCAGACGGTTGGGAACAGTTGAGACTCTTGTGCGGTATTCATATAAAAAAAAAAATTGGATTTTGCTGACATAAACACGAGCCAGCACTCAAAAATGGACTTAAACATCACTTCGCGGGTTGCTAACTCAATCAATACCATAAATTTTAAATCTATACGGATAGTTAGGAAAATGTATAAGGTTTAAAAATACAAAAATCCTTAAATTCCATGAAAAACCCCAAAGTGTTTGAAAATAGGTGCAGTTTGAAAACCAGATAAAGAAATTTCGAACATTTTACCCAAAATTCTAGTACGTCTTTCATATATAATTAAAAATATTACAGTTTGAGTATTATTATCTTTTGAAAACCTTGTGCATTTTCCTAATTACTCGTATATAATTTAGCCATATTTGTAGTATTTATTGAGTTAGCAACCTGCAAAGTGTGTATTTTTAGGTGCTTACTATTAAGCATTCTATTTTAGAGAAAAAGACACCGGAATGTTTAAGGTTTTTTTCTGCATTCCTTGCTGTTTCCTGTTTCAAGCGTGCTCGTCGAAGCACAAAGGTATGTGCGGTATTCATATTAGCAGGTACATTTGTAAAAATACATGCTTCAATGTAATAATAATTCCATGATTATATACTGGTCATCATTATTGTCATCCCGTTAGCACGTGTACAAATGTTAAACTCTTCGGTATTATAATATAATGAACGTACACATAATTGTTATGTATATTCAATATGTTGTCATGTACAAATGTACACATAATGTTTTTTATGTTAATTGTAATGACTTTGCGGTACTAAAAACGTCTGAAAGAATATGGCAGCTTAAAAAATATTAGGCACTTGAAGAAATTTTAATTACACATAAAATTCAAATAATTTGATATTCGTTTAAATAATGACGAGCGTACCCAATGGAGAATGGAATTTCATATTTTCGTAGATCATTGCTTAGGTAATAAATAATATCTTAAAGTCAGTCATTTCGGATATTCCAATAATTAAACATTCTCAGTCTTCGAATACGTTTTTTGTGGGCCCATTTACTTTGTCTTTAGTTTACAAAATGTCCAGAAATAGAAAGTACGTCATGATGATTGCGATTCACAGCATTTCTCAGTTTTTTTTTTCTTTTATCTCTTTTTTTTCGGTAACTAGACACGCACCGTGCTATCGTTAATAAAAAAATGAAATTTACTGCGGGTTGTTTCGACAAAAATTCAAAGATATTCAAGTTCTGTTATTATTCAAGCACTGTGAAACAACTGGTTCATAATGTAATAATAACAGAACTTAAATAGAACTTTCACAGAACTTGAATATTAACTTTGAAACTTTGACGAAACGTTGAAATTCCTTCCACTCTAAAGGGAACGGCTGCGCGGCCTGTTTCATACAAAACTTAATTTTGGATATGAGGCCAAACCAAACCTAAACCTAATGATATTTTTTTTATCAAAAATTATAGTAAATATCTAGTACGGATTAGAAGTAATTTATTCATTTTTGTTTTACATTATGAAATATAGGTCATAAAAGGAATTGATTTTTCGCGATTTTAGAGGCACCTAACAATTATTTGGGGCCTAACGGTGATGTAAAAAAAATGTTTAACCCTGTCTACTTTGAAAATATAATGAAATATAAAATAAAAAAATTAAAAAACAATATGAAAATAATCCTCATGGTGCACTTAAAATTAAATTAAAAACGACCAATTTACATTGGAACACGAATTTGCCGTATACAATTTAAGTATTTTGTTTTTATATTTTTTATTTACGTAATCATATTTACATAGCAAATATCATATATATTTTTTTAAATACAATAAACCCGCAAATAATTTTCTAAGTTGCCTATAAAATTATGAAAATATTTTTTTTTGTCGTGGCCTATATCGTACTTCATAATTTAAAACAAAAATAAATAAAATACTTCCCATACGTACTAGATATTTACTAAAAAATGATTAAAAAAATATGTAATTAGGTTTGGATGAGTATTTTCTGCCTCAAATCCAAAATTAAGTTATGTATAAACCAGACAGCGCAGCCGCTCCTCCTAAGCACCTGGTTTTCGTGTCTAATTAAGCGTCACTTTCTTAACCTTATTCTGCACGCTTACAATGGCCTTGTTTATTCAGTTTTCCTCATTTATAATTAATAATTAGGTCTGCATATCGCATTTATATTATATTCAGTCTTCTTTCGTTACATGTCACACTACACTACGTGCCATGCATATTAGGGTTGGTATCAGCACTCCTCTGTGAACTTTGCCTTCTTTTCTTAGACAACATTTAACTGTCGGCAATTCACATCTATTCTTCAATTAATTGAATTTCACTCTGCCAACGTCCTTATTAGCTCTAGCGCCTTTCGAGAACACAACATTCCAAGAACTCATCCACTATTCGCTTGCTACCAGAATTCACCCATCATAACAGTGTTTTTGTATCATCTCTTTTAAACACCATGAACGTTAAATCATTCTATGTTTATTACTTTAGGTATTCGAGTCGGAATCGTAATTATTAACTATTATATATATTTAAATGTAAATCCACAGGACCATGCGTACGCACATTCCATTGATATTGCGTTACAAAATATAATAAAAACTGTAAATTATCTCGTACTATAAATCAGAAATCAGCGGGACCAAGATTGGAGCGTTCTAATGAGCTGCTTAATTAATAGCTTTTAAATTTCTGGACAGCCGGTTATTTTCGATCTGTTATTTTATTACTAAGTGGCCAGTTCTTCTTATGGGTAGTTCTGGTCTTCTTTAAACGGATGCTGGTAATGGTTGTGCTGGCTAAATGATAGCACTTATCGCATTAGACGGAATATTGCTATTATTTGCTCTTTACTACATTTAATAGTGGGTTAGATAGTTACTTTCTTGCACTAAACAGTTTTGGCAATGCCTACCTAATTTACTTGATATTTTCGCATATTTTGCCTCATAATCTATTTATTCGAAGAGTGCCCCGTATACCTGCAGTAAAACAAAGATAATAATAATAATAATAATACCTGTTTTTATTTAATGTAAATCAAATTTGATAATGTTATTTTAAGTTCTGCGAGTACTTTAGTTACTTCATTATTGTGACAGATGTCAAAGCCATCTTCAAACTATGGTCAGGTCAAATAGAGGCGACATACTTAAATGATTTTTTTATCCATTCCCAATTTTATTTTATTTAGTGTTTGAAATTATTTATTAAAATTTTCGGTAAAACCCGATTTACTCAGAAAATGGTGATACTTAAAATTCTTTATTCTGTGAGGTTCTTATAGTTTAAATCCGTTTTCCCCGCTTTTAATAATGGCAAGTTTTTCTTATTTGTTTTATAACATTGAGTTCTACGAATTAAACACGAAAACAATTAATAATAATGATAATACCTAGTTAGGTATCGATTTTTGTGAATCAAGCATACACGTTTAGATTATAAAAAGGCATCAAGATATCGAGACAAAACCTCTCGATTTAAGTTGTTCCGTATTGGGAACCAATTTGACCGGTCAGTGGCTGAGTTGGCATCGCGTTTGGGTCTCACCCAGGCGTCGTGAGTTCAATTTCTCGGCTGGCTAAGTCCTCCATTACGACACAAGCAACATCTTCCGCTTACTGTAATGGTAGTAGGAGATTTTCAAATATTGTCAGGTTGTTCGTAACCAGGGAATATTTGTCTTTCTTTAAAAAAAAAAAATCACGGTCCTCAAAATACCCGTTCTATCTCCCTTTCTCTTAAGGTCAGACATGTGTTTTAGAAAGAGAGGACTTCAGATCTTACTTTACATCATATTGTGATAGTAGATCAGTTGGCTCATGATATCAAACTAAAGATTTTTTTGTCTCTGAAAGAGAAAAGCATTTTCTGGCAATATTGCGTTTTTCGTCATCTTCTTTGACCACTGTCACAAAGCAGAATCTCTCGATCCAGTTCGTAAGCACATTTGAATTTGCAATCTTAGTAAAGTTCACCAATAGATCTATTATATAGAATGTTCCCGACTAGCTCAGCTCAGGGTAGATGGATGTATATAAAAAAACGATACATCCATCTATTAATCGTGTTGTCAGTTCGTTGATGGACGATTTTCGAAATTACCGCTGAGTTAACATTAATAAAAACAAATACATATAAATAGAAACAGGAATAGGGAATTCAAAATAAAACAACTCTCTTTTGCTATTTAAAAATACCTGGCAGTCAGGTCTATATTTTTATAGCTGCTACTAAAGGCTTTAGGAAAAGCTTTAACCTTTCTGTGGACGCCTTGAGATTATTAAACGATATAATGAAATTGGGTGATTTTAAATGATTTCAGTTTTATCAAAAAGCAAAAGGGAAGTAAATAAGCAAGTAAATTGGGGAACGATACCAGTTTTTGGTCGCAGAATCGGGTGACAGGATGGCTCGGCTCTCCAAACTAGAATGTCCGCCCTGTCTTCCCAAAGCTCCCTTGCGGTCCCTTCCCCCCCCCCCCTTCCCAAACCGAGCGGCTAGGAAATTATTATCATAGACAACTAATGTTAATTTATGGTTAATTCCGGGTCGGCGGTTTGTCAACCTTAGTTGTTAGGGACTTGCTTCATAACACCACCGCATAGAATTTAGGATTTTAAGAGTAACAATAATAAATTTTAAAATTAAAAAAAAAAACACGTTAAACTTTTCCATATTGTTCTGAATATCATCCCCTCACACGAAACACTTCAATCATCACATCGATGAGATAAAACCCACCACAGTATACATTATTTTGATCCCTTTTCAGAGGTATATTCATTACCTTATTCAGATACATACATACATCATTAGGGCTATCAAAGGAAGGTTTAACTACCTGGCACCTGCTGTTCACACTATTATGATTGCTTCGTGAAATATATGGGATACAGACGCGTATCATTTTAAATGGATGTTTTGTACAGTGATTCCAACAGCGTAGCTTATGTATACTAATGTTGTTAGGTATCCTGTTGAGAAAGCAGCAAAATGGTGAAATACATTAACAACAATACCAATTGTTTTAACATTATATTAAATTTATACTTTTTTTTCAAATAATAGTACAACTCGCAGTGCTTGATAATAGCTACATATGTATCTGTTGTTTTTAATATTGATTTATGAAACGTACCAATTACGAAGTTTTAAAAGTCTCTCAATTAAAAAAAAAGTATTACCGATACTTTGCTATTTTACGTAGCTTCAATTTCGTGAAATGACGCTGTACAAAGTTAGAAAATATTTTTTATCTATCGAAAAATTGCGTCTCTTCTTTAAATCAACATTTAATAAGCATACAAGAACTGGCATTTATGTATATACTCGTACTCTTATATAAATTGATGTCTCGGGTTGTAAAAGGGTATAGATTTGTGGGAGAAAATGTTAAAAATTAAAGACGATGATGATCAACAACCACCTATTGTGTAATAGATTTTACTGCCGGTTAGTTCTGATATACGCTGAAATGACACAATCTTTTCTCCCACTTAAACATAATAATAAGAATAGAAGATTTAAAACCACAAAAATGTACAACTAATGCTACTGTGTTGTATGACCTAAAATGACAACTACCTTGTTTTTTCGTAAACTAATACTTTTTGTATACGATGTAACACGTCTTATTTAGTTCATTCATCTTGGTATAACAAATGTATATATCATTTAAAATGCATCCAGCATCCATTCTACGGTGAAGGTTTCAGTTCAACACCGAATCGTAATAAGCATAACGAATGTTGCTTTCAAATGTAACCTTAAGTTTTAGGTGCGTGAAATATTTATTTTAGGAATTCCTTGATTACGTAGACTAATTTTGGAATTCCTTTGATGCACGCAGGGCAAGATTAATCTAGTGGGTTTTAGTACAATTTTAGAATACCAAAGAATCTGTTACAAAAGATGTAATCCTAGATTCTTCAAGGAGCTTTAGGAATTCGGAAGCTGTGCACATGCCCGGAGTATGGAGTATGTTCAGGAATTTAAAGCTTACCCACGCCTCGATTTTAACGACATACCTTGCTGGAGGTTTTCATAATATAGGTTAACTATTTAAGGTTTTCAAAAAGGCACTTGGGATAGTTCACAGAGTTCCGCTAAAGAAACAGAGCGGGGTTTAGCCCCTTTCTAAGATGTCACAACCGAAGATTACATGTCAATTTTATTCGTACAGCATTGGAAGTTGACACTCACTGGAATTTGACCTAAGTTAACCTAACCTCTATGGCGCAGTGGTCTAGGCATCTTTGAGTTAGGAGGTTGCGGGTTCGATTTTCACCGAATGTACCACTAAATTGCATTTAGTTGCCCCGAATGCTACACCAAATCGAACGATTCATTTAGAATACCGCACTGTAAATCCAAATATACGCAAAACTCTTTAATAGGACCTCAGATCACACGACGACGTATCTGCAAAACCCACAATGCCCTATCATATAAAATGAATAACTGAATTGATACTTCAAATTATGTGAAAATTCAACTTTTATCTATTGTTTATTTATTGTTTTAAAAAGAATACATGCATACACCTAAACTGTTCTTTCTCACTGACTTGATTATATTAATAATTCGAAAACTGTACCTACTTTATATTTATATCTAATGCTTATTTTTTTTATTATCTTCAATATTATATAAAAATTAATTTTTTTAGATTCCGTGATTCATTTAATAAAACTTAATTGGTCTAGAATGTGTCATTTAAATTATGTTTACTTTTCATATTATAGCGATTATTTGTTCCCTAAATAAAAATAAAAAATGCAATGAAGAAAGGAGTTAAACGTGTGTGAATCGTCAGAAGGTGTTCTCTGTGTTTAGGAGAAGAGAGTCTGCCAGTCGGGTGTTGTAACGTTGATTCTAATTTTTAATAAACCCTGAAATAATAGCTTTATGACTGTTGTGAGCAAAAAGAAAAAGGCTGTTATTACGCTGAATATTAATATCACCATACAAGTTCCGTTGCTCCATTTTACCAATCAAAAATTTGTATGATTCATCTCACAAATATGATGCATTCATTGCATTCATCTTCTTCGTATTCTTATTACCGCTGTCAAAATGAAATGATATCTTTCATAACAATACTGACAAAGTTACAATATTCAATCACGGTGAGTAGGATCCCTTTCCAATGAAGAATAGAGGTCTGTCCGTTCCACGGCATATTCTAATTCTTGTTGCTTCACTTTTCTATTAACATTCCTAATACACGTGCGGGGCCTGGAGATATAAAAAGGTATCTCTCCAAGTGAGAAGAGAGAGAAGTAAGATGAAGGAAAGAGCAAGTTGATCAAGTGTGAAACAAAACCACGCTGACGAGATTTTGGAGGGAAAAAATACAATCATCGACCTTTCATGATGGATACCTCACTTAACTCACAGCTCACAGATGCTGGTAGTAGCTTTCACCGGGTAATTTTACGACACTTTGCAGAAATGATCGACGAGCTCCTTGAAACACAACATGATATCATATTTAGTCCGTTGCCATTTTTACGAAGTGGTTTCTATCGAATCATACGATAATAATATTATACTACCTTCTCTTCAACACCAGGTGTTTAAACAGGTAGAGGCACGTCTTAAAAAGATAAATTTCCCGACAATCCTGTTGATTTTTCTAATTAACCAAAACCTAAATTTTTTACTCGTTCACTTCCCTGTTTTTTTTCTTCATTTTTCGACACCCCTTTTGTTGATAAACTCAGATCCTTGACCTGATCTGCACGCAAGGGTGTTATAAAAAGGTATGCAATCAAATGTTGGTTATTCCGACGAAAGTTAATTATTTCCCTGCCCCTTTTTACACTGATGGTTGATTACGCGTCTGCTCTATTTAATTAGTTAATTATTGCATCCATATAAACCTCACTTCAGATAATAAGGGAGAAACACGTTTTAAATTGCTTTGGGATCAGATTAATTGGGGATGCCCTAATTTAAGCTTGGATTTGAATTTGAGGTTTTGAACCAACGCAAAGTCTAAAATTGGAGGATGTAAAAAAAATAAAAAGGAACGTAATTTTGTATTTCAGAGGATATTAAAAAAGATTTCGACTACTTAAATCACGGATAAGGTCTCCAATTAAATTGTTAAAAAAAGAAGCAAGAATCAATATTATTTCTACATTTATTTTTGTTACTGTCTCGATCTCTAGCGTAACTAGATAAATACCGTTATTTAAAATGAACTATTGTTGATATTACATTATAAGATAAATTGTTTTGGTCTTAATTTTGTACATATTATATACCAGTGGCGGCTCGTGACTTTTGAGTGAGCTAGAGCGCTAAGATTGAAAAAAATACGACTTTATTGATGTTGTTTTAGCTGAAAATGATTTTTTCATAGCCCAACCCTTTCAATACGCTGCTTTATTATCTAAACATGGCCAACGAAGTATTTATAATGAAAGTACGACCAGCCTGCGGCTTGTGTTACTGCGTAAATTAACGTTGTGCTCAAATACGACTTAATATTATTTGTGTAAGCTGTACGATCTGTACCCGCTCGATATGTCAATACAATAAATCATTTAAGTATTTAGAATTCAATAAATCAAGCCCTTAAGCATTTTGTAGTTAGGAGTCGGTAAATTAGTTTTCCTAAACCCACATAAATATCAACGTGAACTCTGAACTGTGGTTGCCTTAGTCCATTAGATTGTGGGCGGGTATTTGTAGGGAATGGTGCGATAGGCCGTGTTATGTCTACTGGCCTATACTTATCAACACTTCCATTTGTAAGATGTGGTATTGATTATTTTATAGCTTTTGGGTCGATTTCTCTCGACAGTACCTAACGAATATCTTAAGAGTCGATAAAGATTGACGACGATTTGTTGAAACGCATCACGTACCTACACTTTCTAGACAAAAAAACAAGAATTTAGAATAATAATCTTAAATTACATTCCTTTTTAGTTTTCGGGGTTAGTTGTCCTCACAATATTTATTTACTTCAATTAGAACATACGTACATTGGTTACATGATATATCTTAAACCCAAAAAATTGCAATTTAAGTCACAATATACAAATAATAATTAGAAATCACGCTTTACATATTTCGTCACTTTCTTCTTAAATTTCAACACATTTTCCTCTTCTTTTATATTGGCCGGTATTTCATGGCAGATCTTTGTGGCTCTATATGGTAATTAGTTTTGCGATTTTGTTTTCTTTCGAAAGGGAAGTCTTATTTCATTTCTTCTTCTTGTAGATTGATTATGTCTGTGTTGTCAGAACCAAAACGTTACGAATTTTAAATCATATCTAATAAGAAATTGACACAAGAGATCAAAATAGATAAATTTTTTAATAAACTCATATTCACTTTGTGGCATCATTTTGACTTTCGTATTTTGGTGCCTTGGTTTTGTTTGAATTTCTATTTTCTAATATAAATATAATAATATTGTTTATTTTATATAATTTATTTTTACATCATTTACGTTCTTTCACCAATTATTGTTATTTTTGTCTGTGTTCAGAATTTGTCAATGCTAATTTGTCATTATTATTTTTTTTTTCAGTACACATTGTATCCCGATGAAGGAACAATTGGTTTCGAAACATGTAGATATTTATTTATTAAAATAGTGGTTAAAACAAAACAATTTTTTTCATTAAAAATAAATGACTTTTCAACACAATGTGTTTGTAATGTTATTGCTCTTCAACACAACAACGAAACGAGTTTTCCTTTTTAAAATTTTGTGCAAAAGTCAGTTACAAAGCTGGGTTTTTATTTACATCGTAACTAATTCTAATGGGTACTTATTTTGATATTAAGATTTTAACAGTTAATTTATCACTTTAGCTTGAAATAATGGACACATAGTAAAGATTTATACGTGTTATATTAGGCGTATTGGTTGTTCTCAACTCCGATTCTATTAGGGTATACCGTAACTTCTACATTGCTTTAAAACCTTTTTAAACACATACGTAAACGTTCTCAGCATTCGAACCACGTATCTAAACAGCGGTCCATTCACCCCAGTTGCAAATTGAGTTAATTTCGGAATCAGTTTATCTTATGGGATGTTAAAACGTGGTTTCAGACATGATCGCTGTACGATTGTGCCGCTTTACTCTAACTAATTAACATACAAAGTTCCGAGCAAATCTAGACGCGGACTTTCAAGTTATACCAGATATTGTTCTAAGCCTGGGACATGTTTCAATACGTTTTTATTTAATTATACTTTGGTTGAGAGGTCGGTTTGGTTTTTGGTTGGAGCTTTGATTATTATTCGAGTAAAGCTGTTATTTATAAGCCGAATAATTACATAAAGACGGTGATTGGTTATACCCATGGCGCCTGTTTGGTGGACAAAATATTTATCTTAACTATAAAGCAGAAAATCTGTTTGTGTCAGAAAAAACTTTCAAATGGTGAACTTTGACGTAATAACAATATATGCTCACAAAGCTGAGTGATACATAACCCAATCTTATCAATATTACTCAATAATATTATCTTTTTTTTAGTACTCACTTTTAAATACTTGTTTTTTCCTCATAGCACCAACCAGTACCTATCAAACACATGTACATAATTGTTTTTCTCATCTCTTCATACGTACTTAACTATTATACTATACTCAAATTATCTGGGATACACTATTGTTTTTTTTTCTATACTATTCTTCACATCTATTTATACTTAATTATTATGCTTTTTTCTAGATATATTATATTACCATACTATGTCAATACTAGCTTTTTTCTCTTCTATTTTTGTATAATGGCACATGAACTACACATGTCAATTTGACTATCCTAGAACGGGATTTGTTCCTAGTTGGGCAGTCAAAGCTTTCTTACATTTCGTTGTTAAATAATGTTAATTATTATTATTATTATTAATTACTTAGGTCTAGATGTTTTCATGGTAACAATTTGTATAGCGCCGTTTTTGTGAAAAACAACCTCAAGGGCGCTGTACAAATATTTTTTTCCACTATCACTAACAAGACAATCTACGAGTATTATTACGACTTATCGATGACAGATTGAATCCACCAGTTCATGGATCTGTAATATCAAATGTACAATGCAATTGACCAATGAATGTGATGGCGTGTTAAATTATATACGTTATCTTTATGTACAGGCAGACAATATTATAAAGGACCATATTTATTTATTTCTTATTTTACGAAGAATACATATATTACGAATATAACAATCGTAAAATAATGTTCTACAAAAACTTACAAAAGGAAGATGATGTTAAGTCAAAGCCTGTATAAGGTTTAAAATTATTAAGTTATTTTAATTTTATTATTAGTATTATTTTAAGTTCTGCAAGTATTTAAATTTTTATTATTGTGACAGCTGTTTCGGCATTTAAACCCTTTATATATTGTGTTTGTGTGTGTGACGAATGTTGTTTGTTAGAGGTTGTTCTGAGGCATAATAAAACATAGCTTGTGATATTTCAACAAAATGGCATTGTAATAAGTTTATTTAATAATAATAATAATTGGATTACTTTTATAGCGCCGTTTTTGTGAAAAATCACCTCAATATAGTATAATTTAGTGCTATTTCCATACAAGTGTGCTGCATACGTAACTTATTTTCATAAATCCTAAAAGTATTATTATAATTATCAACGCTTTTTCATTACGCGTTCAAATGTATGTATATTTTACCTGTATGAGTACCTAATCACTCTTACCTACTTAAGTACGAAAAAATACACAAGCATCATTATTTATAAACTTACAGTTACGGCGTATGTCTCAACTCTAAATATCTTTTTTTTTTAATTACGTGATAAAATAATTAATGACGATATTATATATGTTTTATGGAGCGTTGGCTTTATCTATCGATCTTCGTTAAAGCCCTTCGCGTTGCCATTGTATCGTGTTATATAAATCCTCATTAGAATCTGATGAAAATATAACTTTTCTTTATATTATTATGAACCCTCATAAATCGTTTGATTGTGATTTGATACGCGGTTTATCGGCGTTATATTTCGATTCGTGACCCTTTAGTGGTATTTAAATAAGATAATTCTGTCACGGCAGATGCGTAGACTAAGTACGTAATAAAATATGTGACAATCGTCTGCATGGAATGTGGAATGCAAAGAATGCTGTCGTTGGAATGACGTTTTATGTCAAACTTTCTTTTACAATTTATTTGTTGATAATGAGGAACTCCAGCCCATTTTTTTTATCAATAGTGACGTTCAAACTTAAATATCACTACATTTCGTTTTTTTTTCTGAAGTTAGTTTTCGTGGTTAAAATAATTTTCAATGATTCAATTTTTGGTCGGTTTTGAGGTTAGAATGTCAAATGTTAAAACAATAATAAGCTTGACCAATTATACCTTTGTTTTCACAACTCGAAACCTAACCTAACATTACAAATATGTTCTTAATTTTCTTCTTAACTGTTTTACCGCCAATAATCAACCTGTCAAACCCAACTCTTTTGTTTTTGTTTATCTATTATTATACCTACCTTTATCTTTATTATTATACCTACCGTCAATATATACACAAACTAATAAACTAGTTAGTCGATGGTATCTACCTGCATTTAAAAAACTAGAACGTATTCTAAATTGAAATAAAATCTTGTTGAAAAAGTACCTACCCCAATATCGTTTTTATGGCTGATTGATTTTACAACCTTTTCATGAGGATTTTGATTGTTTCAAATTAAATTCAACGTTCCGTGACCGATTTTATGACCACGCTGTTAATAAAACGCGTTCTACTTCATTAATTACCATTTCTTCATAATTGTGACGCTTCCTTCCCCTTTTAATCCGTCTTTTAACCTCCGATCGTGTCAAAGTTAAAAAGGGACAGTTACAGCCGTTCTCCCCAACTTTTCGAATGATCAATCTGAGCCGCTGATCAGCCAAGTGTTTTGTTAAGTATTCGCTTTATTTGACTGTCTCCAAACATTTTTTATCTTTGAACTTCCTAAATTGTCTATTAAGATCTCGCCAATTTCTATGGAAAATATAATTGTACCCCCACACGTTCATAAAAAATAAAATGACATCAAAGTAAAAACTTTCAATGTTAAATTAACGTAGACGAGCTAATTTTCTATTTATTATCAATACATATTATTTGTCTTAAATATTGTAATGCAAACACCAACATTTTATATTTAAAAACGTATATGTTAAAAATAAAGTGTTAGCTTGACTTTTACTAATGCCGCGAAAAGAGAAGTAGACGTTTTTGACGTTTGTCTTTCGTGCGTGTCTTTCAATTTTCAATCAATAATTGTCAATAATATCTTCATCCTCGCTGTCTTCATATTCGCTGTCCATATCCGCTATTGGTATTACATTAAAAATATCATCATTTTCGCTCTCCATATTCAAAATTGTCAATACACAAAAGGTACAAAAAATAGTTCGCGAAACGAATAACGTTTGACCATAGATATCTATGACATTTGACGTTTACGCTGTCATTTGACACTCTGTTGACACTTTTTATAACTAGTCTTTTACTGAGGAGAACTTCAATCCACACGATCATTCGTTGGGAAAGGCGAATTTGTGCATTTTAACAGTGCTGAGGCAAAATTTCGGCTCAGCAGTTGCTCAGTAAGGTTGGGAAGAACGGCCGTTAGATGACAGATGTTAATATTCGATATGACGATCACCATTTTGACTAGACCGGGTGAAAAAAAACCTTTTTTTTTGTTAACTTAAAACCTTCTTTTTTTATCTTTCTGTATTGTACACAAAACCATGTAAAATGTTAAAATTTGTAAAAGCTCATCAGAGCGTTAATAAATAAATACATTGGGTTACCTATCTACCTAAAACAAACCGTTATTTATTTCGAATCTTATTTTTTTACTGAACAGTTATGAAATGAAGAGTAAAAAAAAACGTCTTGAATATTTTAAGGATCCATAGCTCATTTTTAAAACGACTTTTAGAGCTTGAAATGGTTTTGTTAACCTATAAAATCAAGACACTATGCTATGGATACTTCATAGCGTCAGATCTCACCTATCGAGAGTTTTTGTTGCTTCAAACATCCGAACAGATATTTTTAAGGAAATTAATAAGATTCACTTTGTTTACATCACTGTATAATATGTAATTATCAATACTAATACATATATAATACAAGCATAATATGTATACTGCGTACCCTTCGCTTTCGAAACACGTTCATATTTATATATTAAACAGAATACTTCTTAATAATGACGCATTAAAAATATTACACATCTATTGAAGAAAAAAGAGTTTTTTTTCTTGTACTCCTACATATAATTGTATATTTTTATACATGATTTTCTGAATTTACATTATTCTTCCGTTTGAAGCATTTGCTTGTGTACAGAAAAGGAGTGAACATCACTTTGACAATTTATCGTGTAAATTAATATAAGTAATAAAAAATAGTAAGTACAGTCATGACATATTTGCAGAAACAAACATAGAAACATCACATATAATAAAAACAATATTATACGAAAGTTCATAAGAAGTATGCATAATTGAAAAGCAGAGGATTTGCATAAGTAAATTAAACGGAGATATTGTTTTTGTATAGGATGTCTTTAATCTTTTAGATTTTATCAGTAGTGCTTCGAATTTCTTCTGGCAGTCGATTAAAAAAATATCTTTTTTAGTAGTATAATGCAGTTTTGCAAATGAAGTATTTAAGTTTGGGCGTGGAAAAAATACATTTAAGTCGAGTACGGTTTTATGTTAAAAAATTGGAATTTTTCCTTTTCTTTAATGATTTGAATGATTGAATAATGAATATATAAAGATCTTTGAATTTTTTCATTTTTTTTATTACAGTAACTCCAGACAAGAGGCTCTGGGGGAAATGATTTCCCCCTATGTCATCTTTGGGGATCCTGTGTGGAGGGTATTTTAGAAGATAGGAAGGAATGAACCTGATTCTTCAAGAGACCAATATTGCAGGAGGGAGGAAACACAGAGACCGTCAACTCGTTCCATAGCCGAGCTGTTTAACACAAGAACGAGTTGTAAAAGTGACCCGTTCTCATGCGACAAGTGTCAACCGTATACAAATATTGTACAAATTAATTATTCTTCATAGTTACGTAGTAAGATAGTAAAGAGTTTTTCCCGGAAATTTTATCTAAAGTCATCACCGCTACCATACTCACAAAGAAAGTCATTTCCACAATTTTTTTTCAGCAATAACCAAACATTATCGCCGTAATTTGAATAAAATTGTTCTCAGATGCGTTTGTCTTAGTTTTTTTTATCTGTTTTAAATTCTCGTGTAAATATGGGTTACGTGTGTGCTTTACTGTCTTTACACCTCTCGGCGTGCATCGGTGTATGCACCTGCTCAAATAATTATACATGATAATACCATCGGGACGTCAGTGTAAGATACCTGTGTGGATAATAACAATAGGTACGATCGGGACGTTACTGTACCATACCTGCATAGTCTCATTATTCCAATGTTTCAACCGTCAATTTCCCAAAGGGCCACGCCTGTTTGAGCTCGAGAAATTGTTGGTTTATCGATGCATCTCATTGATTTAAGTATTGTTTTCGTTTTAAGTACCAAATAAACTCCTCACTATGAGCATTACGGAAAGGTTGTGTATAAATTAGTGGATACTGTGAAAGACAAAACGTCGCTGGGCGCGTAATACCTCCGACGTGAACTTTATTTTTTACAAAAGAGTGATAAAAACATTTTTTGAACTGGAAAATGAATGTGGTCTCCCAAATAATATTTGGGAATATATGCAATAAAATTTAAAAAATGCGAGTCTCTTTTGCAAAAAAAAAGTTTTTTCGCATTGGAGATTAAATTTAATAGTAACTATTTTTATTCAATTTTAAACCGGTTTATTTACATAAAAGTTCTGCGAGGTAATTATTATTACGTGTGATAGCTGTTTCAACGTCCGAAGGCATTATGAAAGTGTTTTCGGAAGGCGAAACAGCTGTTACGCTTAATAATAATTATCTACCAGGCCTTTTTTATAAATGAACCGTTTTTTAAATTGAATAATAACAGTTATTATAAAAAAAAAATTTACTTAAAAAAATGGTATTTTATAAATTAAACTTGAACGCAATAATGTGAAAATAAATGAATTAAAAGGTATTTTGTATTCACCATTTATTAATGTATATACATATCAAGATGTTTCGAAAGCGATGCTTTCCTCATCAGGAATACATAGAATACTAAAAAATAATAATGTCAAGTATAGACAAACGATAATTATTAAAAATAATAATTTATTTGAAATATTAACAAAATCGTTTACTAGCTTTACTGTCGATATTCGTCCGAGACATGAATTATAAAACTTAAAATTAAAAAAAAATATATTTAACAGTTAAATGCATATTCTAAATCTCCATAGATCATGTCAGAAATTTCATGACACCAGCATTCAAACGGTTTATCTGTCTACTCATAGATTATTTTAGCTCCAACACTATTACAGCGCTTCTAACATGACGATTGAAGGCACACCCTCCTCCACAGCTTTGTTTAGGTCGCTAGTCTCAAAATCAAAGGAAAATGAGGCACACCATTGTGTGGCTTTCCAGCCTCTCTGCCTACCCCTATGGTGAAATTGGTGATTGTTAGTTTGCTATACATTTATGGTGGGATGTGCATATTACACAGATCACAACTATGTCGAAATAAATAAAACGTAATATATTCGTAAAAATCATTTACTTTGTGGCTTATCATAATTATAATATAAACGTACAAATTTTTTTTGAACCACTTTAATTTAGTTTTAATTTATTTCTGACGAGGGACTTCTGAAGCCGGTCGAGATTATTATATTAAATTGAAGTGGTTCAAAAAAAAAATTATACGTTTGTATTAAAACATAATATTATTATGGAGAAATTTTTGAACCATTATACTCGTATTATGATCTAGTAGGCTGCCGTTATGGTATTCAAGGGAACATAGAACTTTCAAATATGTGTTTTTTTTACGATGGAAGATTTTTAGTACAATTCATCTTTGAATTGCACAGATTATATTATGATGTTTTGTATTGGTGAACGTATCAAATAGTTTCAAACCTTTTTCTTATCATAAATCTATTCTTAGGTAATGGAATAATAGAAATGGAATAATAACATGCAGGTCTTTCTGAAGCTAAAAGAGTTCAGATATTCAAATAGATTAAAACATATGAACTACTTATTCATTGAAACAAGAAAAAGTTTTTTACGTATGTTTTATTATTTATTCTTCAACACCTTGCCGGTGCTGTCAACTGATTTGACATTAATTATTTCAGCATCTCTGAAAAATTTCTTGAACACGGAGTTCATATGTTAGGTTTTCGTTTAGTTTCGGTTTTGTCAAGAAAAACTGTAAAAATCGGTTAATATATTCGTAAGCCTGCATGCATTGATAACTTATTGATTGGTGCGGTAGAGAGCGAAAGGGTTACGGATTTACGGATAAATGTAAACTATTCATTTTTATCCAAAAAATTACAAAATTCTAAATATGTACCATGTACACTGAGTACAGCACCGGAGCTCGAGGAATTTTCTACCACTATAAGGGAAGGGTTGTTTATTTTTGACAACCCCATTTAGCTGATAATAAATAATAATAAAAAAAAAACAAAAATATAACAACAAAAAAACAAAGTGATTGCTTTCTACGAGTATTTATTTATTGTGAGCGTAATGAGTTATTTACTTGATAATTATTAAAAAAATAATTATCGTAGCGCGCCCTTTTGGTGAAAAATCACCCGAATGGCACTTTAAAATTAGTCAATTTATTAGTCGATATAATTAATAAATCGGTAATTTAATCCTACTAAAACTAACTAAGAACATAAAGCTAGGATTTAACATAATTTGTGACTATACCTGTCGAACTCAGTTTCGTTAATTTACAGGTTTTATACCTGTTTGATAACGTACGCCATATTTTTTATTACAATTTACTACTTATTAACTTATGCGTAAATCAATAAAAACAAGTATATTAGTTTATAACATATGAAACCTAAAAAATTACCGCTGTTATTATGATATTGGACTCTAAAGCTATGCGTTATAAACCTTAGCCACATATTTATAAAATTATTTTATTTTATGTGATACCACACAAAATACCCAACTGTTCCCAACCGTCTAGAGTGAGTGAGATTATGGCATCCCTAATTGGGGTATGTTGTGAGGCTGAAGGAATTGAGGTAAGGAAGGAGATGGGGAAGAAGGAAGGTGGGGGAAGTACCTGTCTATTCAGATCTGGTCACAAAATACGGCTAAAGACATTTGAAGTAACGTTTCGATTCTGAATTATGGTATTTTACCAGGGTGATACTGACAGTATCAACCATTCTGGAACGTGCCACAAATATGCTACATATTATTTTTAATGAATAAATTGTGAAATAATCCTTTTTAATGAAAAATAAATTTTACTTGCGCATGCCGGGATTTGAACCCGCGACCTCCAGATTCGTAGCCAAGGATCGTAACCACCGAGACCGTCAGATAATAAAGAAGTGAAAACGTTTCAAATCCGTTCATTATTAATGCTTTTTCTGCTGTAAATGTAAGGTTATTAAGCCTTTTATTTCTAAGAAAATACCTTCAATAGATCGATTGCATTATCATTCCTCGCATAATGTTCTGCATTTCCGGAGTCCATCTCCTATTGGAATTGAACAAAGCAACGATAATGCTCCAATTATAGTTATTGCCAGTATCCTGTTCATCCGCTGCCATCTTGGAAACAAAGCTATCGAAACAGTTGAAATAATGAATAGATAAGGGAATTGCTAATGAAGGCTTTAAGGGCAAAAATAACCAGACTTTCCCGCGCTTGGGGCGTTCCGGTCGATAACTACCGGATGCACCTACGTCATATCAACCCCGCCGATGGAACCTATGCAACAACTTGCTGCATTAAAGTATACCTTGCTTCTTTAGGAGTAGATAAAATTGCACCGAGGTGCTACTGAAGTTCAAGAGTAGAGTTAATTGGAGTTGAATTAGTCTGGGAAAATGCACTTGTACCTACTAACTTTGATAAATCTGCAGCGTTGCATGTTTATGTGCATTTATTGTATTGTTTTAAATGGGATGAATTAATTGTTATAATTCACGTATGCGTTGTGGTATTGCGGCCTTAATGCTGAGAATGTTTAAGTAACCGGTGTAGTTTTTAGATAATTTAATTATAAAGATTGCGTATCGTTGTATAAAAATATAACTGCCTTTTAAAATATAATATAATAAAAGAAACTCTCCATCCGTTCCGTCACCTATGCACCTGCATCAACTATTTATTTTTTCAACGACTTTTTTCATTCTTTTGTTTTATCTTTTAGTCTTCTGTTGTTCACCATTGTACAAATATTTTTTTTTTCATTTTTAATTGATTACTTACTTAATCTCTGCACTTATTGTTAATTTTTGTTTATGTTTGTAATTTGTCCATTCTTACACTGTTTATTATTTGTCTACGCTTGTCATTATTTCTTAGTGTACTGTGTATCCTGATGAAGGAAGCTTCCGAAACATGTTGTTATTTATATATTGAATAGTGGTTTACACAAAATATGTCTTATTATTTATTTTTTTTTATCTCACATATTGTTTTTTTTTTTTTTTTTGAAATACACACATTATTAAATAAAAAAAATGTAAGAAAGCATTAACTACCCAATTGGGAACAAATCCCGTTTTAGGACAGTCAAATTGACAAGTTTAGTTCATATTAAGTGCCATTATACAAAAATAGAAGGGAAAAAAGGTAGTATTTACATAATATGGTAATATAATACATCTATAAAAAAGGTATAATAATTAAATATAAAGAGACGTGAAACAGAAAAAAACTTAGTTATGAAGAGATGAGAAAAACAAATTTTATTCCATACTTTTTCATACCCCATTATTATAATATCAGCGAAAAGCTGACTTAAGGCCAATGAAATGATGTCCTACTATGGGTGGTCAACAGATTCCCCCATAATAATAATAATGATCGGATGATTTTTATAGCGCCGCTTTTGTGAGAAATTACCTCAGGGGCGCTGTACAAATATTACTTCCTATTCTTATATTATTCTTATATTACGTCTGTTCTACATAATTCTACATAATTGTGCATAATTAGATAAAGAATAGGAATTAAGATTTGTACAGCGCCCTTGAGGTGATTTTTAACAAAAACGGCGCTATACAAATAATCCAATTATTATTATTATTATTATCATCATCCTAACCCACTGACGTAGGTAGGTACCTATCTACTGTTAAGATGCTGTGTATTTTATTGAGAAAACGTTGACAGCGAAATTTTATTTCCTCATTAAACGATTACAAATGTATTTGATGTCGTTTCGGAGAAACTTTGGTGATAAACACCGGCAGGTACTTTTTATAGAAAGCGTCCTATCTCGAAACGCATGCACCGTGATGCGGGTGGACATTATTTATAACCTTTTTTATTATCTATTATTCCATAAAAAAAACATCACATAAATTCTTTTTGATTTGCTTCCACGCAACACATAAATACATGGATTTAGAACGTACCAAACGTTTATTAAGCCATTTAGACAAAATGAATCAAAACGCTGGCATCCTTTTACCCTTCATGAACACGCAATTTAAGGTTATGTTTTCGTCATTAGGGAACCCTCTGTCTTTTTATGTAGTTTCTCATCCTTTTTTTAATAAGATCCTTAAAAGATACCTGCCCATGCACGCTAATGACAACCGGTGATTAGATGAAGAATCCTTCGTGTATACTTTTGATTGTTTGAATTCTACATCGTTTGAATCCTCGATGGTTTCCAGAAATGATCGTCTTGAACTTTAAAGTCCAGTCTTTTGACCCGTGAGTGTATAATTGAATGATCTAGTGTAATTTTAATTGCTCTTGCGTTTATAACTATGGCGAGGTTGTTTCTATGAAAATACAGGAGTGGGCATAATAATTGTACCTTTCTCGCTAGTAGTTGTTATGAATTAATGAAATGTATTTTTCCATCTTCCCACGGCTGTGGCTTGTAGCCTCGTAACCCCCATGTAGTTCGCTTTAGTCGTTGGCTTTTCTCGTGGTGTTTTATCTCATTTTTCTTTTCATCTAGCCATTGTTTGAGACACTCTGTGCG
Organism: Halesus radiatus; assembly: GCA_022606495.2. Taxonomy (NCBI): domain Eukaryota; kingdom Metazoa; phylum Arthropoda; class Insecta; order Trichoptera; family Limnephilidae; genus Halesus; species Halesus radiatus. The sequence goes on from JAHDVE020006741.1 coordinate 279,383, forward strand.
AACATTGCCTCAGCTGTGCTAATAAACTAATCATTCGATTTACACAACAATTTTAAAATTCATTTTTTTCACGAAATTATGCTAGCCAATAAGACAGATACTTGAACGCCTGTGGCATCAAGGAGATATTAATATGCAAGGTGTATTGGGACGTACCCGACAAACCGGTGAAACTTAAAATTATTATATAAATAGCGATCACCGATAGCGTTAATTCTAGAAATATTTAAAAAAAATAATAATTAAGCACGTAATGTTTTTAAATGTTGAGATGAATTGTTTGTTGGCGGATTTACACTGTTCATAAGAATACGAAATGGAATAAATTGTTATTTTCCTTTAAGAAAGTTAAAAATCACTTTTAAAAATTCAATACTCCAACACATCGACGGTTCCAACGAACAATGTCGGATGTGTAAATTGGTAATTTTGCATAAGAGCTGTAGTAGTTGCAATAATATGTTTTTCCAATGAAATAAATAGGGTTTTATGCCAAATATCAAAAACCACATTATATTTCTTTATCTCAAAAACAATCAAAATGTAGATGTGAAACTCTAAACACATAGAAACGAAACTTTAAACGTCTCTAATAAAAAGTTACCATTTATACATCCGACATTGTTCGTTGGGACCGTCGACATATACCATATACTGTTTGTGTTGGTGTTACAATATATTCTTTTGTTAATTTTATATTTTTTTTGAAGGAATTGAGTTTTAGACCTACAATAACAATTTATATTTTAATAAAACAATAAAAATTTCACCGTAGACCAAAATGCCATCTACATTTTTTACTCCAAATTAGCTCAGGAATTACTGGTTAAAATTTGTCTGGTACGTTCTGATTCACCCTATACACAGCGCCCTTGAGGTGATTTTTCACAAAAACCACTTTGTACAAATTATTACTATTATTCAACCTTCATTCCGTTCCCTATTAACAGCAGATTTTTTGATGATGCCATTCCACTTCTAAAGATCTTTTACTTTTGCTCGCAGCAATTCTTCTCTCTCAGCCTCCCCCGCCTGGTATAAATCACAAATCCATGCTAGTCAACTGGCCCAACCTGCTGGTTTTGTGGGGTTGATAGGTCAAGAAACCTATATCTTAGTTGCACCTGTGTCAATGTTCAAATCATTTTAATTTATACAATGGCGAGTCATCCGTCTCGCTTGAAAGACCACATTAGGGGATTCTAAAGTTCACGACGTGAACTTTTATAGTAAGTCAGAGACAAGGCGTCACGGTCAAATGACCGCTACTCGCCATTTACATAAGGTTCACAGTCGCCCGCTGATATAATGGTAACGTAATTACATAATCCGGAAACGTCCGCTTCCTTTTATATTGTGGCAAATAAGATTAAAGTTTACTACAGGTTGCGAGTAACTTATAAGTTAATGGTACAGGGTGATTCAAATTTTATTTAACCTTCGGATGATTTTTTGTTGCTAAATAGTTTTATGAAAAAAAAAACTAGATCGCTCAGTAGCATAATACATTTAACATTATGTATTTAAATTGAACGTTGTATGAAATCATATAAGATATTTTTACTCCATTTCTTCGCTTTTGTTGGATCTCTTCATAATTCGGTCATACGTATTTTTCCGCATACATATGCCACTGGATTTCATGTATTTTGCATTCAACCACATTATTTGACGTTATAAAATAAGTAATGATAATCAACATAAAATTTGAGTTAAAATATTACGAATAATCATAACTAGTCCTCATGTCACCTCAATGACGCTGCACAAAGCACGAAAATAACTGCCTACAGTTAGTCTATAGATATCTATTTATCCGTATTCTATATATTGACCCCTTGGAATAACAAGGTTCTATCTGACACAGCAATGTCATGCAATAATGTGCTCTATAGAAGATAACTTTAACATTCATTATCGCATAACATTGCCGTGTCAGATGGAACCTTGTTATTCCTTGTTAGCAGAAGTACCTTAATGACAGATTGTTGGTACGGCCTTGTTAAGCGCCTTTGTGGTAATATTTCACAAAATGGCGCTATATAAATTATCCAAGAATAATGTGACAAAAGTCAAAGAATCAACCGGCTAGATAGATATTGGTAAGGGAAGGAAGAAGATCAACTAGAGGGTGTGCTGAGAATATTTAAAGTATGGGACTATGCGTCAAGTCTAATAATTGAAGTGCTTCCATATTATCTAGATCTGTTATTTTTTTTGAAGAACTAATGTTTTTTCTTTAAAGCACCCTTGAAGTGTTTAACCACGAGAACGGCGCCATAGAAGTAATCCAAATATTATTATTATTATGTACTTTTTAATCACCGTATTTTTACAAATGTGTTTCAGTGACTCATTGCACCTGTCCACAAAGAACGGTTCACCTTATACAGGTAGCACATAAAGTTCTTTAACTCAAAGGCGATCGAAATAGTTACACCTAATAAAAAAGCTCGCCATAAACCCACCTCGATCAAAATCAACCCAAACAAATTATTGATCTTTTTTACAGAGGCTGTCCATTTTAGATGGTATATTTGTTCGTTTTTTACTACGTCTTCCGTTTTAGGAGTTCCTTTATATTGTGGTCGTTCACAAAATTTCATGGGTGAATTCCTCCGGACTTGGGGAAAGACGTTGGAATTACTCGTTGTTCAGGCAGAACACTCTGCAGGCCTATTGTTACTTAGTCAAGATGAATTTATTAGATCTCTTTGTTTAAATGTGTTGGACAATGCCAGACACGCAACGCCCTCGCCAAAATAACGAAACTGATTTGTTTCCCAATGATGATAGTAATTATTTTTTAAGGCTACATATTAATAAAGCCTTTTTAGAACTGCTAGTGAGTAAATTATATTATCATTCTATTTTTTAAACTGTTGATTCGTGGTGGATTTCCATTGTAATATTGTAAAAACAAAAATAATTATTGTAATGGTTAATTACATAGTGGTGTTTTAAAATTACCTCAAGGGCGCTTTACAGTTTAGTTAATAACCTTTAGGGACTTAAAAACTATGAAATTAAATCCGTATTTGTTTTATTTTACAAGCTCCCTCTTATAACTAACGCATAAAATAATGTTTTAACAAAAGATATAAAATAACTTTGTAGAGTCATTTGTATTAAATTAATAACAATTACTTTGTTTAAAACAACTGTATTTAATTATTTAATATTTGTTCTATTTTCTTATTATTTGTCTATATTTGTCATTATTTTCAGTAGGTATATTGTTTATCCTGACGAGGGGAGCTTTGCTACTGAAACATATAGATATTTATATATTAAATATACGGTGGTTATAAACAAACTAATTGTTATTAATTTAATAATATATTAATAACTTGAAACCAATGACTTCAATATCTGTTACACGTGACCAATGTCATAATACATAACATGAAATGAAATAAACAAGAGCTGCAGAAAAATAACAACACGTACATAATACAAAAATGATGCAATGACAAAAATTATAATTTCAGAGAACACAAGTCAAAGCCTAAACAAGGTTTTTGTATGTAAGTCGATGATTTTAGACATTCTAAATGATAATCTTCAAGTTTTAATTTTATAGAGCCTGACAAAAATCATTTAGACTAGTACCAAAAATGTCAAGGCCCTGACTTGAGTTAACAGATATTCTGGACAGTGGAGAATGGTACCCATAATTAGTAGAGTGTTGATTGAGGAAAATAATTGTATTGTTTATCAGTCTACGTCAAGGAATGTTGAACTAGATGAGTTGCAACCAAGAAGGTGAGTCAATAATGCAATAGTTATTTTGAAAATGCAAATGAGATAAAAGTCTTTCCTACGCATTTCTAATAATGGCATCTTACTCACCAGTATGTTTTTACTTAACCGTTTTTAAATATCGATTAAAAATCAATTTATGTATTTTTGCACACGGTGACATATAAAAGCATGACCCTATTATCCAAAGAAAGCTAATTATTATAATTTTGAATTTCCTAAATAGTTGACTCTTTTGTTAATTAATAATACTGAATTAGTTTGTGTAGGATTTTAGAATGTAGTCTGAATTATGTCCATCACCTCGCATTGAGAATAAAGAGAGGCCAACCATTCAATTTAGTAACCTTTCATTTTTTCCCAACTTTGCTTTATTACGGTCCGGCCGCTGAGAGGTCCGTCGTAGCCTCTCTTTCTATTAAATGCCTCGTTTATGAGAAAGAGGGAGAGGTTAGAGCGGAACTAGCAGCGATTCGCATTTAGTTATGATTGCTGAGTTTGATGGTAAGGTCAGACGTTGATGGTTTAGTTGAATCGAGGCTTTAAAGGTTAATGATTTTGGTGCTCTTAGCCACTGATACGTTTATTTTTAAACCGTTTTCCATCATCAAAAATTACGCCATTTACCTGCCCGAAGAGGAAGAGATTTGCAATGAAGATTGTTATTATTTATCATCGTTTAACATTGCACTAATATTTGTCTGGGTAATGGTTAAGTGGATTGAAAATTGAGCAAGAAGAATAAAAGTTTGTTCAATTTACAGTCTAACTGCAAACTGTGTTGTACGTACGAGTACTAAACTATGAAGTATTGTTTACGAGAAATTGAGATTAAACAGGAAATTGTGTATTTAATGAGGATAATTTCATAAAAATTGATAAATATATTTATGGTTAACTTAAATAATGGAGCTTTGTTTTAAGTACTTTTTATTATTATATGTCGACCGGTTTCGGAACAACCGTTCCTTCATCAGGCCAAAATATATACTAACTATATAATATTACAACATTATGGCAGAACATCTATATTAGGTGTCACAGTGGGGGTGGGAGCGTGACTAGGGTTAGTAAAAAGTGGGGAAAGGGATAGAGATTGAGGGAGGGGTGAAAGAAAACTTATTTAAGATGGGGCTGTAAGATGGGATTTTTTTTTTATTGTTAATAGTTCATTATTAGACTCATTATTATTATTATTAAGGGATATCTTAATATATTTCTTGTTAAAACATACATAAAAAATATTTCGAACACATGCCGTAATGCTATTTATCCTGAATAAAGATATAGCTGTATCACAAAGTATAACTTTAACCTGAAATTATGTTGTAACATTTTATCCGTTAATGTGGCACTAAAACGATTAATCTATGGTATACCAATTCGGTGTAGGTTTTTCAAAGCTTTTTTTAACTAATATTCGCTACTGGTTAAAATGATTATCTTATTTCTACACAGGGCGGAATTAAATGATTATCAATTATAATAAAGTTATTCCCTAATAATAATATCTACATTTAAATATTTCAATTTTTGATACTGACAATTCGTGGTTGTACTTGTATTCTGTTATAATGATTTATTAAATTGACTTTTAAAACTTTATCCACTTTTTAGTTTCGGCCTGAACGGTTTCAGACTATGACGACCATCTTCCGACCGGTACAATTTTTCCTTACTATGGTATATATACAATTTTTGGGGTATCAGGGGTAATAAATCATGATTTTATATGAATTTTATTACTCATTATTATATTCTGATTTTACACACTGTAGGGTTTAAGATATTTTGTATTAATTAGTATTATAACTATATACCTATCTGGTTTTAAAAACTATTCTTCTTCTTCGTATGGTGGAGAAGAGATGGTGGAGGTCATAGTGAGATCCTGAGGTTATTCAGCCAGTCGACGGCATCGGTAGTCACTTGGTTCAGTACAGATGTTTCATAGGGAAACTGGTGAAGAGGCCGTTCTTCTACGATGTGATCTGTTGTTTGAATATGTCCACATTCACACAGTTCGGAATCATTTAGGCCCCATTTATGCATCATATACGCACAACGGCTGTGACTGCACCAAATGCGGTTTAATGAGTTCCACGTCTTCCGAGGGAGAGAGAACCCTGGCAATTTAATAGTAGGGTCTACAACATGGTTCTTGTTTTTCACGTGCGAGATCTGCCACTGAGTTCGCCACGACTCTTCAGAGGAGTATCGTAGTAGAGGGCTTTCGCCTTCAGTCCAAAAAGGTTTTCTGGATGTCAGGCGGCTGGTCAGGAGGTTTACAAGGTCATCTTGAAGTGGAATGTTACTATTGACGACCTTTTTGTATTCCCTGAGGTTTGCTGTATCTCATCTTGCAGTGAACGGTGTGATATTCAAGAGGACTGGGAGCCATTGTAGTGGGGTGGAGGGAAGTGCTCCACTTACCGTGCGCATAGCACTAAAAACTAGTAAAGATGAGTTTCATTGTGTTTTTTATCAAGATGATTATGTAACTCGTTCATATAATCAAAGGTTGGTGAATTCTGATATTATTAGGAGTTTACTTTTGGGTTTTCCCATCTTAGTTGTTATGTCGTGTTTTACAGGTGAATTTCCAAGTATTTGGTTATTGCCAGCAGGCATTAGGGTAATCATAGTTTACCACCCTAGATTCCCAAAAAATTGTATATATACCATAGCTTAAAGAAAAATTGTACCAGTTTGAAGATGGCCTTGATAGGCTGAAAACGGCCAGGTAAAAAAGTGTAAAAAAATTTAAATCGCTTTAAAAAATAAATCATAATAGTTTACATAGTAAGCTGCTCAAGGCTACTTCCTATCCCGGAGACATATACAGTTGAATCTTCGCGTTAAATTCCCAAACCGTCGAAAATGAAGACTAATTTAAAAGTATATAATAAATATCAAATTCTGATTACCTTATTATCACTTTTATCACTCTCTTCTAGCGTGAATTGCAGTTTGGAATGTTTCGGTTACGTGCCTGAATATACGTATCAAGTTTAAGTGTTTTTTAACCTCAGGCAAAAGCTATACAAAATTGAACCACCCAAAAGATTTGGAATTAAGATAAAATACACATTTATTTAATGTGCTTAATTATACGCCCCATTCAAGTATTTATGCAATAAAAGTTAGTAACATATTTCTATTCATTTCACATTTAGATTTCTATGCCCCTTATCTAATAAATAAGCCAGTTTATTGAATTCAGTGGATATCTGATATTATTGGGAAAGAGTTCCTAGACACATTAAAAAATTGTGTTTTTTTATTTACAAAATACTAGAATTAAACCTTTATCTTTAGGTATGTTCTATATGACGTGATAGCGAATGGAAGAATAAGTCGGGGACGTCCGAGGAAGACATACCACGATAACGCGAATCAAATACTTGATTCGGTTCATGTTTTTTTTTTATTAACATTTTACAAACAAAAATGCAAAAAGTCCGATAAAATACTTTGTTGTAGTTTGTCTAACGGGAGCTTGTTATTCAAAACTTCAAATGTACAGTTAGGGTTATAATATATATATAAAATAACATTTTTTTCACTCTGGTTAGCCATAGATTACATATTCAAAAGAAGAAGGTTTGTTTGGGTAGAATATTTTAAAAAGAAGTTTAATATTTAGAAAAAAAAAATGTTTCTTAGTTTAGAGTTACTAATAGTCGTCACAAGGCATTACTTTCACTGTCAAATCAATTATGGCACCCAAACAACAAGCAAGAATTCACTACTTCATAACTTTTTTTTTTTTTAAATCCCGAGCAAGGCCGGGTACACTTTATTTTTATTACATCAGCTAGTATGTAATAAAATTATTCAGTAAATATCTATTTATAATTATATAAATCTTCTATTTAATTTTAAAATTCCGCCTTGGTCATATAAGCTCATATTTATAGGGTCCATTTTTATTGCTTGTAAGACCAATGAAATCGAATAATTTATTGGGTTTTCCAATTTCACCAAAAATTCTAAATCAATTTATTCATAAATAATACGTTTTAAGAAAACATGTTTTTTGTGTGGCAATAATTAAAGTTTGACAAAAGTGTGTAGGTATTTCGGAAAACTTCTGTCTGCTTTGAAGGATATACGATTAGTTATAAATTTCACGATTACGTAATAAATCATTTTGTTTTTGGAGTGCAATGACAGCTGCAGTAGCGTGCATTTATTTATGTATTTAGTTCGAACTAAGAATGCTGTTGTCATTTCTCTATTTACATAAAAAATTAGGATTGTCGTGAAAGCAGTTTTCCGATTCCGAAATTCAGCGTCATTAACTAATTATTGTTAGTCATCGCGTATTGCGTTCTGATTTTAGAAATGATAAATGCGGTAGCGTATCAACTTTTGGACGGACTTATGAACCATGCCCCTAAAGCCCTAAATCCCCCATAGCGGTTGTGGTGTTTTTTTTTTTTTTAATTTTATTTGCTACACAACAATGATTATTGCACCACGTATTATAATGTATTTGAATATAGTATCACCTTATTAACAATGCAATATATTTCTGCGTTGTCGGGATTTCCTCCCTTATTTAATCCATGCTTCTTCAAGACCCGGACTGAAATCGCACTCAGCAACTAACTTAATTCGGGTCAAAACGTCGTCCGAAGTACTGACAGGATTTGAAATGTCATATATTGATATAAAATAAAACTTGTAACATAACATTCCTGGAGAAAGTTTACTCTACTTTTATTAGAAATATCAGACAAAATAAGAGAATTCGTAACAAAAAAATAAATTATTATTATTATTATATTATTACTGATACATGAGCAAACCTCTTATAATATTAATATATTATAATCTCGCTCAGTGCGCACAATTTAAAAATCCATCCGATTTATGCTGTGACCGGCTGAAGTATCATCGGACGGGACGCATATATAGAAACGCACCGTGCGGCAATTATTAACAAAATTAAAACAACACCTCCCCCTTCCCCCCTTCCCCTCTTCACCCGTGAGGTGAATGTTTTCCGGTGTCGGAAGGCAAAAAATTGTGAATGCACACACAAATGTGTACGGTAACGTCCCTTTGTTTTGTTTTTTTTTTTTTTTTATGTAAATTTTTCAAAAAAAAAATTCGCAGGTGACGCGGTTTTATGTACCCAACTACAACTCCAATTCTGACACGAATTGAAATTGACTTTGAATTCTATTTTAGCCGTTGTTTATGGTAATTTGTCCTCTTTTATATTGAAACTATCAAATCAGTAGGAACTCCCCAACGTTCCTCCACCCCTCTATGGCCCACCCCTATTCGTGTCGAAACAGTTTAAATTAAGATTATAAATTGTCAAATGTTTCAAGTAATAATAAATACGTTATAAATTAAATAACTTCCCCAACCCCAACGTTTTAAACGGCTGTGAGAGCTTTCCCTTAATTGCTATGTTAATATGGGGAAAACTAAGTTTGACGTACTGAAGACGATTCAGCAAACAAATCTGCTGAAAGTTACATTTGAAAAAAAATCATTGTGAAATTCATGAGAAATGTGAGGTTAGGCTCAGCTACGTTTCCGCTTTACTCGAGCACTATGTTACCGAATGAGCTGAAATTTTGCAGTTCTACTAAGTTTGGTGTACTGAAGACGATTCAGCAAAAATGCTGCTAAAGTTACATTAAAAAAAAAAAAACATTGTGAAATTAATTAGTATCTCTAGTGACCCCAGGATGCCAAGGTGATCGCTACACTACTCAAATAATTGGAAATAAATTTTTGGGACCACGTTTTTATACCGGTTACTTACGAATACAAAAGAGATACCTCAAACTCTTCTCAAAACGTCTTCTAGTGTACTCTACCTATCTATTAGATCTTTTTTATGAGTGATTAAACACAACTGATTAAACCTGTTACGTTAATTTAGTGATGGAAAGATGGTATGTCACGATAAACGCGTGTGCGCCCTGTCCACTCTATCTCTGTCCATGATTGGTACCATAGCAGATAGTACACTTATTTACCTACGAGAGTGCGTGATGATGCAATGTTGGAAAATTACGTTTATGGCATACCAGACCTCTAATTATTACAACATGTCTCCTGAGGGCTAGTGATGAGTATAATCGAATTATAACATTTCGAAACATTGATATAATCGATTTATGTATCGTATTATTCGCGTGGATTTAAACGATTACGTAGATTTTTTAGTTTTTAAAGTAAAACAATATGGCAGAGTTTGAATATAATTTTGTATGATGATTTCTTCTCGGGGCTAAACAACTGTTTTGATTAAGAGAAATGAAGTAATAAGAAACTTATTAGAATTCGGAGCGACCCTTAAAACTTGGGTATGTCTTAGATATATGATATCATTTCTAATTTTGAAACTCTCAATTCATGGTGGAATTACATTTTAAAATGATTTTTTTAAAGGTGTTTATCATATATGTGATATCAATACATAATTAAGTTAATACCCTCATTTCTGAGATAGTCGATGGAACTTAAATTACTATTGTAGACCTCGAGGACCTTCCTTCTATTTATTTTATACGGACATTTATCCTATAAATCTGAACGCTTTTACATTTCGCGATTCATTCGTTCAATCTATGTGAATAGCCATTACGTATTTCAACCCGGGCGTTTATTGACATTCAACAATTTGATACAAATACATGTACTTTAACCGCTTCACTAGACGATGTCTCTTCCGAGACGGGTAGGAACAATCGTTAGCATTTAAAAAATCTTGTTCTGCATTCAATATTTAAAAAAAATAACGATTTTGAATTAAGTACATTAAAAAATTGAAAATACATCAAAATATAAATAAAAATACTTTAAAGAGGTTTTAAAGTGCCTAAAATTACCTAAATATATATTTTTTATTTAGGTAATTTTCAAATGTTTTCGCAGGTATTTTTCCAAATACCTTGGAAAACATTTAAAAGTGCATAAAAAACACGAATAGCGTATAAAAAGTAGGATAGGTAAAAATGATGAAAAAGAACGCCCAAAATGCAATTTCAGTAGTCGATTAGGGACCCATATAACCCAACCTATTTGCTAAACCAAGATGGTTTATAAAGTTACAACAAATACAGTTTTGTAAAAGGCGAACCAAAATATCACTTAATTTTTTGAAAATTTGCAAGAAACTTGGTGATGCAAGTCCTTTTTTATGTTTATTAGCCGTATGTTGAACTAACTAACCATCACGTCGTTATCCGCAGGGGTAGGCAGAGAGGACGGACCGCCAAACAACTCGATCTTGGCATACATTTCTTGTTTCCTTCACATTCACACAACGTCTCATACAATCTCTTCTGTTGTTCCGACTTCTGACATGGCCCGACTCAAGTATTTGATTCACTTGATCATGCCATGTCTTCCTCGGACGTCCCCGGCTTCTTTTTCCATTCTCATTCGTGTCATATATTATCCTTACACTCCTTAGTTTATTCTTGCATTCTGTTAGATGTTGAAGTTTTTATAAAATCATTTTATGTTTTTTAGGAATATCTTGAATATGAAACGTATGAGGCAGGATTCGTGTTTTTTTGGCAAAAATAGATTTAATTTTTGGTACCCAAAATTAATTATTAGTTTTTGCACCTGTGTTTTGTGCGTGAGATATTTCGGAAGATATTGATTTTATGCAGTTTTTTATGGATATTTTTTAAAATATATATAGCTTCCTGATATCTAGTATGTTATTTGTAATTGGCAGGTTTCTGTTTGATGTACATAAGGTTTTTTTCAATATGATTCTAATTTATTCTTGTTTTGTGAGTTGTGTTAAGCTCCTTGCAGCTCCACCCCATGCCGATATACCGTAAGTAAAAAAGTTCTCACAAAGGGCAAAGTAAACACCTTTGTTGTTGTTAATATGAGAAATAAGTTTTCCGAATTATAAACAGGAACCACTATCAACGAATCTGTTATGAGTCTTAGCTATCTACAGTTATAAAAATATGAGAATTTGCTAAGAAATACGAAATAATACACATCGGCTATCTGATGTAAATGTCTCGGTCTCGGCTCTGCGCTAATCAAGGCGTTACTTCTGAATGGGCTATCAGCTATAATGCGCTACATATGAATACACTATTATTTCACCTCCTCGGTCCAGTTGGTCCCCTGGGAACCCGTGTCGTATTACCGACACCCATAGAGCCTGAAGACAGCGGCCGAGTCGAAGACACCGCACGTGAAGGAACAATAGTGTGGGAGAGTGTCGCCGAGCGTGACGGGCACCTCGCTAGCTAGCCCTAGTCACTTAAGCAGTCAGTCTTCACTCAGATCAGGTGGGGGGTGACCAGACTGACTGATCTGAAGGGGTCAAGTGTCTGGTAAGCACAGTGGATTTGGACCTCTTACGGAGATAATTATTAAACTCCTTGATTGTACTGAAAAGCTGCAACTTCAGACGTTTGTTCTCGGTCTTTTACATTAGTTAGGTTAGTGTAACTTTGACTTTTCCGCTAATATATTTAATCATACACAAATACTTTCTAGAGCGCAATTATGTTAAGCGTTATTATTCATTTTATCGTCAATTGACCAACCTTCGCGTGGGGATATTTGCAGGATGAAACGCTACACGGATAAACAATTTACTAAAATTGTCTTTTGTACTTACTGAATTTAATATGTTATTAACTATTTGCTGTGTCCCTGAGTTTCGTCGTCGGCTCACAAAGCTGAGTGATACGTAACTCAATCTTATCAATATTACTAAATATTATCTTTTTTTTTAGTACTCAATTTTAAACGCATTTTTTTCCTCATAGCACCAACCAGTACCTATCAAACACATATACATATTTGTTTGCTCTATTATATTTGTTTTTCTCACCTCTTCATAAGTACTCAATTATTATACTATACTCAAATTATTTGGTATACGTAAACGATTATTATATACCTTTTTTCTTATCTCTTTGACCTTAACTCTTATTCTATATTAATTATTATACTATACTCAGTTTATCTGGTATACACAATTGTTTTTTTTCTATACTAATCTTCACATCTCTTTATACGTAATTATTATACTTTTTTTAGATATATTATATTACCATACTATGTCAATACTAGTTTTTTTCCGTTCTATTTGTGTATAATGAGACAGGATTTGTTCCTAGTTGGGCAGTCAAAGCTTTCTTAAATTTTGTTGTTAAATAATGTGTGTTTCAAATAAATAAATATTATCATTATTATTATTTCTGTCCTGGCACACCACTCCGTTCTTAATTTATGCTCATACATCATCTCTCATTAAATATTTTTCTTAAATAAAACAAACACTTTGTTTTGAACCAATATTTTATTTTTAATTTTTCACCAGCTGGTTTCACTTATCCCAAAGTACAAGTAAACAAAAATAAAAAAAGAGTTCTCCTCTCTCCTTTGACGTTCTGTCACTACCATTTATGTATTGTTCCATATAAGCATATTTTTGTTTCATTATTATATTTTATATTTTGTCACCCTCTTGTTCTCTTTTGTATTGTGTCTCACCTATATATGTGCTTAGTCTTTGTATTTCTGTTTAGTTTTAAATGTTTCCTTGACGAAGTTTTGGATAAGCGAAACCGATTGGTGATAAATTTAAAATAAATTGGTGCTTCAAAATAAAGTGTTTGTCTTATGACCACAAAGTAATTGCTTTTTACGAAAACAAAATGTTTTTCTTGTTATCATAATATTCTTTTGACACTATTTTCATTATTCGTCGCTAGATATACGGATACAATTTTTTTTAATAGTTTTTTATTATATGTATTTGCCTTAAATTTTAATCATAATATGCTGGTGTCTAATGATTATACATAATAATAATAATTGGATGATTTGTATAGCGCCGTTTTTGTTAAAAATCACCCCAAGGGCGCTGTATAAACATTTCTTCCTATTGTTTATCTAATTATGTACAAACAGATACAGAAAAAAACATACTTACATTGCAGGTCGCTTCAGATGAACACAGTTTTTTTTAGAAAATTTACGTGGGATTTTTTAGAGATATGTTTTTTACGGTTTGCTATTTTTTTTTCTATTGATGTTACATTTATTAGAATATTGGTGGTACACTAAGAGTTGGTATTTATTTAAAATATTTGTAATATTTAGGATTGGAGAATATTTATAAAATTACCTTAAAAAGCGTAACATAAGTTTTAAAGCATGTTAAGAACATAATAAGTGTTATTAACAGGGATACAGCGTTTAATTCACAATTTACAAATAAATACAAAAACTAACAAAGAGCAGAAATAACATGTTAAAAACGCTCGTTATAGTAAATACGGATGTACCCTTTAGTTCGTGTATTACCGAATGACATAATTTACCGAAACACTATCGTGGGCATATTCTAGCAGTACGAAATTATGCATGAATGAATGGAATTTTCGATCTATGTACATGTTTTGTTTTTACAAAAAGGGGGACATGCTTTTGTATGCGGGCCACTTGTTGTTTAACGTGTTTTTATGTAGTAGGAGTACTTGTTGATACCTTATTCTATAGAGTTTTAGGATAATAGTATTTTATAGTATATGAGATTAAAACATGTGAAATAGAAGCTTCGCATCGTTGTGTACATTGAATACTCTTCTCCCTACTCAAGAATTGACCTTTCTAGTTAAATTGTGAAATAACATTACTAAATCTCCATATATAAAACGTATCTCTTGTTTGATTAAAAAAATGCACTGTATTATAGACGAAAAATACAGAAATACACCTTAATTATATTGACACCATTGTATATGGTTTAAAAAAAAACTATTGTTTTCACTTTGTTCAAATCTTCAATTCTGTTTATCTCAAAAAAAGATAATTTCACATGACTTGATAACGTATTCGTAAAGAGATAATGTTGTTTATATCCACTATGGTGAGAAATAAATTATTTAACGTGCGTATATTTAATAGGAGTTTATAAAGTGCACTGGGATTAGGCAACCCGCTACTGTCCATCTCACCTCCATTGGCCTGAACTTATTAATTTCTATTCCGATCTTGTGGCGCTTCCATGTGAACTGAGAAACCTGTTTGGTATTATAATTCTTACAAGCGTAATAATATCATGTAGCATGTACCATGCATCGTACATGACACTTCGCCCACAACGCAGGGGTGTAAAACGTAAGATGAAAGGTTATGTTCTCGTGAACAATAGAGTGATCGTTAGAAGCGTAAACCCCAACACTTATGTAATATTAGAAATTATAATAAAGCCGTTCACAGTGATAATGAACTGTATAGAAGCGCGAATTATAACAACTATTATTACGCATTATTATCGTTATATTTTTTTTTATTACTTTTTTTCGATTTGGTTCCGCAATATAGTTCCATTGTCACTGGTGAAACTCAATTAGGTATTGTTTTCACACTATGTCGAATGTCATTGTTAAATATTTTACTGTTGTCTTCTCCAAAATCATTAAATAATTACCTTGGTATATGCAGGTACCTGGTACACCGGCTATGTCTGGCTTATGTGACATTTCTAGCTTTCTCGATTAAAAAACATTCTCTTCCTGATTCAACTTAGTGTCCAAATGAATCTTTGAAAATAGTTTGTCACGGTCATGTAAATTGGATAAAAATTGTCACTAAACGTCACCCTTAAAAAATATCTTTAAAAAGTTTTGGTTTTGTGTGTACACTTATTACAGATTTTTTTTATTCATAGAGTTTGGCGATATTATTCACGATTATGATTATTTTTGAAATTCATCATATTAGTACAAGGAAACAGAGCTAGAAAATAACAAGATTAATCAAGCCTATTTAAAATGTAATTTTTAAATTAGTAAATCTATAAAAACGTGTATGTTTTATAGATTCCTCTCATAACAACCACGGTTGCTTCATTTATGGTGAAGATGTTAATTAAACCATTAACTATTCATCTTCTTCAATCAGCACTACGTTTTTTATGTTATTTAATATCTTTAAAAGCCAGTAATCAATCCACCTGACATGAGACGATAGACGTAGAATAGCGAAGAATGAAAAAACCTTCATTTTATATAACGTCGGGACCAAACGATTACGAAACCGTTATAACGATTCGTTAAAACTGCTACTGTTTGTTAAATTATGCATTACTTCTAATATAGGTATATAAATCTTTCTTTTATCCATTAAAGATCTTTATTGTAGGTAAGGACTTGTTATCTCTAAATTATTCTTGTTCTTTCCGCCCTAAAATGTATTCATCTACATGAGTTTAGTTAATAGATTGTAGTTCTCGTGGAAGAGTATTTTTAATTTCTCGCTTAAATTGAATTAATCATAGGATTTTCCCACGACGTCGACACACCGTGGTTGTTGCTTCTTACTCCATGTACAACCTGTAAGGCTTTCATAAGGCTGTAAAGTCATTAAGTGATAATATAATGGGCAATATTTGAAGAAATTCAAGAGACTTTTAAACATTATTTACATAACTGACGTTCTTTTAAAGGCAAAAGAGTAAATATATTTTAATAAATGGATTAAAAATTACTTTGCAATCACCACTTTATTAATATATATATATCAGCATGTTTCGAAAGCGAAGATTTCCTCATCAGGACATACAGAATACTAAAAAATAATAATGTCAAGTATGGACAAATGATAAACATAGAAAATGAAAGAATAGACAAATTATAAACATAAACCAAAATTGATTAAAGTAGCTAAGTAATTAATCAAAAATGTTAATAAAAAATTATTATGAAACATCGAATAACAAATTTTTATTAGAAATTAAAAAGAAATCATTTTTATTATTAATATTAATTAATATGAAAATAAATACAATAGATAGCTATTTAAAAAAAAATGTTATTAATTATATTTAATTGACTATTAACACTTTTTAATGTCTAAAATATATAAAACCAACTGTAATTATAAAATTATAAAATACGATAAATTTCTGAACAAAACTTATTTTTTCATTGAATTTGTTAAGGAACTTGTACGCTCATGCGTTGACCACAACAATAGCAGAAGATGATAAAAATGGTACTTTTCACATATTCAATATACAATTCATATCCAAATTTGGAAAACTACACACATCCTATCTTTGGTGATAGAGCAATCATGTCACTGCTAGGTACGTATAATATATATATATATTTTTTTAATATGAATACCTCACAAGAGTCCCAACTGCTCCCAACCGTCTGGAGCCAGTGAAACTATGGCATTCCCAATTGGGGAATGTTGTGAGGCTGAAGGTATTGGGGAGGGGAAGGAGAAGGGGGAGAGGAAGGTTGGGAATACCTGGCTATTCAGATCTGGTCACCAAACACAGCTAAAAGCCATTTCAAGCAACGTTTCAATTCTGAATGGTGGTCTTTCACCAGGGCGATACTGAGAGTATCTTCCACTCTGGAACGTGCGCAAATAATTTTAATTCTCCTTTTTAATAAAATTTTAATATAAAATAATTTTAATATAATAAAATTTTAATTCTCCTCAAAATTTCATGTTAAAATTACTCGTTCGATAATTCGAATTGGAATTGTAAATTGAACCCATAATCTAGTTTTAGTCTTCGTAATTCAACGCCACTATAATTAGACACGTCACAACAATTTAAGGCTGTAATAAAATTTTTAATTATATCTAATTAACCATTATATTTATGTCAATCTCTTATAGTATATCCTAATTATTACATCTCGTAAGGCTGGCTGACAAATAATTATATAAGTGCGTCTAGCTAACTTCAACCTTATTTGTTTTCTCGATTCTCCTACTGCCCACAAGTCTGCCTCCATTTGGGACTCGTTCATGGCGACCCTCGCAAGTCCCATTAAACTAAATAATGGACGATGGCGAGAGAGTCCCACGTATCAAACCTCCAAATTTATAGCGGAAATGACTCATGGATCATGAGTTTGTCAATTTCACTTTTATGTAGAAAAAAATTACAGTGCATTAAACTTTTTTCTTTGTTTTTCGAATTCATAAAAGCATCGTGGAAATGTGCAAAAGTATCATTGTTTTTGTGTACAGCAAAATCCAACACATTTCCGATTCAATTTATTTTGTAACCAATGTAGAAGAAAATGAGTAGGTATTATAGTATTGAACGTGTTGGTAGAAATGTATGGAATAGATTGATGTACCATTCTCTTTTCTCTCTCTTCTTATGGCGATAATGTGATTCTTACGATGAAAATATATTGGTTTCTACTCACGCTCTTGCAAATGCTGATATTATCAGTGGCCTGCGTTACTATTACCAAATGTAGGCTGTGTGTAGTTTTTCACTTGAAAGTGGCAATTTTTTTATCATCTTTCATTGATTGTTGTGGCCAAATGAATAAATAGAAAAGAAATTCCTTACCAAAATCGTGGAAAAATACATAATGTTATAAGATTTGACGTATTTTTATATTATCGTTTAATTTGTTTATTTTATTCGTTTTTCTTAGCGTAGGAACAGCTTTTCAGGACTGCACGCCACTACTGTCTATCTTAAAATTAAGACAATGAGGTAAATTCGTGGGTAGGTAACAGTTTAAAGGAACATTAAAGGGCACGTTGGAGAGGAATTATTCGTAATTCGAAATAATGATAGTATTATTAGTCAATACGATAAACACTTTGTTTTAAAAAGTAAAATATTTATTATTATTTTAATTTATATAGGCTCATTTGTAAAAATCAATTCAGAAATCTGACTATTCCTGACCGTCCTACGTATGTTTACAAAAAATAATTGCAACCCTTTCAAAGCACGTTTTTTTTTTAAATAAACTTAACTAAAGTTTTGTAATACGTAAAAAAAACATTAAAGTTAGTGTTTATGAAAAAAATTATTTACACCCTATTATTTTTTATTTAATTTCTTCTCGACATTTTAAAAACATAAAACTTAAATAGGACGGTAAGAAACATTCATATTTCTCATTTGATTTTGAAATTTGTTTGATTTGTTAAGTAAATTATAAATATACGAGTATATATTTTTATTTTTAAAAACATTATATTTATCGTATTGGGTAAATAATATAATCATTATTTCGAATTAATAAATAATCCCTCTCCCCCTTAAATAAAAACAATAGGTACGCTCTTCTCAATGATATGAATAAAATATATATATATTATTTCTATAGCGCCTTTTGTGAAAAATCCTTCCAATAATTTATATAAACATTACGTCAACAACGAAGGAGTGCCACTAAATTGGGAGGTTTGTTTTTTATTGCACACAAATTACGTTTTTTTTTAGAATTTTTATAATGGAGTAATGGGCCATTTACTTTGCGTAGTAAATTAACTAACTATTACAAAAAGATAATCCTATGAAGGTACCTACTTGATAGGTATTCTATGGTATTCACATAGTCCATACCACGCATTTAATTTCTGTCAATAGGCAATACCTCAAACTGTATTGCATAGGAAGCTGCTGGTACCATCACTCACACACAGTCGTAGAGGTAGTAATGGTCATCGGTCAGTGTTAAAAAAGCTAAAAGCTGTTGCGGTTGTGAATGAAATGCCGTGGGAAATCAACTTCCGCTGCGTCGGCTGATGCAGTAATAAATTACAGAAAAATAGCCTTACAACTTGCCTCATTCGGCCCCACCGCTGAATACATTATACACTCCCTGTAGGTACACTGTACTTGTATGCAATTTATCGCTAATTATCCCTGCTTACTATCCGCTTGATAGTCATTGAGAAGTATTACTGAAGAAGAGCCTTCAATGGGAGAATATAATTGCAAATATTGTGCGCGGTAGACTATGCAACTTATTAATATCATAAAATACTGCCAAAATAATGGTAGATTATTTTAGTCGATTTAACTTTTTATTTGAGTTTTTTTTAATTAGTTTTTGAAAAAATGCGTTATTTGAGTTAATTGTTGCAAATTACATAATAATTACAATTTGGGGAGAGGTAAAAGGAAAAACTGCAATTGTTGTTCACGCGAGATCGCCAACACAGGCTTCTGTTTCTTCCCTGGTGCAAAACTAACTTATCAATGGTGATGCCCCTGGGAAAACTTGCTGGGTTAATTAACTGGCTCGCTGGTAATATGGATATTTTCTACACGACTTATGAGAAGTTTAAGCACGAACAAGCTATTATGTTAATACTATATTATGTACCAACCTGTTACCCTTTTTTAAAAACTATTTTTATAGCTCTAATTACCTATGTCTATATAATTACGTTAATGTATTGGTGTATATAACTGGTTTTGCAAAATAAATAATTAAAAAATGATCGAAATTTTATATCAGATTTTTATTTACCATAAAAGTATTGTTTGATTATGGCTATATCATTATTCCATTACTGCGTCAGTATGTCACGACTAATTTAGCATAAATACTTCAGCGACTGATTGTACGAATACTCAAATGTCAACGGAAATCATTAAAAGCCCTAAGAAAACCTCTTTTTTAGGAATGATTGTGCGATTAAGTCTCGGAATAAAGTTTTGACGGCAATTAGTGTTTTTTTTTTAAGAAATGGCGTAGGCTTTAAAAGGTTTCTATAATTTTGGTCCGACGATATTGAGGCAATATTTTTTTTATTGCTTACAATCAGGCACCTCGTTCATTAATTACTCCTACACTCTTTACACCTTCTTACGTTTCTAAACGTAAGCACTTATCTTAGGAAAATAATCAAGTCTATTATCTAGGTTTTTAATTATGCATTTGTGTATGGCGCTTAAATGGGAAATATAACCGTATCACCGTGATACCATCTTCGTTCTTAATTTTTTTAAAATTTGATCGTTTGTGAACCTAGTTGACACCATAGATAATTACACTACCATTTTATTAATTTGTCCTAAAATGGTTATTAATATAGTGTTCAGGGCCATAAATGCAATATGAATATTTTAAGGGGCTGTGCATGCTTGAGGTCCCTGAGGCGTATGTATGATAAAACCACGTATGACCATGTGAAAAATGTTGGTATTCACAAAGAATGCAAGTCTGATGTGAGCGTAATGAGGAAAGGGTGGTTGGTTAGATGGTTCGAGCATTAGAGCGAATGATCCAAGAAATGACTGTAAAGAGAATATATGATGAATAGAAGCCAAGGACGCCCGAGGAAGACACGGCACGATCAAGTGAACCAAATGTTCACTTTTTCAGTTTGATGGTCTCTGTGGTTGAGTGGTTACGATCCTTGACTATGAATCCCCAGGTCGCTGGTTCAAATCCCGGCGTGCAGGGGTAAATTTTATTTTATTAAATTGTGTCATTTCACAATTTATTCATTGAAAATTGCATGTAGTGTATTTGCGGCACGTTCCAGAATGGTAGTTACTGTAAGTATCGCCCTGGTGAAAGACCACCATTCAGAATAGAAACGTTGCTTGAAATAGCTTTAGCCGTATTTAGTGACCAAATCTGAATAGTCAGGTATTTCCCCCACCTTCCTTCTTCCCCATCTACCTATTGGGGATGCCATAGTCTCACTGGCTCCAGACGGTTGGGAGCAGTTGGGAATCTTGTGAGGTATCACATAAAAAAATATATATATTTGAGTCGGGCCATGTCAAGAGTCAGGATAACAGACGAGTATATATGAGACGATGTATGAATGTGAATGAAGCAATGAATGTGTACCATGACTGACTTGTTTGGCGGCCCGTCCTCTGTGCCTACCCCTGCGGGGATGCGGCGTGATGGTTAGTTAGTGTATACAACAATTCAACAACACAACACAACATGTGCCACCTGAAGAAGGAAGTAAAAAATTCCGCCATTAGAATAAATCCTTACCTACTCTTTCATGGCCATCTGATACTGGACTCTTCGTAATGTCTGTGTAGACAAAAAAAGTCAACAGTCATATCGAGGGGTTGATTATTTTTATCTACCTTGGAACGTGGACACGCTAAACAAAACAATAATGAATGTTAATATACGTAAGATGACAGCACGCAACCATACATATTATTGATTAATTAATTAATCAATTAATTTCCTGAATTAAAAATCTGTCTTCTAGCTGGAAAGAATTCCTGTATGGAGCTACAAGTTAATGTATATATATATACCGTTCTTTAATAGATAAGATCCGTTTTTACTTACAATTGTGAAAAACAAAATACTTGGTAATATGTTTGTTTCATGACGATTTTTGTTCAAATGCATATTTATACCACCTCGGTAAAATGCTCTGGAGTTCAAACAATGTCGATTGTTTGCACCACGCCTATCGACAAATATCCACAAACTTGTTAGCTTTGGTGTTATACCGGTTGCGGAGATTAGGCGTTTGGGTTTTACTGCTGCCGGATCGTCGATGTTTTTGGCCTACGTGATTTCGTCGATATAAATTTAATCAAATCAAACCTGTTTATATATTTGCCAAGTTTGTAAACACATTAAATAGTGACCCCTTGGCATCCTTCACCACTATTAAACGAACATGTTTTGGTAATAAGATTATACTAATAGTTTCATAAACAACAACACAAGTATCAACTATCTACAACCTACTTAGTGCGCATGAGATTTTTTATGGTATCAGCAAGTTGCCACCCATGATATTCAGTCTTGATAGCACTAATAATACTGTTAAATTTTTATAGACTTCTTGTCTCGAAAATTTCCTATGATATTAATATTTTTATGTTTCAACAATACTCCCTCATCTGATTTTACAGCAATTTATGTAAGATCATTAACCCTGACGGTCAGCAACCAATTATGATCCGAAAAAACACATGTTTAATTTTTTTTTGCACTGTCGCTGGAATCGAGCACGCAGCCATCCGACTTACAATGTAAAAATATATTTATTTTATATCAACGGTAGATTAGTACCTTTTAAAAGCGTAGATCTTGCCAGAAATCTGATCTTGTAGAGAAAGCCGCCACCGTACAATGTACATTTATTAAGAAACCTTTGGGTATCTGTATTAATTTCGAGCAATTTTTTAAATGCCATGTCAGTGCACCTTTTCTTATAATAATGTACCAAAAATTTTACGATCTTATATCATTATTTCAACAATACGCACTTGAACCAAACTCAAAGTGGGTCAAAAAAATGTGTACAAATCTTCTTCAACCCAAAACGTTGATTAACATTCTCACCTCTCGACGTTTTATCCTTTCAAGGCACCTCTTTTAACTGTTAACCTCATCAAAGTTATCGATTTCAAGTATCATAAAGTTAAATCTAAGACACCACCTGATCAAAAATACATCTAATTGATATGCGTCATTCAATGGTTTTGCGTTAAATGAATTGTACCTTATGTTGGAGTTTATGACAAGATACGGGTTCTACGTGTCATGCAGGCGTGACTTTTGGCTCTGGGGTCACTTGGGCCTTTCTGGTTTTGAAGAAGGCCATGTGACCTTTTGTAACCCGTTCCGTCAACTAGTGAATGCTGTCTTGGTCTGTGTACCTATACAACAATTGAATTGCTCATAGCAATAAAAGAGTAAGTCAATAAGAATTTTGAAATAAATATGATTGAAAAATTTCTTTGTTTTTTATTCATCACAATTCAATATTTATATTTAATCACAATATAGATTTAAAAATTTCAATTCCACAAATTTGTCGATTTTTTTTTTCTTAGTATTTGTAGGAGTTTATTTCAAGTTTTGGACCTGGCTCATTTTAGGCATGAACATTATTTAGCATTTTTAATAGCAATAAATAAAAGCTTAACAGAATTATACAAAATTATCATTTTTTAATATTAATAACCTGATTTGTAGGTATACTCGTATAACATTTTTCTGTTCCGACTATTGTGCAAATTTGTTTCGTATTTGTTTATTTACGCCCTAGTGAGCTTTTACATGAAAATAACACAATACATTGATTTACAAGGCAGACTCCATGAGTGAAACATATGTGAAATTACAAACAAAAAAACACTTCTTAAAAATTAAAAAAAAACTTTGTAAATTTGATATGTAACCAGTGTGATATATAAAGTGAAATAAAAAATAAAAATCAAATTAAAATTTACATAAAAATTTTAAATCTTCTTTTTTTTTGCAAAATTGTATTACTTATATTTGACTTGAGTTCCACCACAAAATGGAACCCTTTACAGTCCTTGAGATCTGTAAATATGTGATTACCTAATTACGTTTGTATAATCTATATGATTTATATTCTGAAGGTAAATTTACTATATTTATAGGTTTGAATGTTTGCGAGATATTTAACAAAAGTAGCGCCTTGAAAAATATTATTTGCGCCTCTATGGGTTTGAACCAAACATTGGTGGAATATGGCTGATTACCACATGTGGCCCTGTGAATATAAACCACACTGTGCCCCATGTAAATTGTAATCGGTAAGTCATTGTGAGAGGATTTATCATCTTTTGGGCATTAGGCAGTCATGAGATAGGTTTTCCCGTAACAATGGAGTCTGTAGTCGAGTAGAGATATACAGTTTTGAAAAATGCTAATATTATTATTTGTGAAAGTCGTTCCTGTTGGGTGGAATATGCTTTCTATAATATAGTGTTTATTTATGTAAATTTTAAATCAGTTACTTTTATACAGAGACTAGAATTTATTTTGGTATCTTTTTAAAAACCAAAGTAAATTAAGATTTACTTGTTTACATCAGTTGTGTATTTGAAGGGAATTTTCCCTATTCTATTTAGACTAGCATGTAAAATAATTTAACAATTACAAACATAATGACACCTCGACTGAATGAAAATTTAACTATAATCACGACGTTCACCAACATAATAAAGACAACACCATAAACTACACATATCAAAAATACACTCGACAAAATACGGACTGAAAACATTGGAATACATTGCCTAACCAGCTGTAGCAAGTTGTCTGAGTAATTGAGACATGTATGGGCTTCAAATAAATCTCTAAATGATTCTAAAATCTTATTTTTTTAAACCATATATTATAGTTACCAACTCTGTTCTGATAGCCGCCTTTAAGCTTTGTAAATTCCTATGTAGGTATACTTTGTTATGTTATTTTATTTTAATTTTCTTTTTATATTTTCATATGTGTATTTGCCTTGAAAACTTTGTAAAACTTATTATTATGTAGCAATAATTGGCAGTCCCAAAATGAGTTGAATTGATAACTTATAGGAGTGCAACATCGTTGCATGTCTTATTTGAAACAAAAAATAAATACCGTCCTTCTAAATATCAAATTCGGATAATTTTACACTAGGGAGGCCAATTTTTCAAAAATATTGTTATTTGTTGGAGTAATTTCCGTCTATTTTAAGTGTTAACTTTTTACGTAGGTTTATCTGATTTTTTCTTCTTTTTTTCTTGTGGCTTATACAGATTCATAATTTTTTGGAATTGAACCCCTCGGAGGTTAGGTTCCTATTTATAACCCCATCAGATTTTCGAATTATACATTCGTCGACTAATCGGTTGAAAAACAATCAGGCACATCGTGATCATACTTATCAGCACCTACTACAGTAGTTCAACGAATCCCAAATTTTAAAAAAAGTCTAAATTGACTAACCAAAAAGCTTAAGAATACCTTATCCAATTTCTGTTAGCCTTTGAAGCGATTCTTGTATTTTTTTTTTAATAACAGTATTTAGACATAATTTAGTTAAGTGTTATTTGCTTACAAAATAAAATACAATAAACTATTGTCACGACTGAGCTGTTGTTAGGATTGGAGTCAGGTTAGGTTAGGTTCTGCTATTAAACTTAAGGTTGTTTCTGGCACTTGGGTTAGATTAAACGATCCTAATATTAGGTACTATCAGACGACTGGGTTTATAAGATGTGACTCGACCATTTTGTGGTCATTAGGGGTCAGTGAGTTGTGGAATTGACGGATGGACAGTCACGGTGATTTAACACTAAATTGAAAGTGGCTTTTGAGTTTGGCAGAGGTACTCTGGCGCGTGCTGAGCGTGTCTAATATCCAATCTCCACTTTGATTTGTTTTAGATTTTATTGAAGAGTTACAATGTAGAGCGGTGCTTTGACTTTTGGCAAAAATATAACAGGTATAAAATCTGGAAGTAAATTTTTTATAAATATTCTTATGCATTTTTATGTACCCCCTTTGCTTAAATTTTCATGGAAATAAATTTCAGTTACACTTTGTAATTGATTTTTGGTGTTTTTTTTTCGGGGCAATTTAACATCTAAAAAGTGCAATCATTTAACTGTAATTTTACAAATAATAACATTATTGTTAGTAATATTGAGTGAAAGGCGCTTTAAGTACTTATCACCATCATATTTTAATCCTTCCTATTTATTTGGGTTCCATAATAATAATAATAATACTTGGATGATTTGTATAGCGCCGTTTTTGTGAAAAATCACCTCAAGGGCGCTGTACAAATACTACTTGCTAGCGTTTATCTTATTATGTATATATACAGAAAACATACTTACCTGGTAGGACACTCCAGATTAAAACGTTAAATTGCAATGTTTTGGGCTGAGATGATATGACTTTGCACGCACAGGACACATATTAGAAAACACTTCACATTGCATGACATTGAAGTTACTGTTTAAATACCATTTTTCATTGATATTACATACATTAGAAGGTTATTGGCAAAAGAAGAGTAGGTGCTTATTTGAAACACGATTTTATTTTAGATTTTTGATAATAATTATTTACATTTACAAATATTTAAATTATTTGTTTATTAGGTAACTAAACCATTTATGGATATGACTGTTCGAAGAGATGAGTTTTGAGTTTTGCTCTGAATTCTGTCGAGTCTTTAATCACTCTTAGATCGTATGGCAGTTTATTCCAGGCTTTAGGGCCTGACACGCTTACTTAGTATCTGGTGTGCGCTTTAGTTCCTTCAGCCTTCCGATGGCGGATGACGTCGCTGATCGAAGAGTTGACTGGCGTGAATTAGAATTTTCTGTGATCCATTGTCTAACTATAGACTTTATGGTCCCGTATAATATTATCTGCCTGTACATAAAATTAGTAACATGTATATTTTAGCGCGGCATTACGTTCATTGGTCAAATGCACTGTACATATAGTTTAGTATTACAGATCGATGAACTGGTAAATGTATTTGTTAGCCATAGGTTGTAATAATAGATTGTCTGTAGTTAGTGATGAGATAGAGCATCGGAAAAAAAAGTTATACAGCGCCCTTGAGGTGATTTTCGCAAAGCGGCCCTGTAAAAATCATCCAAATATTATTATTATTATTATTAGTCTCACTTATCCCTGGCGGTATATATTTTTAAATATACAATTGCTAGTGGGCGATTCCAATATCTTTTATAGTTAGCTATTTATATGTTAACAGCTTTGTCGCTGTCAAGTTTTTTGGCAAAAATCTTACGTTTGATTTCTGATACCACTAAATTCTATATTTATCGTACTAACCATGACAGGTTTCTAACAGCCGTTACGCTAAATCCGAGAAGAGTTGGAATTTAAAAAACCAATGGTCAATATTTCAGAATCAGCTTTTTGGAGATAAAATGGTAATCTACCACCGTCGTAGTAGTATCGCGAAATGTTGGTGTCAACGAATGAAATAATAGTAAGGTAGGAAGCTATTACTTATCCGCATTACAAGTACCTTTTATCAGTAAGTTGTAAACTAAATCGCATGTTAAATCATATCTGAGTAGGTACCTATATTAAATGATCACTTAAAACAGGAAAATGCTTACCTTTACGTATTTTAATGTTTCCTCGAGAAGTAAGAGTAATTAATTCCATTAGTGAGCGTTAAGATTTCTCCAACTGCATTTATTTTGTAATCAGCGGATTCCTGTATCCTGCGTAAGAAGTTAATAAGGATCTCATGCCGTTATTTTACACGGCAGATTTTATTACAAATTCACGCGCGCGCCGCCATCTTGTTTTTACAATACCTACTGTCAATCAGATTCCAACACAACCATAAACAATTACCAGAAACGTACAAAGAACAAAAGGCACCAAATATGTACTCCGCCGATTTACCACATCAAGTCTTAGGTCTGACTCTTTCTCAAAGTGCCGAAAAATTTCCACGAAATTTTTCATTTGTATCCTGTATCGTCTGGGCGAAATTTTATAAATCATTGAAAGTATTAAAGTGCCACTTTATAAAACGGTATTCAGTTATAGGTTTTATTTAATTCCGCTTTGTGCGGCTAGTTAGATGTTTTTACGTAGTTCCCTGTGTGTTTCCGTGTTGTGGCCGTATAGTAGTCAAGTATGAACCGGCTTGACCGGAGGCTGTAGAGGGAAAGACTAATCTCGTCAACATCTCCCTACTTAACTCCTTTGCTCTGGACAGCTTTAATATGGAAAAGTCATTATTGGTATACGTGCTATAAATTATTAACTACTATCTTTTCAATTAATGCACTATACTGGATATTGTAATACTTGTTGATTTATTTCATAGCTTCCTTAAAAATCAGGTTTTTCACGCATTTTAAAACGAAATTAACTTATATATTATAAATCTGCTATAATCGTACTGAATATTTGATTATACCTATTTTAATTATAAAAATAGATTTTTTTGTATTTTAGTGTGTTAAGAATGTATATATATTTTTTTAATAATATCTATAATAAAATACGATAACTACATCATCCCGGATTCGGATTTCGTTATGAAACCGAGTTATTTTTTTTCAATTCTAGACCAAGAGAAAGAAACTAGAAACATTTGTAATTAGGTATTAAATTTTCTTAAATTCTCGTATGTGCATTGGTAGATGACGTTCGGTCTGAAGGAAGGAGTGAAAATGGGTCTTGAAGAGACCCATGTTGTAGGAGGGAGGAAACATAGAGGCCAGAAAATAATTCCATAGTCGGGCTGTTGAACACAAAAACGAGTCATAGAAGCGATCTGTTCTCATGTGATACATTTCAACCGTGTAGAAATGTTGGTCGCGCGTTTGGCGTGTTTCCCGACTGTGTATCGGTGCCGAAAGGATCAACGACGAAAGGATCAATGATTTAGTTCCTCAGATTATCTTCCATTAAAATACCGGTAGAACAAGGACGGCATTCTCACCTACGTCTGTGCTCCAAAGATTGCAATCCATTTGTTAAGACCGGCTATCAAACCCCCGCCCGTTTCTGCACAAAGTCAAGGGTTTTTTCAGATAGTTTGGGGCTCCCGGCCAGAGGTGGTTGCCAAATTCTATAGTGGGGCGCACTTGCGTTTTGTACTGGTCAGCAGTTGTGTAGTATTAAAGTTTTTGCGGGCCCTGTACAATACGCCCAGCTTTTAAGAGGCCCAGCTTTACTCAGGCTTCGATTGCCCCCTATAAATGAGCCGGTCACTTAGGGTTATACCAAGCTTATCAGTGGAGGACTTGTAGTGAAGATTGCTTCCATTAAAGGATACTATATTGTCATTTCATATTCCTCTTTAGACGTAATCAGACATGATTGGTTCTTTGAAACATTAAATTAAGAGGAAACAATCTCGAGGTAACCGTCTATTCTCTGCTTCAAGGCCCTCTGAGCCGTAGGTGTTTGTGTGCCCTTTGGGGGCTTATCAAACAAAAAGCTATTATAGACTGTACTGTTATCCGCGTAACGATGAATTGGTGGACATGTCAAGAAGTCATTGATGTGCAACAATCAATGACGTTGGCAATAAGCAAGCAGCTTACTTGGTAAGAGTAGACGCTTGGGGAGCGTGCGCAACGAAGTAGGAGACAAATATGAAAAAATGTCACAGTTGTTTTTGTCTTATTCGCATATATAGGAAAATGTAAAATTAACATTTTATGTCACATTGACTTGTTTGTCACTGAAGTAAAGAAAAAAGTTAAACAAAACATATTCAAATATCTCGCCAATGTTTGTTTTCCA
This sequence comes from Halesus radiatus, assembly GCA_022606495.2. Lineage (NCBI taxonomy): Eukaryota > Metazoa > Arthropoda > Insecta > Trichoptera > Limnephilidae > Halesus > Halesus radiatus. The sequence continues at coordinate 308,962 of JAHDVE020006741.1, forward strand.
TTTATCAACCATGTTTTTTTACTGTTATCAACACAACGTTCGAGGATGCTATGTAAACCTCTCCACTGTACAAATATTTTTTCAAAGCTTCCAAAGTTTGACGCGTGGTACGATTCGAAAACCCTCACCCCTTTTTGGCCCGAATTGCGCCTTGGAATACGGGTCAGTTTGGCTTGCGCGAAAATTCTGCATCTACCCCGTTCCTTGTCCATTTTTTTCAATTGCTTTATTTGTGTACCCATGGAACCAGTTTGTGCAGTGGCTTTAGCGGTTTAGCGCCCGACCAGAGCCTGAAAGCTGTTATTCGACTGCCACAACCTCTGCAAGCATCGGCCGAAGTTTCGCCGTGAACCGAAGGCATTAGCATAAAATATGCGCAAATGTTGTTAATATTATGGACATTTCAAAATATTGTCGAAAACGTTTAGTACCCATAATTTATTACACCTTTGAATTATGTTTCAATGTGTACGGTCGCCCTGCTGAGAACTCCGTTGTAACCTCCCTCTCTGTTACATGCATATTTTATAATAAGAGAGAGAGAGAGTAGTTACCATACATTGGGGATATCAGTGTTATGCCTCGTTCTCGAATCGAGTCTATTAGTGTCGTACTATGGCCCTGCTGCTGAGAACTCCGTTGTAACATCTCTTTTTACAACACGGTTCGTTTTATAAGGATGAAGGAGTGGTTACAACGGAGCTATCGTTAGTATGCCTTTCTCTCGATTGTAAGTCTATAAATTATGTTTAGCGGTGTAGGTTTTTGTATAATCCTGCCGCTGAGAGCTCCATTGGAACTTCTTTACCAGTTACATGCGTCGTTTTTAGGAAAGAGGGTGTGGTTACAATGGAGCTCTCCGCGGTATTCTTTTTATCGTCTGTTCCAATCGGTAACTGTATAATTCAGCGCAGTGATAAATCGGCACACTTTTGAAAATTGATATAAATAAAGTCATGATAAATGATCAAAAAAAATGTTAACTAGTTTAGGTTAGATTAGGTTTTTAGATTAGTTTTTTTTCACACTTTTAATGACTTTATGTCACCGAATTGCCATGGAACCTTTTTAATGAGCGAAACTTGAAGGTGGCAAGTGTTAATGAAGGTTGAAAGTGGAGTGCCGATTGAAACTGGTAGAAACTATTTTACTAATGTGGCAAGACTAGATATCGCTGGGGAAGAAATCAGTCGATGCAATTGTAGTTGCTAGAACTTAATTGCTTTGGATATATGGATAAATACAGTAATGCTTGCAAAATCGGAAAATGAAAACTAGATCGAAAACAAATTCATTGATTCACTCACTCGTATTGAATGTAATATGTATAATAATAATAATATTTCGTCGATTTGTAAAGCGCTATTTTTGTGAAAAAGAAGTATTTTATTTATTTTTATTTTACCTTATGAAATATCGGCCATTAAAGGAATTGATTTTTCGCGATTTTAGAGGCATCTTTAACAATTAATTAGGGGCTAACGGTGATTTAAAAAAAGTTTTAATCCATCTGCTTTGAAAATAGAATGAAATATAAAATTTATTTTATTTTTAAAATATTAAAATAAGCATTATGGTGGACTTTAAATTAAATTACAAACGACCAATTTACGGTGGAACACAAATTTGCCATACAGAATTTAAAATATCGACCCGAAAAAAACCTTTTTTTTATAAATGTTTTATTTTTATTTATGTAATCATACTTACATAGCAAATGTGACATTTTTTTTAAAAAGTACAAAAAACCCGCAAATAATTTTCGAAGCTGCCTCTAAAATTATGAAAATTGTTTTTCTTTCATGGCACATACTTAAAAAATTAAAACAAAAATAAATAAAAATACTTCTCATCCGTACTAGGTATTTAATAAACCTTTAATTAAAAAATAGATCATTCCGTTTGTATGGGTATTTTGGCCTCCAATCCAAAATTCAATTTTGTATGTTCCCCTTAACAGCACTGTACATGCATACATACAAAACTATATATATATATATATATTATTTTTTTTAAACCAACTACTAACTATGGATAATCTATTATAATGTAAGACTAACAGATTGCATCCACCGGTTCATCGGTCAAAAACATAAAACCATATGAAAAAAAACTGTATGTAAAAAAGTATGCTTTTTTTTAAATGTCTAAAATGTATGTACAAAAAACTACATGTAAAAAAAATGTAATTTTTTTTAAATTGTGTAAAATATATGTACAAAAAACTATATATTTCAAAAAAAAATATCGACAATGAGGGCGATCCTGCGTAAAAATGTACATACGATTTAAATTATGTAAAGTGAAATAACACAAAACTGCGCTATATAAATGCTATGCTGTTATTATGTACATGCAGATAATGTACCGGACATGCTTTATTACCTGGTAGTTCACTTCAGATTACCACAGTTTATTAAATAATTGTGGATACAGTTTTGCACGCAGATGACACAATATCGGAAGCACTGCGCATTGCATGTTATTTGAGGTTCTGTTTTTTCTAACTATTAATGTTCTTTTTTGTTTGTTTGGAAAGGAAAAACAAATTTTATAATGGGCAGAAGAGTACGGGGATTTGATTAGAATCTGTCTTTCAAAATGTGATTCTTCGTACAATAAGAAACAGATTGAGGTGAAAAGCTTCGAATATGTAATATTAATGCAATAAGATAAATCATAATTAAATTGTGGCTTATCGTCGTGGATGTTATAATTATTTTCTATATAAATAAACTTTTAATTTAAATTTTCACATTCAGAATTAGTCATAAATTTAAATGTTGTTATTGAATCCTTTCAATGACATTCGGAATACAAAATAGAGTGCATATGATTTATACTTCAATAAATGGTAGGTATATTCTATCTACTGACTAATTAAGGCTTTGTTATTTGTAATGATTCTGTTTAGATTTTTTGGCAAAGTCCGCATAGTACATGTTTCAGTTTCAGATGGACTGCGGAGTGCAAGTTAGGAATACTTTTAGGTCCTTTTAAAAAATTCTTATTTATAGAGCAATTGAATTTGACGGTAGACGAGCGTATAAAAATATAGTTTATTCAAAAGATTGGTACGCACTTTGTGGCGTCATTATTAATAAATGAATTAAAAATTACTTTGTTATCACCACTTTATTAATATATACATAACAACATGTTTCGAAAGCGAAGCTTTTCTCGACAGGACATACCGAATACTAAAAAATAATAATGTCCAGTATAGACAAATGATAAACATAGAACACAATAATTTAAAAGTAGACAAATTATAAACATAATTAAAAATTAATTAAAGTAGGTAAGTAGTTAATAAATTTTTTTTATAAAAAAATATTATAATACATTAAGTAACTACTTTAAATTAGAGATTATTTGTTAATTAATTATATTTAATGGACTTTTAACAATTTTTCTAATTTCTGAAATTTCAAATTTGTCTAATTGTAAACCGGTAAAAAAATTTAATTTTATTTATATCAAAAGAAATTTTGTTCATTATTGTTATTACTAAATCAACAATTCGTTACAAAATTGATATTGATTTCCTGAATGTGGTAAAATTTATAGAAGAAAACGCAGAACAAGGATAGATAGTGGAATGTTAAGAATTCGTTTTGGAAAACGTGTTGACTTTGTTAAAAAATGACATTGAAATAGTTGACTCTTTGTTTGCAAAAATAAATGTGCTTTCTTTAAAAACGGGTCATAAATTAAAATTAAGTTGTCTGCATCACTGTCGTCTGTCAAACTCTACCTGCTTAATTTGTGCTGGTTTACCTGTAACTTTCTTTACCTTTACTTGTCAAAAATAATACATTATTTTTGTTTCCTAGCAACTGTGCGCCCGGGGAATATCGCTCGTTCACTGCGGAGTAGTGGTTTTGTCCCCTGTCCTAGGTTTTTTTGAAGACCCGAAAGACTGGAAAAGCCTTTGTCTGTTGCGAACCCTCTGGGTCCGGGGCACCCACCGTGAAGAACCGATCGAACTGAGTAATTATTTATTATTTGGCCCACGCCTAACAAAAGCAAACAATGTAGAGTATAAATGGCCAGCCCCTTGTTTCCTGCACGAAATTCGATGGTCAGGTAATTCCTTAGTTCTAAGATTATATGAATGGAGAGAATACGTCTTCACAGAACTGCCAATACCTGTACCGAAATTCAGACCTTTTCGACACATTAAAACCTCTCCGTGCTCCATCAAAACAAAAATAATATGTTTTCATTGAAACCAATTGCTTTGTTGTTTGATATATTTATTGAATAAAACAAAGTCTTTGTTCAGATGTTAAATTGACCTGTTTCGGTTGTTTTATCTCATGCTTCAGGGTAAAGCAGTTTTAAGTTTTACCCCGATGAAGCTTGAGATAAGCGAAACCGATTGGTGATGATTTAAAAATAAATTTGTCGTTAAAACAAAGTTTTTGTTTTATTTAATAACAGTTTAACGAATTAAATTTAGTAATGTTATTATTAAGTTCTGCAAGTATTTTAGTTTTTACTATTGTGACAGCTGTATCGACAGTTTGAAAATGGCCTTGAACGCCGAAGAACGCAGAGCTTAATAACAGCATTTTTAAAACAAAATGGAGTCACCGAATTAAACATAGCAATGATTGATTAATATCTGATAATTCTTTAATTTAAAGTTTTTACAATTTTGTAATGCTTAACTAACTAATACCCCCAATCTATTGTTGTCTGGCATGTACTATATACATGTAAAATAACTACGGACGTTTTATAAATTGATTGATCAAATATCGCAACATAGTGAAACCATGTATGTACCGAAAACTAACACCACAAAACTTAGTTTATAAAATCTTAAAAAGTCTTAGTATTTTTGTTTGTCGAAGTCTAAGCGGTAAAACCTGGAGCGGTGAACTCTGGCGTTGTAAAATAGGTTCTGGCTTTTCGCTATCGAATTTCCAAATCAAATCAATTATTTTAAGGTCGCCACGCATTTCCGTCATGAGCTACGGAGCTATTAATTAAGTTGGAAAATTATATTTCAAGACGCCATATATTATACTTGTCTTTAAACTTAATTGCTCTGCGCGTCTCACAAGATTCTCATACTTAAGACAATTTAAATTCACCGTTACATCTAAACAAAGTAACACATTCTGTGTTGTTTTTTCATCACATGGCAATTCGAACAATTCTAACATCCTACGACGGTTTTTTGTTATACTTTTGACTTTTACAATTTGTTTATTTAATACGAACTGTCTGCCATTAGTCATACAAAAGTAGCAATTAATAACCTGTCGCTTAATGACTTCTGTGCGATAATATCATATATTTGATTCCGTCGTCTGTAGGTGGTTACTACGGCGATACAGCAATTTTATATAAAATAGTTTAATCATATGGATGATTAAAGCAGTATCTTAACAAGATCTTTGATACTTTAAGCTGTCGATCTGATTTGTATGTGGGAGGGGGGAGCTTATTTTGCTTTATTTTGTCACTATCACTACAGATTTTACGGCCTCCATGGTCGAGGGGTAAGGCTCTCGACTACGAATCCAAAGGTCGCGGGTTCAAATCCCAGCTTGCGAAAGTAAATTTTATTTAATTAATTTGTGCTGTTCCACAATTAATTCATTTAAAAATAATATGTAGTATATTTGCGCACGTTCCAGAGTGGAAGATATTCTCAGTATCGCCCTGGTGAAAGACCACCATTCTGAATTGAAACGTTGCTTGAAATGGCTTTTAGCCCTGTTTGGTGACCAGATCTGAATAGCCAGGTATTTCCCCATCTTCCTCCTCCACTTCTCCTTCCCCTCCCCAATACCTTCAGCTACACAACATTCTCCAATTGGGGATGCCATAGTCTCACTGGCTCCAGACGGTTGGGAGCAGTTGGGACTCTTGTGTGGTATTCATATAAAAAAATGCGCTTTATTAAAATTGCTAATCAATAAGAAAAAAATGTGTGCTCGTGAAGCACGTCAGATAATATGCTATTTAATTTGACAGAAAAATCAATGACATATATCCAAGTTTTATAACTAACTATTGATCAAACGAAATTATATGTTGTACGTATGTTTTGCTCTTTTTAATATGCTCTTTCGATGGAAACAAAACTCAGTGTAATAATAAATTAATTTTAAAATATACTTAGTGTTCGCCACTTTATAAATATACATTGATATCTACATGTTTCGAAGGGGAAAGCTTCCATCCTCAGGAATATATGAATACTGAGGATGAAATCATCGCTTTCGAACCATGTAGATATCAATGTATATTAACACAGTGGTCAATACTAAGTATATTTTTAAATTCATTTATTAATAATGACGCCACAAAGTGAATACCAATCGTTTGAAGAAATTTTATCTGTGTAATAAATTTATAAAAATTTATATTATGTATTTTTAAATGGGCGTTTTTCCTTTTGTTATATAAATTGGCTAAAGTATATATATATTTTTAATATTTTTAGTCTTGATGGTTGATGACTCAAAACTCAACCATTTGTAAATACCATTTTTTAATGCTGGAAAAATTAAGGTATGCGTGTTCCGTGGATTTTAAAGTAGGTTTTTTTTTAAATTTTAGTTTCTTTTTTTCGAGGAATATAGGCTAATATTTCGTGATTATTATAATAAATTTCTTGTCAAATGCATTTCGTCACACCCTAAAAAATCACGCAGTCCCATTTGATCACTGCCTTCATTTCAAACGTCAAAATAAATTCTGAAAGCTGTATCTATTCCAGACCCCACTCGAAAGCATTGCACCGTGTCTTCCCAGTGAAACAATGAATTGTGTGCACCCCAGTCCAGTGCAAGAACTAAAACACTGACCATC